>VZRJ01008648.1:4097022-4201773 GCA_013397565.1 Ptilonorhynchus violaceus | reverse complement strand
CCAGGCACCGGGTCTGTAAATGGCCGATAACGGGGACGGCGGTGTCTCTGTGTGTCTGTGTGCTCGTCTGTTTGTCTGTGTGCTCCACTTCCGTCAGGAGTCACATCTGTGCGGTGCCGGTGCGCGCTGCCCGCAGGTGCGCAGGGGGGTGACGGTGGTGGTGGCACTACAAGCGAGCTGAGCTTGGCCGCCAGTTATGGTTTGAAAAGAAAAGAAGGAATGCTTTGAAAGCCAAGGACCGTTAATTGAGTGGGGGTTGGGGGGATTGCAAGGCGTTTACTTGCGAAGTTTCTAATATTGGATATTTCTAATTTTGGATTCCTAATATCAGGCCCAGTCAGCAAAGAGGTTTTACTCAGGTTGTGAATGGGCTGAGGTTTGTAGGAAGTCGTGCCTGTACACCGTCAGAAACCATTTGGGCTGAACCGATGTGCCTTCCAGTACCTGAAGGGAACTTACAGGAAAGATGGGGCAACACTATTTACAAGAGCATGTAGTGACAGGACAAGGGGGAATGGGTTCAAATTGAAAGAGAGTAGGTTTAGATTAAATGTTAGGAAACAAGTATTCACTGTGAGGGTGGTGTGGCCCTAGCACAGGTTGCCGAGAAAAGCTGTGGATGCCCCATCCCTGAAGGTGTTCAAGGCCAGGTTGGATGTATTTCTGAGCAACCTGGTCTAGTGGAAGGTGCCCATGACCACGGCAGGGGTTGGAACAAAATTATCTTTATGGTCCCTTGCAGCCGTTCTGTGATTCTGTGTTGGAGGATGTGAAAGCAAACACGGGATAAAGGAAACGTGGAGAGACAATCGTCCTGCTCAATGTGGGTAGAAGAGATAATACTGTCCAGATATAAAAAATAAATGTGACAGAATTATGCGGGATGTGAAGGATGTGGTGGACCGTAAAGTAGCGGGAAGAGACTGTGTGGATTTAAAAAAAAGGAGAGTCAAGTGTATCACTGCTTTGAGAAACAAAAATTATGAGAGCTTTTGATGGTGTCTGCCATAGAACACAGGAGCTGGATTTGTAATATGAGAATATCACTTACTGAGAGATACTATCAGAAATTATGTCACAGGGGGATTTCTTTCTTAGATCATGGAGTCACAGAATCGTTTGGTTTGGAAGGGATCTTAAAGATCTTCTGGTTTTACCCCTTTGCCATGGGCAGGAATGCCATTCACTAGACCAGGTTGCCCAGGCTCCATCCAGCCTGGCTTTGAACACTGTCAGGGATGGGGCATCCACAACTTTTCTTGCCAATCTGTGCCATCACCACCCTCTCAGTAAAGAATTTCTTCCTGGGATCTAACCTGATTCTGTCCTCTTGTAGTTTAAAGCCATTCCCCCTTGTCCTATCAATATCTGCCTGTGTAAAAACTCACTCTCCCTCTTTTTTATAAGCCCCTTTTAAGTACTGAAAGGCCGCAATGAGGTCTTCCTGGAGCCTCCTCTTCTCCAGGCTGAACAACCAATAGGTACAGATATTGGCATCATTTGGACATGCGGTGATCCAGATGATCTTACATACAACTGCTGTAAGCTTGCTGAATAAGCTCTGAATTGCTTTAGACTTGCTCTCAAGTAAGCAGTGTGAAAATTCTGGGAAGAGCTGCTTTATTAGTCAGCTTGTGATTTTGAATCACATTTTTAATTAGATTAAATAAATAGAAATAAAATAGGTGACTAAACAGTGACAGGTTTGAAATTCTTAGTTTTAGACAGGCAAGCTTGGAAAACTCAAGAGGAAAACTCAAAATTAGTGATGTTGGTTGTACAGGAGTCCTGAGGGCCCTAGAAGTAAAGAAGGTAGAAAGCTGTTTTATGCCAAAGGTAGAATCCATTTGGAATTTATATCCAAAACATGAGAAAAGGTCTATTGAAAACAACTAACAGTCTCAAAAAGGATTTTAGGTATAAAGGCTAGGAAAAGGATAGTTAAGCAAAGCAAAAATTAAGAGGGAAAGTGCAGTTCTACAGTGAGAATTGGCAAAAGTAATTCTGAGTTAGTTGTAGACAATTGGTTTTTTAAGCTTCTTTAATCGTGTAAGTAAAAACAATAACAGAAGTAAGACCACTGAGGTAAAATGGCCTTGGCATCATGATGCATATGATCTGTTGCAATTTGGAGGCGGCTACTGCAGTGGGTAGACTTAATGTTAGATGCTCAAACTTCTACCACAAAGAATAACATTTTGTCTCTTAAATATTTTTTAAGAGTTGGGAAACCTCTGAGTGTTATGTCTGATCCAATGCTCTTGCCACTTAATGTTCAGGAGTTCCAGTATCAGAAGACTGTTAAATGCCTAAATGGACAGTTACAGAGTGTGAGAAAGAGTCATTTACTGGTAGAGGAAGTGGGGTAACTTTTCTTTCATGTACACATTCTATATACTACTGTATCTCTCTTCTATAACATATGGTATCTTTGTATGCACACAGCTATAAGAATTTTAACTATCAGAATTCTTAGCTCCAGATACATAATACCTGTGATGTAAATGTGTGTGTGTATATATATATATATATATACATAATTTATATATATTTTTAGATATACATTTATCTATATATGTGTTTGATGTATATACCTAGGTAAATTCTGACTTTGTCAGGCTCCCAGATGCGGGTGCACTGCCACCTGACATCTGAAGCTGGTACATGGTCTAATCCAAACAACTGACCTGTTGGTGCTTCTTAAGTTCTTAAAGCTTTAATATTTTCTGTACTATGATACTTTATTAAAAAAATAATAGCTGTTTCCTTCACATATTTGCTGCATTATTTTGAATTGTCTTGTTCTGTGACGTGGTCAGTATTTTTAATAAAGCTTTTTTTAAAACTGAATCTTTGAAATAATTTTGTTTCCCTAAAGCTGGTTCCTTGAACTCTCATGTTAGAAGGTCAAAATGAAGAATAAGTTTTCAATTCTACCAAATCAATTGTATGGTAAATTAAATTTTATGCAGAATTTAAAATAGACAAGAGCCAACAATTGCATCAGTTGTGTTTTACTATGTTTGTGTGTTTATGGATTACAGGAACTGAAGCGTATTTAGAGTTTGGCTAACAATTCAGCAAAGAGAAAGAACTTTTCAACTTAATTTTCTGAAGATCTTGGATCAGCCACATCAGAACTGTGGACAGATGTTTTTCTTTAGCATCCCAGGTTAGATAGAGGTTACATTAGATTACATTAGGTTAGATTTAGATACAGGAGTGACATCTTGTTCCCGAGAGACTGTCTGACAAAATGTTTGATTGTTTTAACACACTTCAAGGTCTGAAGATAATGCTCATTATTTTTTTTTTCTTTTACTGTAGAAGTAAACCACTAATTAAGTGAAAATGACTCCAGCATCCTCCTATAGTGCTTTTTAGCACTGAAAGAAGTTCTTGCATTGTTTCCATGATTGAAATACTTTTTTGCCTTCAACAGGCATTTTTGTTAAATGTGTGTGTGTATATAATAAGAAGAAGTCTAATAAGAAGTCATTTTTAAGTGAAAATGTGTTTTGATTGACATTTCCTTATCAGGCTTTTTTAGCTGCTGACTTTGACATTTCAGCAAGTCTATTGGAGACTTAATTTTATTATGAACATTACTTTTTTCCTGTCTTTGTGTTTCATTATAAATGGCTTCTCTTTCTTATTAGTTGCCAATCACTTTCTTCAAATCTTTTTTTTTAAGTCAAGTAGATGGATAGCCAGAGCTATGGAATTGTCTTTTCAAGTTGACTGAAGAGATTTTAGAATGAGAAAAGAATTAGGGATTATTTTTTTTATTTCTGCTGTAAATATTTTCCTTCTGATGGGTGATGATGTTTTTTCAGTTGCTTCCACTCTTGTTGCTGGCTGGTCAACAATCCACCATTCTACATCAATAATGGTGATAGACATTTCTAAAGGGGAAAAGGTAAATGGAATGGGAATGAGAAAAATAAAGAAGCTTAATATGAGCTCTTGTCTTACCATCATATAGGATATGCATTCTGCATGTAGGTGAATCTCTGGAAGCTTCAGTGGAGTCGTGCTGGAGGTCCATCCCTCAAGCCAACAGGTGGAACTGGAACATGCCGAAAGAGATATGGTGTCTGACAGGATGCTTTTGACTAAAGTTTTGCCTCTGGAGGTGGAGCCATTAAAGAGTTTCTTGGATCCAGCCTCCAAATCATGTGTTGATTTGCTTGTGTAATTAGTAAGCACACAGTGGAACTTGCGTCAGGAGCCAAGAATTCACAGTCTGGTGTCATGAAGCAAGAAGGGAAGGAGAGAAGAGTATAGTTTAGTTGGAGTTAGAAGTTTTTCAAACAACCACTCACTGTTTGTCAAGGTCTGCAGTTTCTTGGTAATGGAAAATGCCACATCAGTGGAAGAATGAATGACAAGCTGAGTTCTGTCAATTTATTGTCAGGAGTGGTTAAAGTAGTGACATTTCACTGTACATGAAGAAGGGAGATAATTTTGAAAATAGTCTTCCTAGAAAGTAATGTGACCTGTTCAATAGGAGTACATGTTGGCAATATTTCTGATCTGATCTCTCCTGCAAAATTGCTTGGACAAGTTAGCATCATGTCATGACTGCTCCAGTAGGAAACTGCTGAAAAATCAGGGATATTGGAGAAGATTAGGTTCCTTTCCTAAAAGTCTCATCAAGTCCCTTTTTTCTGTGATTTTTTCCTCCTAATCTTTCCTAAGCCTGTGGTTAGAGTCCTGGGGGAAGAAGCTGCAGACAGACCTTTGATTCAGCAGATGAGATTCATAAATTCTCAAGTTAAGTGGGAGGAAATACTAAGTGGAGTTCTGAAAATTTTTGTTTGCTTGCCAAGTTCCTAGAGAGAGAATCTACAAGAGTGTTTACATTCAAATGAGTCAGTGAACCTGTTTAAATATTTAGGGTTAAATGGTTTTGGACTGCTAATAGAGCTTGACTATTAGAATTAGTATTTATGTTCCTTAACTCAGTCTTATCTGTACCACAGAAACATGTGTGCCTCAGCCAAAGACCTAAACGAGGGTCAGAACTTTGTTTCCAAGACCTAAACTCAAACTGCCAGAGTATGCTGTCCAGATTCTTAATTGTACTTGGATTCCAGATAAGAGATTTGTGAAAGTTTAATGTCAATATTTTTTTATCAAAAGGCTGTGCGCTTCCTGAAGAAATGGATGTTTACAATAATGATGTTTTCTCCTTTAGACCTGCACTTTAGAATTTGGGGGGGGGAAACACAGCTAGTGAAAATTATAAAAAGTTTTAATGCACGAGAAATATTTCTTGCTTACCTTTAGAAAGTAAAAAGTAAGTATTGCATTTTTTTAAATGTAGTGGCTAGCTATTTTAAAGTAAGGGTTTTAGCAATTACGCACATGAGATTTAGTAGACAAACAAGCCCAGTAGGTTGTCTGAAATAGCTAGGACATGTTTTTCTTCTGTACCTGATTTACTCAAATATACAGGTTTTTTGTCTTTTCGTTTTTGATGAAAATACTGTTTTTTCTTTGCTTCGCTGCATTCACGGTTATTTTTCTGGAGGGAAAATTCTTACAAGTAGGCAAATATGAGTCATCACCAGTATTTTAAAGGTATACGGATAAGAATGGTTCTTAAACAGCCTTAATATTATTTTTTGTCTGTCTTTATTTTTGGGATCCCAGAGTGAATATGTACTCTTAAATCAATTACACATTTTTAGAAAGAACACTTTTGCAGATGCGGATATATGACACTCCTATGTACTTTTATTAGAAGACGTGAATTAGAATAAAAGAATAACCTGGCATAGAGTCGCCCCATGTACTCCTGTGGGGTTGCTCAGAAGTAAGGTGTCTATGTTTGCAGAGCACACTGAAAATGGAGTTGCAGGGTAATTTTCTCATAGTTATAGATAAGATAAAACATGTTCTAACTCTTGAGTTGTGAGGGCATGTAACTGATCTTTGGTCTTGAAAAGTTGGGGCAAAACTGTTGGAAGTCTGAAAAGTAGTGAAGTGGAGCACCTTTATTAGGGAACTGAGGTGGTTGGATCCTAATGTAAATTGTTCTTTATACTAACAAATCAACTGCTTTTAAAATCAAACCATGCTTTTGTCTGAACAGATACAATTGAAGCGAAATATTAGAGCCTGAAGAATCATGGGCATCAAATGGCTTCAGGAGGGAAACACAGAATTCTACATTTGTTCAACCTGGAAAATTCATAGTTAGTAATTATTCCCCTGCGGCCTGAGTGTAGGTTAAGGATGGCCAAGGAGTGGGTAACATATGTCAGCATTGCTAGGGAGTGCTGGAAATTGGTGCTGCAAAATATTGGATAGCTTTGATAATCGGTTGCACAGTAGGACTTCTGGCATACTTGAAATTAACATGTTTCAGAACTGCAGTTCAGTAGTACAGTCAAAGGCCTTGATTAGGTGAGTTGTTTCTACTTTAAATACAGATAATGTACACATGGTTGCATTCTTGTTGTTTGAACAAGTATGTTGAAGAAAATAAGAAAATAACAAATTGCTTAACTGCAAGAGTTCAGCAAGTTACCCCGTTTCCATGAAAGGGCAAAGCTTGGTAGGTGGCTGTGTGTGCTTATTCAGGGCTCTGCTCAGTTGCACAGGAGTAACTGTCTGATGCCATTTAGCTCTTAGCTGCTGCTCCAGCTTGGCTTGGATATCCCATGGGTCCTGTATCATATCTGCCAGCACCGTTTGGTGTTGGGGATCTCCAAGGTCATCTCAAATAGCAGTAGGTGCTAATGTGTCAGCCCTTTAGTCTTTTTTAGTTGAAGGGGAATATAACTTAGCTTCCAGTTATTTCGGTTTGGTTGTGTGTTTTTGAGCCTTAAGCTCAAAGGCAACATGGACTTTCACACATGGGCTGAATTCGTCATTTAATGTCTCAAACTAGGTGTATAAAATACACTGTGTGTGTGTAGGTTTGTGGGTTTTGTTGAAGCTTAAGCTTAACAGTTGCACATATTCAGTATGGCTGCGTTGCAGCAGTTGTTTGGGGTTTTATTTGTTTTAAGAAAATAATTTTTTTTTTGCTTATTCAGTAAATTACATTATTCTTTTAAATTGTTAACATTTATAATGTATAGATCATACTAATTTCATGTATTTTATGTCATTAAATTAGGTCTTATGCCATAAAGTCTTACATAAGAGGTGTGGTCAGTAGTAAATTAGGTAGTTTTATGCAGCCACATTTGATACTTGATTTAGTGTGGTATTCCTCTGAAAAGTAACTCAGTAAAATGGTAGTTTGTTTGTTGGATGTTATTCTGCCTGTAGTCAGAATTTTACAGACATGTAATTTTATGTAAGAGGTAAGCATATTTTTAGGTTTGTCTGAACCAATGTACCTCAAAGAAAATGATGTGTACAACTTTCATAGTTGTTGAGTGAAAGAGGCTTGTAGAGCTTCAGAGCTGCTTCTGATTTTTGTAGTTTTACTGAAAACAGAGTTGCATGGCTTTATGTTAGGGAATAATTTTAGGATAGTAGATTTGTGCACATTTGTGAAGAAACATCTGGTCTGAAAATCTGTTTCTATTGATAGTGTACGTCATAGAAACTATACGGGTAATTTAGAATTGACAATATTTTCTGGAGCATAGTGAATTTTTTAACAGCTCTCAGTAAACCTGAAAAGACACAAATGTTTTTGTATCACTGGTTTTGAGAATGGAACTGGAATAAGAGCATTTGAAGGCTTAAGCCAGGAGTTGAATTCTCTTAGCAGTGTGCTTTTTCTTTGCTGAAAAAAATGTCTTAAAGAATTACGTCAGCAAGGTTCTCAATTTATTTTTACTGCAATAAAAAGACATTGGAGTATGGTGCTCATAAACCATCTTTCTTTCCAATCACAATCTGATTAATTTTCCTACTTGCTTTAAAAAAATGTTTTGTCCAAGAATTTTTGTTTTAGGTAAGATTACAGAAGAGCAGAGTCTGCCTAACTGATCATTGTACAGTTGAATATAAAAGCAAAACTGAGTGAGCTTTGTATTTCTTGTTTTCTCACCCCACAGAAGAAGATAGTTATGGCTTAATATTAAGTGTGCATAGTTTTAGAAAGTAGTTGCAGCAATATGATACGGTGATTTTAACCACAGTTCTCTCTCTGCAGGGGGACACAAGCACAAATCCATATGGAGGATGAACCTCCTCCTCAAGGAGTCAGTGCCAAGGTCAGAGTGTCAATTTGTATTGAGAATTCTGTACTGCTCTGTACAAAAGAAGAAGCTTTGTTCCATTTAGCAGTAGCTTAGTACATGTGAGTAGCTTTCAAGGTAGACAGAAGACAAAAGCTATAGGTAGAAAAAATGATAGTAGCAGAAGAAATCTTGCTTAAGTAATCCACAAAATATTAGAAGAGCAATATATTCATATAACATCTAAGATTCACGTCTAACTCTGCCTTTCATGCCTTTGGGCAATATAATGAGGGAACTGATCACTTATGGGATATAAATATTGGCAGGCTAAAAGTTCAAGCTGTTTTTCATACTTTTGAAACAAAATATAATGTAGAAGTGTGTGAGGGGAGAAAGTCTTGGAAGGTGAAAGACTCTCTCTTACTGAGTTGAATGTAACTAATAATTCCAGAGGCAGTATTTAGATTATGGATATTTTTTTGTCTGATAAAGGTTTGGTTATTTCTTTTTTTTAAAAAAAATCAGTATCATAAGTATTTCCTTGAGTGCTTTTTATAAGAGTAGTTGGGGATTTTTTCTTTCAGTGTATTATTTTAGTGGTAAGAAATGGTACAGTTTGGGAGTTTTTTTAACCTGTTAATTATGAGGGTAGAACATGAGTGCTTTGTAGAATGAGGTTACAGAAAAAAACAGCTTTGCTGTTTAAGATGAATGGGTTCTGACCCACTGAGCACTTGGAATTTAGAGTCCACATTGTGAAGAAGCCAATATGTTATTCTGATAAAGGAATCTGTAAAATTGAAGGACACCCTGACTGTCCTTTTGAACCTCAGGCTTCTTCAGTCTTGAGGAAAAGCAGGATGCAGTTTTGTTGATGCAATTGGAAGAGTAGTCTGCAATGCTTTCAGTATTTATTATCGTATCTGAAGAGGGCCTAAAATTCCCTCTAGAATAAATGGTAAACTCTTGACATAAAAGAAATTATTCAGCACACAGCAGATGAACGAAGACTGATTCCATATGGATTCTGGTCCTTCATCCCTTATAACCCTGCTATGTGTCACGGAGGACACCATTTGCTAGGATTAGCTTGGACCTACTTGCTTGCTGACTTGTTTCATAACATAATGTCTGTTTGTCCAGCTGCCTGCTGCCAAGTTGGTTGTGTCAGCAGAATCTTACTTCCCTTTCCCTTATAAATTTGGCTGAAGTTGGTCAGTTATTTGCTGCAAGGAGATGGGGAAAGAACTGGTGTGGTCAAAACCACAACTTTTTTTTTCCGTGAAGATGGCCAATCCTTCTTTCCCCTCCTCAGAAGTATATAGTAAAGAAATGTGTGATTAGCTGCTATTTGTTTAAAGAATTTAATTCAGGATTAATTTAGGGTTTCGTTTTTGAGTTTCAAATGTTATCTATATTTCTGTGTATATTTTTTCATAGGAAGTGATACAAATTGAAAAAGCAATATTCTTATGACTGATATGCTTCAGATTCTAAACTAGAATATATTCACATCTTTGTATAATTTGGAGATAGAAAAAGTATATACATGAAAACAAATGTGTGATTTTTTTCAAAGATAAGTTTGTTCTTGGGCAGGCTTCTTCTATGGTTTCTTAACAGTAATTTTAGCACCACAGATTTCAAATTTTGTATATACACTTTATATTAGAATACTGTATATTGAATTCTGTAAGATAGCAGTTATGTTGTATGAATATAGTGAAAATATGACCTCACCATTTAACTTCTTACATGGTATTTTTCTCTGTGAGTATAGATGATTTCTTTCTAGATCACGATATATTTTGTTTATTTTAATGTCTTCCTTTCAAGTATTGTTCTGGAATTAAAATACTAGTTTGTGGTTGAAAAAGGAGATGGTGGTGCTTCTCTAATTTTTTACTGTGCAAAGTATTTCTATATATATATATATATAAAGTATACTGGCAGGTATTTCTCTCTGTGCAGATATTTGATTGCATTTTTTATAATACCAGGCCTTGGAGGCAACCCTGTTGTCAGCCCTGAAGATGCTGGATGTTGGGAAATGGCCGATTTTTTCTCTCTGTTCCCCAGAAGAGCTCAAGTTAATTCGTCAGGCCTGTGTATTTGGCAGTGCTGGTAATGAAGTGTTGTATGCAACTGAAAATGATGAGGTAATTGCCCAAGAGTGTCTATGAACGTGACATGTTTAATCACTTTCGTATCAGGTTATTCTGAAAGCCTAAAGTACTACAACAGTATACCTAGAGAAAGTTGCATGCAAAAATGCCTGGTTATTTTGTTTGCTACTAAAGCATTTTCAGTTTAAATTAAAGGCTTCCTACCACAAGCAGAGAATGAAGAGACGATGGAGTTAGACATTTGTTGCAAATGCATAGTGACAGGATGAGAAGCAGTGGACACAAACTGGAAGATGGGAAATTCTGGTTCACTACTAGGAAAAAAATTGCCATAAGAGGGAATCAGTTCTGAAGGGATTGTGAGATTGTTTTCTTCGGAGATGTTCAAGAATTGTTCGGACATGACCTTGAGAAAACTGATCTGTTTAGATCTTTGTTGAGCATGAGGGGGGACTGGTTGACCTTTGGAGGAGGTCCTCCACTGCAACCTAAATTATGAATCTGTGATTCTTTCATAACAGGTTTTTGTGCTTGGCATGAACTGCAGTGGGTGTTTGGGAACAGGAGATATGCAGAGCACTATAGAACCAAGGAGGTTAGATTCCCTGTGTGGCAAAAAGATAGCCTGCCTGAGTTATGGAAGTGGCCCTCATGTTGTTCTTGCTACAGAAGGTAAAGTATGATCTGAATATTGCTTTTTAAGAGAGTCCACTTTAATTCACCCAGCAGGTGTGAAAGGTCTGGGCTGGTAACATAAGAGAGAGAATTGGGATAGGTATTCTGGGCTGTTAACTCCAAGCTATTCTTGTTGGCAAATATGACATACCAGCTAGCTTGTTATTTTCAGAAGTTTTTCAAGCCCTACTTTGATCTTGTTGCTACTTTTGGAAGGGGTTTTTTTTGCTTTTCAGTTAAGTTTGGAACTTCTGATTGCGTTTGAGATGCATTAGTGCCTACATTATTCCCCTGTGTTCTTGTGCCAGCATAGTCCTTTGGCTAAAATTCATCTTTTCCCTCCAGTACCTACTTCTAGATGTGCTTTAAAGACCCATTAGGTTGCCTTCCAGCCTTTATGTTTCCTGCATTGACACTCTTATTATCCACATCATGGTAGTGGCCCTTCTATTCATAACTAAATACATTACTTTTGAAGACGAATTATTAATATTGTGTTCCCAGTGAAGTTCTGTTAGAGCCTGATTGGTGATATTCACATTTGTCTCTATCCGTTAACGAGAGGAAATGTTTTTGAGTAGTCTAGATTAGATGGCTAAAAGTAGGTGAAAGGAATTATGTTGTAAATATGTTCTTTTATATTCAATTGCATTCCACCATTTTCTCCACTCTTCATGGCAGACTATTCTGCATGCTTTTTTATGTATGCATCTGTATTCCTCTGAGCTTTTTTGCTGGCAGATCTCACTGACGTACTCATACTCCTTACCCAGGTGATGAAGTACTGCAAAAGAGCAGGTCCAGAAAGGATCCTTGATGATTTTTACTCATGACTCCATTTGCATTAATAGCTTTTCTTCAGCACAGCCTTTTTTAACCTACTTTTAGAGACCTATTACGTG
Organism: Ptilonorhynchus violaceus; assembly: GCA_013397565.1. Classification (NCBI taxonomy): domain Eukaryota; kingdom Metazoa; phylum Chordata; class Aves; order Passeriformes; family Ptilonorhynchidae; genus Ptilonorhynchus; species Ptilonorhynchus violaceus. The sequence goes on along the minus strand of VZRJ01008648.1, from coordinate 4,189,917 downwards.
TTTCTCAATTCTTGTGTTAATTATTGTCATTTCCAGTTTATGTTGTATGTTTCTGTGTTGTATGTTTCACTTGTTTACTGAAATTTGCATTCACATGTTAGTGAACCAAATAAAAGGTTGTTTGCTTTTGACAGGATAAAGTAATTGGATTTAAGCAGTTATTATAGAGAAATACTGGTTTAGTGTAGCATATTTTGCCTTTGTAGTTCTGAGAGGACCCTTCTCAGGGATAAGAAGTTTGGTGATCTCCTTAGAAATCTAATGGAGTTGTATATCAAACCTAGCTCTCCTGCAATAATGGCATAATTTAGGTTCAGAAAATGATGAGGATGATAATAGACAAGATGAATGTTGGACAACTATTCATGAATTCCTGCACTACTGTAACTAGAGGACACTTGATTTAAAACAGATACAAGAGAGTGAGTATGAAAAGGTGTTAACTTCATGGATAATGGGCCAATGTACATTAAAGAGAATCAGAAGTACCTGGTAATATCTGTACTGTAGTGATTGTAAATGCTTGGGAACTGCAAAAAGTGACCAGGCTTGTGTTTCCCTTGAATAGCAGCTTTTTTTTTTTGCAATTGCCTCTTGGAGACAGAATTTTGCACGATGTGGACCACTGGTCTAACACAGTCAGACATTTCTTGCAGGCTTCGTATTACTAGCATGTGTTTCGAAATGCAGGACATGAATAGTATCTTTAAAGAATAAAATGTTTATTAATGAATACTAGTAAGTTTTTCTTACAAGCATTCTCATGCATATTGTAAGGGAATGAAAGCTTATTATTTGAATTTTCCAAAGTGGGAAACAGTGCCAGGGCATAGACAAGAAATTTTGATTGATTGTCCATAACAAAGAAATTGAAATGGGGACTCTGAATGTCATTTCATCCTTTTCTGTAGTGCACCATCCCTTTTCTTGCAACAGTGTGTTTTCCTTCACCATGACTGTGGTGATATTCTCCTTTTGGATTTGTGGTCAACACTGTGGTAGCAGTGGTATGTCCATGGGTTGAAGAGCCCCATAGGACATATATATATTTATACACTTAAATATGTACATTGTTATTGAATTTGATGTTTCATTTTGTAATTTTATGTTGTGTACTCATTGTAAAAACAGAGATTTTTTCAACCATCTCTTTACATTTTTCTTGTAGAAGGAGAAGTGTATACCTGGGGTCATAATGCTTATAGTCAGTTGGGCAATGGTACAACAAATCATGGTTTCATTCCCTGTCAAGTCTCTACTAATTTGGTGAACAAGAAAGTCATTGAAGTTGCCTGTGGCTCTCATCATTCTATGGTGTTAACATCTGATGGAGAGGTGAGAACAGTGGGAATGAATATCTATTTTCTCTTAATGAAACCCACATATGTGAGAAACAGGAAAACATTCTGCACCCATAGCATCAGACTTTGCTTCTTGCAGTCCTCACAATGCTGATGCAACTCAAATGTTCCAAAAAAATTGAAACTTATCAGGGTGTAGCTGCTTTGAAGTGCATGCAGAACATCGATTTTGTGCCACATCTGCTTCTAATAACAAAGTATGCAGCCAGGTCTTTCCTGTGCTATACTCTACTGTAAATGTTTAATGGCGTTAAAGCTGACTTTAACGTAAATCACATTCAGTGTAAGGAATCCCACCTGCCAAAGTAAAAAGTTTCCTGTCATTTAATTTGAGGTGCCATTTGTGCCAGGTAGCCATTCTACTTTGGGGTCTGGAAAACTAGTAATGGATTTTTCCAGCATTAATACAGCTATCATGTTGCCTCTTGCCTTTGAGTAGGGGAACATAGAAGAATGAAATATATAAATACTTAGATTGGCATATTTTTGTTAGAAACAATTCAGTTGTAAACCTGTGTGTCTTAGTAGATCTGTAAAAGAATACATCCACTTGAACTCAAAATGGAATTTTTTATGCTTACAGCTTTTTTCTCTCTTGAATATGTACCTGGCACTGTATTTTATAAAGTTTTTATAAAGCTGTCTTTGATGACAATTCTCTTGCAACAGGTATACACATGGGGTTATAATAACTCAGGCCAGGTTGGATCTGGTTCAACAGCTAATCAACCAATTCCTCGAAGAGTTACCAGCTGCCTGCAAAATAAAATAGTAGTTAATATTGCTTGTGGACAGATGTGCTCTATGGCTGTGGTGGAAAACGGAGAGGTAAGAACTTTTAGGTGAATTTTTGGACTGAATTTTATTTTATATAATAACTTGGCACATAGGTAATTTCAAACCTGGTGGTAATGAGCTACTGCTCAGAAAAAAGTTTACCTTTCCAGATTCCCTCAAGTCTAGCTGCTTCTGCTGCTCATGAAAACCTTTATCATAAATTGTCCTGCACATTGTGACATACCTGAAGGCTTTCCTATCCATGCTGATTGTGATTTCTTCTTTAGAGAGGAGGTAGAGTGAAACAGGTAAAATGTTCACTAACATTGGTGTAAGGCTTTTCAGTTTTTCATCAAATTAGGCAGCTGTTACTTTGTATCAACTATTGGAGTTGGCTTTGAGCTGTAGGAGTTCAAGTATCAAATTTCAAATTTAGTTGAAAATACAGTTCTAAAGTAAAAATAGCATTGTGAAGGTCAGGAGATTTTTATAAATTCTGGGATTAAATAATATTGATTTTATATAAATATGTATACTTAGCATTTCATGCTAGCTGCATTTTCTCATATGTAAAAATAACTAAGTTTGTGCTACTTATTTACTGATTTTTAGAGCTGCTATTCTAGTAAAAATGAAAGTGCTGAATAATACATTATACCACTTCTGTCTTTAACATTTATAGACAAATAAATTATTGTCTATACTAGAATCTCAAGTATTGAGTGTGAGAATAATCAATGAATGATACTTTAATTTTCAGTGCTCATATACACACACCTTATCTCAAGAGAAAAGAAAGAAAATAGAAGTACATTGCATATATTTGTTGTACTGCAGTACCCCTAGAATCCCTCTCATACTTTTTTATCCCTCATTGTAAAGACACGAAGAAGTTGTAGAGTTCTTGTTGTTTTAGTTCATATGATCTGAATGTAGCAGTCTGTGTCCTTGCTAACTCCATTTCTCCAAGCATTTCAGTTGAGAACTAAGCTCTTGACTGTTTGCAGTAGAACATATGTCACTGAAATTATCAGAGCTCAGTATTTTCCCTTTTTCTTATGTTCGGCATAAAGCTGCCTACTCGAACTGTTGTGCGTAGCTCCCAGTTTATGCTTGTTTTGGTGTGTTTTCTGTTAGAGGATTTTGGAATGAGAAATTAGCTCTTTGAAAAAGGGCACTATTATGCTGGATTTGCTCTGTGCTGGCAAGCAGCCATATGAATCACTTATTTGCTGTTCTTCATATTAAAATATTGTAGTCCTACATAATCTAACTCTTAAAGAGCAACATGGATGTGGAAATTTAGCATTCTAGATGAGCATGCAGCTGGTATTTTAAAGAGAAACAGCATCCAAGATTTTCAGTGCAGGAAAACATATATATCTGTATATATGTACATTTATATAGGTATGTATATGTGTGAGTGTGTTTGTGCGTATCTATATATAAAGTTATAAAATGTGGGGTGAAAAATAAATGTGGGTTGAAGAAAATTGCTATTATTCAAACTTTGAAGCAGTTGTATTGCTTTCAAAAGAAGTGGATAGTAGCAGACAGTTAAAAATGCCTGTCTCTGTTTCAAGGTCTATGTCTGGGGGTACAATGGGAATGGCCAGCTGGGGCTGGGCAGCAGCGGCAACCAGCCCACGCCATGCCGGATCGCAGCCCTGCAGGGCATTCGTGTGCAGCGGGTATGTGTGTGCTGCTCCCCCTCAAACCCTGTAGGAAACACTGCAAGGATCCTACAGGCAGCATGTGCTGCCTTTGAAGGAGATAGTCCTTTCTTTAAAGTGACACCAGAATAAAAAAACATGTGTCCTAAAGTGGACCTCTGCCAGTAGGGGAGAAACTGTGACCCTGTGGAGTTCAGTGGGAATTTTCCCACTGACTTCAGTGAGGTCGGGATTTTGCGTAAAGGGGACTAGGCCATTAGAAGTGTTTGTTTTGTTTTTCTCCTGTGAAAGTTAATTAAAAAAAATATTCCTGTTATTTTAGTAAATAACTGAGTCTAGGACATCCCATTCTTCATTAACCCCTGCCTTCTTTTCTGGAAAAATGCTGCAATTTAGCATTTTGTCTGTCTTGCAGACTGAATTTCACCTTTATTACTGCACTCTAGCCACAGTGACTAACTGGTGTTTGGAGTCTGAACAAATTATCTCCCACTACACTTGGTCAAGAGTTGGTATGATTCCACAATTAGTCTTGACCTCTGGAGGTTATTACACTTTACCAAATAGCTGGGCTGCCACCAGTGTAACTAGCAAACTGATAACTTCTTTTGGCTCATAAGAGATATTTAAAGTAAATGCAGAACTGATACCGACAGTTTTTAATTGATTTGTCCAAAATAGAGGATACTGTCAGGAAAATTATACAATCTGTTAGAAGACATCACTTTTGTAGCCCGGTGAATATTTGCAATAGCATTTTGAACTTTGGCTCCTATCTATTGCATTTACTCAGTGAAGCTATGGATTTTATAAGTCTTTTAAAAGAAACTCATTTAAATAAATTCAGTGCCTAGGATGTAGACAGTCACTTTGCTGGTAGCAGCTGCTTTTGGAGACTAACATAATAAGGGGAATATTATGTTCCCCTGTATTTATTATTCTACTTAGAGAGTGAGTACTCCAGGAAGTTTGGCTTAGATTCTATTTCCATCCACTTCATTTGCTTGATATCGATTAATAATACCATGTCGTACATCTCCAATCGGTAAACAGCTTAAGAGTTTACTTCATTTAATGCACATCACATGCTTCATGGATGTCAGTAGACTCTATGTACTTATATCTGCTTTGCAGATTATATAAAGTGAGCCGGTTTTGAACAATGTAAATTGGTTTTTGATAGCTGTCTATCTCTACTAAGTTACATTAACTCTTGCAGAGCAAGACTGTTGCTGGTCATGTTGCCACTGTGTATCTGTGTGTATGCCAGGGGCATGTGCTGCACATGTAAAGTGGATATTTGAGCAACCTGATGTGAGGTACCTGAGGAGGCAACTCAGCAGGACCGAGGGGGTTTCCACAGGAGGTTATGAGTTGACACAGTTGTGTGCTGCCATCAAGATGGGGAATTTTTTCTCTTCCCTCTCTTTCCTAGCTGGTTGCTCTTGTTTACCTTGTGTGGGCACTGGGGATCTTCAGACCCTACTGTGAGCATTTTCTTCCAGTGATGCAAGTTCAGAGAATCACAGAATGGCCTGGGTCAGGAGGAACCCTAAAAGTCATCCAGTTCCGACCCTGCTGCCGTGGGCAGGGGCACCTTCCACTAGACCAGGTTGCTCAGGGCCCCGACCAAGATGGCCTTGAACACTGGCAGGGATGGGGAGTTATCTCAGCAGAGGGTCCACTGAGCACTAGAACTGGCACAGGGAAGGCGCAGTTTTGTGTGGCAGTCAAGGATGAGAGGAGCAGAGAGGGAGACCTCACCTATTTTTCCATTGGTGAACTATTCACTTTGGAGCAGTTGCCCATGGAGCGAGGTCAATGCAAGACAGACAATCTTCACTTTTCGGCATATTGTTCATATTTGTCATATGGCTTTCCTTCTTTCTCAATTCCAGCTATTCCTTTTGCTCGACTCTTGAGATTATCTGTCAGGGATTCTCATTGATATATTTTTTCACCAAAGTCACCTCATCTACTTTCCTTCCTTTTTTAATAAACTTATCTGTGTTTGTAATTTTTACACTGGTATAGAATCAATAGCATTAACCTATAGCATAAGATGCATCTGTCTGTATTAAGTTACTACTACATAAAAATGAGATTTTCTTTTTATTATTCCTTTTAGGTTGCCTGTGGCTATGCACATACATTAGTGCTAACAGATGAAGGTCAGATATATGCCTGGGGAGCCAATTCATATGGCCAGTTAGGTACTGGGAATAAAAGTAACCAGTCTTACCCTACAACAGTTATTGTGGATAAGGACAGGTAATACTTATAGTCTTGCAATCAGACATTGGTTGACATACTCTCAGAAGAGCTACATAAAATTATGGTATTTTTAATCTATTTTTTGGGAGAAATAGCCTATCCTGTTTTGCAATGGTTCATCTGCTAAATGTGAACAGAATTTTCACTGAAAGTGCTTGAATCTGCCACATAACCATCCCTGTGAAAGAGAAACTCGATATTCTGAGCCTGAATATGCTATTTTCTGCTTCAGCTCACACTGTACTTTACAGGCCTTAATTGCAGTTTCCCTTCAGTAGTGTAGTTTCATTGTTTGAAGTCAACAATAAAGGCTTTATTGTCTGTGAATATAAATTGTATTTTAATATGCTACTTGTGACAAGAAGCGTGTACTCAGAAAAAGGGAAGAGTGAACACCTGCAATTTGTGTTATTTCTGCTATTAAATCTGGCTCATAACCCAGGAGAGAGAGAGAAGAGGAGGAGTTCTTTCTTGGTGTTGTTCCCTAAAAATTAAGCTTGGATTTTTGCAAGTTAAATGTTTTCCTTTAGGTCCTTGGTGGGTAGTGGGGCAGTTATTTCTATTGCTATTATAAAATCATGTATGAATATGGCCAGAAATTTTAATCTGTTCTAGACTGAGGTCTTGATTTTGGCCTCCTTTTATGAATAATAAGGTGTCCCTCTTAACCTTGTGTCTGTGTACATCATTGTGAAGAAGTGGCATCTCTGCTCTGGTGATGAGACATGGCCTGATCTTGAACACTGCTATTTCTTTGTGTTTGTTTTTTTGCTTAAAATGTTACTGATATTTTTCCAGACCCTTTGGCAGAAGTTAAAATGTTACAATAATTTAATACATTTTATTGTTGCATGCTGCCTTTCCCTCTTGTTGGCCAGAATATGAATTCTTGGTGTCAGTGAAAATAGTGCCTCACTAAAGCCAGCAAGATTTGTGCATACAGCTTTAAACAAGTTGTTTTCCTGCCATTTTCCACAGGCAGCTGGGAAAACAAGTAAACAAGCAGTAGTTCAGACTGCAAAACAGTGGATTGTGTAATGCTGTACACAGTGGGAGTTTTGAAGTCCTAAATCAACCTCAGGATTAGAGACATAGCCTAGCTAAAAGACACGTAGAGACAGCTTTAAGTGCTGTTTGGTTCTAATTTTTAATTTTCAAAATGAAAGTCCATTAATGACACTCCTGTGTTTTAATTTAAAGAAGTATGTTTAAATTGTTGGTTTATATCTGTTACCAATAACCAAACAGAAAAAAGACTTTCATTAACTTTCAATTATAAGCCAAAATGCAAATTCTTTTCTTTTTTTTGAAATGCCTCCTCATTTCCTTCTTGATCTTCTCCAAGTATTTGTTCTCTACAGCTTAATGTAGCCACTCACCTCACTTTCCAGTGCCACCAAGGACGTTCAGAGTCTTGAAACTCATCATAGCTTTTGCTTGAGACAGCTGAGGGTATCAGCAGAGCATGTGCTACAGCAGAAACAGGGCTCTGCTGCAACAGTGCCTGCTCACTCCAAAGATGCTTTTCCACAGAGAAACTTTCTGAGTGCACACTGTTTGCAGAAACACTGACAGCCCTTTTAATTTTGCTGTGTATGTCCAGAAAGCATTCCTGCTTACATGCATGCTGACAAGTATGTTTTGCACCAGAGAAAAACGGGAGGCCATGAGGTTATTCACTGCATTTTGTTCTTAATGAGAGTGACCTGGTTTTTTTTCTTCACTTGTAAATTCAGAGTGATAGAGATCGCCGCCTGCCACTCTGCCCACACGTCGGCTGCCAAGACCCAGAGTGGCCAGGTGTACATGTGGGGCCAGTGCCGGGGGCAGTCGGTGACCTTCCCCCACCTCACCCACTTCGCCTGCACTGACGATGTGTTCGCCTGCTTTGCCACCCCTGCCGTCATGTGGCGCCTGCTCTCCGTAGGTGAGATAAAAGAGTGTTTGTTCTGACATCTTCTAAATCACTCATTCATAAAATTTTGCATGTATTTGAAGACTAAACTTAATTTCTTGCAAAAGTTTACACTGGGAAGCATAATCATAATCACGTTATGTATGTGTAAATCATAAAATGGATTTGTAAAAAATTGCTTCAGTCTGATGGCAGTGCTAAGTAACTGTCTGTTTTATTGATGTGGTTTATTTCTATGGGGAAATGCCTTAGGTTTAGGGAGGGGTTTCTTTTTGTGTAACCTCCTGTATGTTACTGTCCAGTGGCTGTGAGTAGAAAAGCTGTGTTTGAATTTGGAGATTTGAGGAAGCCATGCAGATCATGTAGGAACTCTGTAGCTTTTTTTGATGCCCTTAAGTAGACTACTAAGAATTGAGAGACACAAATTCCTATGTCATAGTTGCCCACAGCCACTTAGAGTCTCATCACAAGTGATCATGACCTGAGCTCCTGAAGAGACAGGTTGTTGGATCTTAGATACTTGGTTAGCATTAAGGTCTACTTTGCTGGCCTTGGCTAGAAAGAGTTAAGTATACAGCATGGTCTACCAGAGAGCTCTTGCTTCAACTACAACTCAATCCCACAATGTTTGCTAATAAAGTTGCTGGTTTTGCTGACACAATCAAAGATGAGACTCTTGGGGTTGTCTGTGGATGTCATCTGGGAGCTTATGCTAAAAGCTAGAATGCAGCAATTTGTTAATTTGTGATTTGAATTGTACTGAGTCCATCATGTTTCATCCCACTTCTGTACTCCCTTCATAATTGCTCTTGTGTTGCTGTATGGCACCTTGGGAGTAATTTAATTTTTTTTTTACTTTGACTTCTTGGTCCTTTTGGAAATAACTCTACAGCACTGTAGCAACATTGTACCAAAGCATAAGGTGAAACCTTACAGGAGGAAAAGGTTACTTTACTTTTAAACAAAACTAGTTTCAGATGCACTTTCAAAGCCACATTCTCTTATGTGCCAAGTAGTCTGTCCAGCATCCCGGCACTATTCGGGGGTCTGAGCAGGGTTCCTTATGATGTCACAGGATAAAGGATGGTGGCTATCAGGCCCTTATCATGTCTCCTGGATTCCTTTCAGTTAAGTGACTCTGTGCTGGTTTCAGATGTGCCTTTCTGCACACTCTAGGAGCTGAGGGTGACTGGCCTCTTCATCCTGTCCCACTTTGGCAGGTCCTCAGGACTGACTCACTGTTGTTTGTCATCTGATCTATGCGTGGTGAGAATCCACAGACAGCTGTGTCCTGGAATCTTACATCTGCTGAACTGAGTGCCATGGACATCTGCCATGCTTACAGCCCTTCTCTTTTTATTCTGGTGCTTCCACACCCAGGCATTCCCATTCTTTCCCTGTTTGTGGCAGTTCTAACATTTCTAATACAGTTCTTAGCACTGAGTGCTAAGGAGTTTTCTTGGCTTTGTGCCTTTTCAGTGTGAACTGCCTCTTCGTTTCCTTCCTCTGGTTCCCCCTTCACTGCTGTAACAAATAAAAGCATCTGTTTTCCCTCTAAGAATTTCAAGGCTGAACCCCACTATGTTCAGTTTTCCTCTGCTGGCTGTAGAAGTCATCTGGAGATGTATATTGGTGGACATCTGGACTGCCAGTTAATTTTGAGGAAGAGTTTCAGCTTTGCATTAGTTGCTAAAATGCTTGCTTGTTTGGATAGCAGAGGTCTGAATAAATAAACCACATATTGTACAAAATAAGAACTAACAAAATATTTTACGGTATCATTGTTTCAGAAAGATTTTTTAATCTTTTAATTTTTTTATCACTACATTGGATTTCTCTACCTGATCTGCTACAATCATTTTACCTGAACCTCCCCTAATTGGCTATACCTGAACATAAGTTCATTCACATGTCATAAGACATTCTCTAAATGATATGCAAAATGATTGTGCTAAACAAAGTGTAACAGGATCAAACTGTGTGTGTATGTGTTTTTTCTACAGCTTATAGAGGTCTTTCCATTTCCAGCAGAATACTACTTTTATTTCTAGCTTGGTAGGTTGCAGGACCTAGCATTTATGTAATTTTCTGTAGAGAACAGCTAATTACTGACCCACAAGATCCGTATAAACCCATAATGTGTGTTTATATGGTGAGAAGACAAAATTACTTCAGGGTTAAGAACGAGGTTTGAGGGCGGGGGAAGGTTGATTACTTTTTTAGTAGTATTAAAGAAAATAGTTCTCTGAGGCTACCAAATATAATGGAGATTTGGATCAGTTCAGGACGTAAAAATTTGTATGCAGACATTGGATGACTTTTCAAAGCTGACAACTTTATAATGCAAATGTCATGTGCACAGTGGGATATACATACATATGACACAAACAGGAATATGCAGACATTCACGCAGAGGGCTTCTAACACCATTAAGTCTAGGGAAAGCTATTCTTTTTGAATAGGCTTGTAAATGTTGGTATTTACTTTTGGGGATATTGTACCGGGCAGTTTCACTGCAACCAACATGTTGTTTCTGTAATAGATTTTTTTTTGCTGTAATGTAATGTCTCCTCATGGGAGCATTTCATAAAATTTTATTGTGATTTTTTTTGTTGATATTTTGGGTATCTTATAATAACTAAAACTTTTAATTTGAAATAATTTAGTCAGTAATGGCTGATGGCATTTTTCATCAGATGCAGCAGTAAACTTTTGAGTCTGTTAACTTTTTTCTGTCTGGCCTTATATAGATGAGTTAGAGGAGTGGAACTTATGGATTTTTTAATAGAGATGTTTGCTTGGAGTAGGAAACTAGGAAGGACTGAAGAAAGCTGTCCTTTCTTTGCTTGTGTGGGGCTCATACAAAACACATAGGCTGCTGGGGTTTTTTACTAGCCTTAAGGAGATGTATCAAGAGTGTTAGTTGCTGACAGATACACAGAATGTTGTAGTGGGAGATACTTGTATTGCTTACTACTTACTATTGAGTCCCCTATTTATTCTAGAGCCTGATGACCATCTAACAGTAGCCCAGTCATTAAAGAAGGAATTTGACAACCCTGAAACTGCAGACCTGAAGTTCCTAGTGGATGGAAAATACATTCATGTTCATAAAGTTCTTCTCAAAATTAGGTAAGGAACAAACTGTATAAACTGCATAAACTAAACTGTGTAGTGTAGTCCACTGTGCTGAGTAATTACTGCAAAAAATTTTTGACTTATTCTTACAAACTCCCTTTTCCCTGAATCAGGGATTCACCTGCTGTTCTTCACTGATATTCTCTTCTCGTTGCTCCTTGTAATTATGGAACTTATTGCTCTATGACCAGCCTTTTCATCATTTCCCTCCATCTGACACTTATCTTCCTTTGTGCTGCCTAAATGGCCTTGGCCTTGATTTCCAATAATCTTCTTCTGCCAAGGAAAAGGCTCACTTCCTTCTACTGTCTTCTCCGTAGTTAGAATCAGTTTTTAACTCCTTTATATGCTTCGCTTCCTCCCACCAGAATGATTTGAGGGGGTTGTGTTGTTTCTTGCCTCTCTTTCTTTCATAGGACCCTTCAGTTGTTTCAGCAACTTCTCTAGATGCTTTCCAGATTATAATTTTTTCTCTTTTTATGACAGATTTCTTGTTCTACTTGTTTTAAACCTTCTTATCAGTGAGTTTGACTTTTAAGCTGGCTTCTCTGTTTGTTTTTACAGTTTTTTGCAAGTTAACACCACTTCATGGTGAGATGTGACATATGCATATCTACAGAACAATCACACTATTATTAACATGCAGAGAGATTAGTTTGTTACTGCTGAAGTTGTTTCTACTGGGATATTCTAGAGACACTGCTCTAGATCTCTTCTGCCTTGCCAGCTGCTTCTGCTTTGTCCTCCTCATTGTTATAATATTTTCTTCTCTTTGCTATTTTCTTTCTCAAAATGCTTGGCTATCTCATTCAGCGTATCACCACTTTGATCTCCCTACTTTTGCTCCCAAGTCCTGTTAGTGATTTCTTGTATATTACTACGTAAAATTAAAATTCCCCATTAATTTTTGCCTGTCCTTTTTTTGGTTTTTTTTTCCTACTCTCCTCTTACTACTCCAATTACCTATATTCCTGTTGTCTTCCCTTTACTTGTTTTATTGCTTGTACATTACACTCGTGCCTATAGTCCACCCTCTTTGTTTGGAATGCCATGTGTTCTCCATCAGATACCACATCCAATCTTGTGTGTGCCCAAAATGTCTTTGAGGTTCTTTTTCCTGATAATCAGTCTATGTGTAACTTTCTCTTACTACTTTTTTCTTCCTCTACTCTTCTCAGATTATATGGCACTCTGTGAATGAAATGTGTCTAATTCTAAAATGGATTTAAATACATGACACTATCAAAATACTCTGGAGGAATAAAAAAGCGTCGGGCACAGTCTGTAAAATCAATATTTTCTTATAGTGTCATGATGCAACTAGATCAGAGTATTTAAAGTTGTATTTTGCAACATTTGGCCATGTTCCAGAGCATTCTCATGAAAGCAGTGCTGTTAAAAGTTCTTTTTCATTATCTAGTCATTTCTTTACTGCTTATGAGGACTTCTTTCCATCTTGTTCTATTCCTCTTCTTGAACTAGATCCCACTGTTGGTGGTTATTGGCTGGTGATGGTGGCGAAATGTCGGGAAACACCCGGCTCAGTGAGAGCAGCCCGAGGCGAGCACTGCCTGCAGGAACAGATACATCCGAGTGTGTGGGTGGCATTCATCAGCTCTGCATTCAGCCAGCCAGAATTGGGTGTCTGCACTGTCTCTGCTGAGAGATAGTGACAGGGAGAGAAACACTCCAAAGGATGAGTCACTCCAAGATACTTTGCAGACTAGAGGCTGTGTGTACTAACCAATTTTTATTTATTCACTCATTAATTTTTCAGAGATCAATGTGCACCACCTTCTCTCCGACTTTTGAGTGGTGCCAGTGGGGCACAGACCATTCCCAAGGTCTGATCCACGCTGGATGGATGGCATGGTCACCACTACCTAGCATGAGGCTCTAGGAAGCAAAACAATGGGGTTTGGTCTGCCTCTCCCCATGCCAGAATGTGGTGAAAGATGTGGCGGAAGCTAGATGATGACTTTTTATTTCTTTATGAATTTGCATTGAGGTTCTTTTATTTTATTAAAAGCCCCAAAATACTAAGAAAAAAATTTTCTCAATAACCAGTAAAATCAAATGTGAAAAGATTAACTTAGAGTAATAAGTTAAATAATTATTTTTCATTTGGATTTAAGTGATACTCTCTTTATGTTGCAGTTTTCTCTCAGAGGCATTGAAAGGAAACCATCCTACTTTTTATAGAAAAGTTGGAGTAAAGGGAGAAAATTCAGATGTGGGACAGTTATAAGTTAGTGTAGTATAAAAAAGTACAATTAAATTGTGGTTGTTATAGGAGAAGTTATCAGAGGTGGTGATGTTCATTAACGCCAACAAAAATTTTGAAAACAATACAAATGTTAGGATGCTTTTTATGGAACAGTAAATTACAGTGCTTTGTAAGTTACTGTGAACTGTAAGTTGCAGATTACAGGTATCAAAGGCAGTGCTTTGTCCTTTTTTGTATCTGTCACAAAAGTCTTCAGACTTACAAGAAAAAGCTGATCCTGATGAGAGTGTCTTCACTTTAAATAATTTAATCCTTGAATACAATGATTAATGCTAAATTGCGTATGGATTCCTGACACTGGAATAAATGATAACTAAAATTATTCATAATTTCCTTCTTCATTAGGTCATGTTGGTGAAATCAGGGTCAAATCTCAGAATTGTCTAAATTAATTGTAAACTTTATCTGCTACAAGCCAGGTAATAAAATTGATTGTTAATGTATAACATATTTAAGAAAACAGCACCAAAAACACATGGATCATCCTTGTAGATATTTTAAGTAAAAATGAAGCCTACCATACAATATTAATAATAGAAATAAAATTCTGAGTTATATCTATCAGGCTTATAAGCCTTAGAAGGCTTAAAGAAATTAACATGTTCAAACCAAGAAATCATGTAGCTAGAGTTTATACTTGTGTATTTGGTCTGTTATGACTGATTGATTTTTTTTACCAACTTCTTGCTGCAGCTGGTCTTTCAGGCTTAACTCTTTACCCTATACAATCTTTGGTCATGTTTTGTAGGTGTGAACATTTTCGCTCCATACTCAATAATGATGATGAAATTATAGAAATGAGTGAGTTTTCTTATCCTGTTTATCGAGCCTTTCTGGAATATCTGTATACAGACAACATTAGGCTCCCTCCTGAAGATGCAATAGGTATTTGCCATGAACGTAAATTACTCTAGATTATTGTTTCTGAAAAGTTCAATCTATGTGTCATAACAGGGTGAGGAAAGTGGGACTTGTTAATTTTAGTTTCATTAACACTTAAATCTTGAGTTTGGCAGGTGTCAGGAAGAAGGGATGCAGTACCTGGAAACATGCCCAAGGAGAATGAGGGGTGGGCATGTGATGAGATCAAAGATGTGAAATGTTCAAAAAGAACTCATTGTTTCTTTTATTAAGAAATTTCTTTTCTTTACAAAGGCACTAATGCCATCCTAAAACCTTTCTTGTTTGAGTAGCTGTAGCGATTTTTGATCATGAATGAAAAGGGAGCTTTTCCCCGCATTAGTTTAAGAGGATGGAAGTCACTAATTGATGCCTAGAATGAGAACAAGAGAACAAAACACTTGGGTAGTAATAAAGTGGTTCTTTTTTTGATGTGTCCATAGAAGACCTTAAAAAATGCACACCTCATTGAGGGGAAAAAAAAAAGAGCAAGTCTTTGATTAATTCAGCCTAAAACAATAGCATAATTGATTAATTTGAAAAGACATGTTTGCACCAGAATAGTTAAAGCTGTATCAATTTTCACAGGGCTGCTAGATTTAGCAACACTGTATAGAGAAAACAGGTTGAAAAAGCTTTGCCAGCAAACGATCAAACAAGGCATTTGTGAAGAGAATGCCATTGCTCTCCTTTCTGCCGCTGTCAAGTACGAAGCTCAGGTAAGAACTTCTCTTCAGGTGAGCAGTCATTTTCCAAGAAATGA
Source organism: Ptilonorhynchus violaceus (assembly GCA_013397565.1). Classification (NCBI taxonomy): domain Eukaryota; kingdom Metazoa; phylum Chordata; class Aves; order Passeriformes; family Ptilonorhynchidae; genus Ptilonorhynchus; species Ptilonorhynchus violaceus. The sequence goes on along the minus strand of VZRJ01008648.1, from coordinate 4,174,829 downwards.
AGCTGCCTAATATAAACATGTCTGCATTTAACTGATGAGGCATGATTACTGTAATTTCCCTTTCTGGCTTTCCAGATGTTTGGTTTCCCCTTTTTAAGCTGTAAAATAAAAACTAAAAAACCCTGGTTAGTACTGTTTTCTTCCTGCCCTTTTGGCTTGCACCTGTGAGTCAGGGTTCTTAATCTGCTTCCTGCCTTGTCATCTGGCGTGGCAGGGCATGGCATGCAAACTTGTCACTGCTATTTACTTCTCTGCTTTTGGATTTGGCCTTGTCTTTCGCTCCCTGAGTTCTCTACCTGATCATTTTATCTGCTGATAAAATGGTACAGTCATTCTGGCACTGACTTTTACAGGCAGTGGGACAATTTACCTGTAAAGTCCCTCACTATTTACACTAGTGCTTATATTAAAAAAACCAGTTTTGCAATACTGTTTACAGTGAATCATGCTGACATACAACAAATTACCTATTGTTATTACTCTCCCCATATCCTGTCATCTGGTCTGCCCTTGGTTCTGGAATGTGTCACTAGCACCCAACCTGTTATCAGTGCTTTTTTGGTAAACAAATACTTTCAAGGATGTTTTCCTTTTCTCATTGTCTTAGTGCTATGCTGATTTTGAATAACAAAACCCACCACATTAATATCCACAAAGTCTGCTTATGTGTTTTAGATGTAGGGGACGTTGTTATAAGTACCTTCCAGGTATAGGAAGAAAGTAGAAAGAAGAGACTGAAACGAACACTGAGTTAAAAATGTTGCAGCAGTCAGTGCTGTATGGAGACAGCAAACTAAAGGAGATGAATTTGTGCAGGAGTTGCAAAGAGGCGGCTGGAATTCAGTGAGTTCTGTACATTGAAAGAGGGCATAACAATAGATTAGTAGATAATAAGATTGCCAGCTGCCAGTTACAAGGCTTTTGTAACACAGGTATCAGTAACAGAGGGCATGAAATGCTGAAGCAAAAAGAGGAGTTGTGTTTTCGGTGTGCTGTGCTGGTACAAGCCCAGCACAGCAGGGAAGACTCTACAGGAAGGCATGACCCAATGATTTGGTTCTCTTAACAGCAGATTTTTCATTAAAACTTTACTCTGGAGTTCAACCTCTTGCAAGCTTTTCAACACTTTTGAACATCTTCGAAGCAGAAGTATTTTTAGTTGATCTGCATCAGGTGAAGTAGTTAAAGAGTGGTTAAAAGATATGTTTAGGTGTACTGTGACATAGTAAAACTAGCCTGGACAAAGTACTACAATTTATAATGGCTGAAACACAATAAAAGGGATTGGATGGATGATAAATATACGTTATCCTCCTCTTCCTTCTATGATTCAGTGTTTTACTCTTTCAAAACATGTAATACTTTAACACAATTGTCAGCTGATGAATTGGTTCACCTGCCCTGGCTGCAGCATGCACCAGTCAGGAGTGCATTGTTGTCCTCCTCCCTACACCAAAAGCTCAGAAAGGGGTGGAGTAGAATGGCTCTGGGGAAGCACAGCAAAGATTTCTTTGTCAAAGACATGGGATAGCCTCTGTCTAAGGAATCATGGAGTAAGCCAGGATCTTTTAGTGTATGACATTGATATAGTAACTCCTGGTTTGAGAACCATGTACAGTGTGTCAGGACTTAGTAGAAAACTGTCAAAAGAAGGATTATGAAAGACACCTAATGATTTGGAAGTTTGAAAAGACAGGATTCAATTTTTTTGTCACTAAATGTGAACAGTGCAAGTGAAAGATGATAGTGATATGTCATATGTTATTAACATAGCAAATTAAATGAAGACTGACGACTACTGTGTGCATCTGTTAGAATTTAAAATGCTTGAGTTGCTGCTACAAGTTATCTTAAGGCATATTTCTAATATGCACTGGAGCAAATTTTAGATTAATCTTTTTCTATAAAACAGAATAAAAAGACAGTATTTCTTGAAACTGCAAAATGAATGACCAGGATTCTATATCATCTATGGTCCTTTTTGTATCAGCACCAGAAAAGGCAGCTGCTGGTCATTTTAGTTATCATAAAAGTTCACACATTGTCTGACTGTAAAGCAGCTGAGGTTTCGGCAGTACCATTTCAAAGGTCTGCTGGAACTTAGGCTGTCACTGTCTTTGATCTTCTACATTTTTTATTTCCTTTGTGTTCTTTTGCTTCTTTATGTATTCTCATTCCTTATTTTTCCAGTACTTGTTGATGAGAGATACAATTTACTTCCTGTGCATAGTTGCTATACCTTATTTCTTATTTAAGGGTCTTTTGTGCTTCAGTTAAAGCTTTATTTAAATCTTGACTTGAAACATCTAAGGAAATCTTGAATCTAAGGTAAATTTTTCAAAGGGAAATGCACAGGTATTCTGCTGAGTATCTTTCTACTATTAATCCCAGGCTGCGATGTTTGTGTAGTTAACATAGAATCAAATTGGTATGGGTTTAGAAATCTCTATTTGCTGTAACCCTTGAAGAGTTTATAGCTCGTGGATCAATTCTGGCTTGCCTTGCTGCTGGCTCCAGCTCTGGCTGAAGAAGGTAATTCCTTTTCTTTACAGCAAGTTGTTGCATAGGAACCAACTGAAGGAGACTGACCCAGTGCATGGAGAGAATTGCCTTTTGTGAGGAGTTTGGGCAAAATTTGCTGTATGAAATCATGGTTGTAGGGGCTGTTGGCTTGTACCTATCATGTGCTGAATCCTGAGCATCTTGTTGCAGTAAGGCCAGGACGAGACAGAGCCTTTTGTGCCATCCAGGAATCCCATTAGACAGGGAGATACAATCCCTAGGCTTACCATGAAAGACACAGGTATCCTAACATCCAGTTTGTGTCCAGCAAGCATCATCAAATGTTGCATCATATTTTGCTTTTATTTTCAGCAAGACTAGGATACCTCCTATTTTTCACAGGACCACTACTGAAATCAGTGCAGGGAGGAAAAGAAAGGAGTAACTGATGCTTTAGTAGTTCTGTGTGGGGAAAATGGATGGTTTTACCTGTTGGTAACTTTTCTAATGAATGTGTAGTAAATTCTAGTAAATGTGATGGAGTTCTAGAGTTGATTTAGGTGGCTACTCCTGTTTTCTTGAAGTGGGTTTATTGAATAGTTTGTGTGAACAAATTTCATCCTATCATTTGTGATCTCATCAAATGGATCAGAAAAGGTATTGATAATGTGAATAATCTGGTATATTCTCTGATAATTAAATGACAGATTTGAAACAAAAACAATAATGGTAATAATTTTGTTATCAGTCATTCATATTACAAAGTATTTCAATTTGTTCCTAGGACTTGGAAGAGTTTTGCTTCAGATTTTGCATAAACCATTTGACTGTTGTTACACAAACTCAAGGCTTTGCAGAAATGGACCATGACCTCCTGAAAAACTTCATTAGCAAAGCCAGCAGAGTGGGAGCATTCCGAAACTGAGGTCTGACTTACCAGCAAGCTGAAGAGCATGTCCTCTTCCCTCCTGGAACTACTTCTTCTTTGGAGAACTTCTCCATGGTCAGAATGTGCAATGGCTTGGAAGGAAAGTCTTGGTGTCTGCTGTCTTAGGGAATGTGTAAAAGTCTGTAACGTGGGCTTTGTAAGGATGGCTACAGTGTAGATGTGTGGTGACTGTTCAGTGCCAACAGCCACAACCTAACACAAAAGTCTAATGCAGTAACTACCCCTTCCCACTCAAAGTCAAACAAACTGAGCTTGTCATTATCTAGTCTGTCTAATTTTTTGTTTGTTTTTTTTAAAATCTCATTTGGATTTTATGGGACAGTGACCTGTTTGCTGCTAAAACTTTCATAGTGTACCTTTGTCCCAAAATTCTGTTAATATGCCATAGTGGATTCTTTTTGTCTGGTTATCATCCAGTGAAGATATCCTATGTCCAGAAAAACAAGAATCTAAAATAATGTAAATTCTTCAGGATGAGAGGCTTTCTGATTTGTAGGAAGATATGTCTCACTTGGGTTTATTTGGAGTTTATATATATGAGGAGCTTTAGCAGGATATTAGTTTTGAGTTCCTGGCACTTATGTTCGTTGTTTAGCCAGAATGAAAAGAATCTCCCTTTCCATTACACCAAACATGATCCCAGAGGGCCAGGAAGCATTCACCATGTTTGTCTGGATGTGAATTGTTGTGCTGTGAGTTTTACTACTAAGAAAGCCATCTAGTAGCAAACCCAAACAATATTTCAAGAAAAGGAAGTTCTGCTTGAGGCTTACTTATCCTGTCTTACTCTTTCTCCCCAGACAGATCAACTTAAGGAAAAGAGAGAAAAAGGTGGTTTTTGAAGTAGTAACATGGGCCTTAAAATCAAATTGTAAGAGTGAAAGTGACACTAGTTTCCAGATGGTGACAAAGATACCTTGTCCAAATACAGTGCTTCAGGTTCTCCATTGGTCAGAGCTGTGAGGTGACCACACCACTTTCCTTTCAGACCTGCTTAGGAGAGGGAGCTGCCCTCTGGACATGCCCCTCTCCCAGCACTGATCATCAATGGCTAAGGTGGAAGAGATGCCTAATTTCTAACTGACTGAAGTGGGTTAAGGTGAAAACCCCACCCCAGTGCTGCACCGAGGAAGATCTGCCCCATTACAGAAGGTGTGGAGCTCATGGAGCATTTACTTGAATTTTCTAATAGGTAACTGTGAATTGACCCTGAGAATTTACTTCTCTTAAAATTTTGACTGAGTAAAGTGACATTAAGTGCCTTTTGCAGTATTGTACAAATGGGGAAGACAAAAAGATGGATGACCAGGCCCAGTACACTACTATAATTTGTCATGCGACCTTCCTGCAGATCCTTGCTGTGCCACAGAATCGTTCGATAAGTCTTTCTAATCCTCAAATGTGGTATCTATGAACTTAATTCCCTTAAATTATTGCATCCTCCTTTTTAAATTGGAAGTAGCTGTTCTTTACTATATTGGAGGCTCATTTCTCAAACAATTCTGTTCTTTGAGGAGTAGGAGGAAAAGGAGCAACACATGTTCAGAAAAGGAGTAGTGAGTAGTGCCCCTCTTCACCCCAGACCCTGCGGGTGTGAGTGGAAGGGTGAAGCATGCAGACAGCAGAATTTACTTCAGAAGAGAGTGATGAGCACCTATTTTGGAAAACGCTCCGGTAAATATTTACTTGTGTTTGAGACATTTGCCTCACTCTCACTAGAAACATACCGGCTCATCTACTGTTAACGAGCACATTCTGCCACCCCCTCAGTGATGAGTATGACTTCCTCCAGCAGCGTTAAGTCCATACTTAGCAGCTGTGTCAGTATTTTGTATGCAAACGGAAGTGGTCAAAACCTTTCCAGTACATAATGCAGATTCACCAAAACCACAATGTTGCTGGGGGAGGAGATCAGTTTTGCCAGGTTTGTATTGAGAACCACTTGAAGCCAGCACACAGATAGAGGTTAACGCAGACAGTAAAACAGTGTCATGGTAGGGCACAACTTTACATCAACCCCTGTGTGCTCTAGCCCAGCACTGATCATACCAAAGCATGGACACGAAGGATTCTATGTAAGCCAAGACTGTGTATCCCTGGTTAAGCCTGGGATGCCACATTCACCTGCCAGTATTTCCTTAGCCATAGCAGCACATGGAACAAGGACAAGTACATCCCAGCCTTTGGGTAGGGGCTTGCATTAGACCCCGTCCCACCCCGATTCCATTACACTGGCACACATCCAGTCTCACTGGGAAATGGAACCAGCTGGGCACCTGTACTCCCTGCTAATGGCTTTTCAGTGGTCACTCCAGCCTTCCTAACACATGCACTATAAAAGGTCTCTCCAAATGCTTCTGTTGTTTTACTTTAAAGAATGAAACCAAAACTATAAATGTGAAATGATGGGGTTTTTTTGACTCAACATCTGATCAGAACATTCTCTGGCTCCCTGGAGACACCACTCATTCCATGGAATGATTGCACTGGAGAGGGACACCACTCTCCTGCATTGGCTCGAGTTTGTAACAAAGCAGTTGAACAGTTATTGCAGCCAAAATGGCATGCTGCTTGGAACAAGGCATTTTTGGCTTAATATAATCAATAATGATATTTTTTTTCCAATTTAATTCCTTCCTGCTCATAATTTCCAAGCAGCTGTACACATTAAAGCCTACTTGCAATTTCTGAATACTTGACAAAGACTGTCATTTTGAGAAAAAGCATCTCTGGACTGAATGAAGGTGATCCTACAGATCCAATGTGTCAGCACTGGCTTTTATTCGTGCCGTTTGTGTCATCTGACCTGTATGTGATAGTGTTACATTCATAGACATTTATTTATTTAATTTTTCAATTTTCATTGCATGCACTTTCCGGGGCATTTAAAGGTCACTGTTTAAAAAAACCATACTGGCTTAGGTGGATAAATGTGGGTGCATGGATGTAAATATGTGCTTGAATCCCAACCCTGGGACATTCAGAAGAAATTAGGAATGCATTTTTATCATTGTGAGATAGTCTGCAACAAGCTTGTGTTTGTGGATTTTGCAGGTTACATACTTATTAAGTCTTGTTCTGTTTTAGGACACCACAGACAAAAAGTATTTATTGCAAAGTGAAAATATGGTCAAGCATAAACTACCTGGGGTTTAAATAAAGAGCAATGTTCCACTTTCCAGAAAGGAGTCAAATGGAATTTGAAAGAAAAAGAAATTACAGGGCTAGGGTCATTTGAAGGTTCTCCTAAGTTACTGAAGCTAAAAGCCATCACTGTGTTGTCATCTAGCACCCACCTGTAGAGTTTTGTTACAATTCTTGGTAACTATGTAAACTGCTGTTTTTATACGACCTGAACAATTTCCATGGGCTTTCCTTGTTAAACAAAGCATTTATTTACCCCATAGAGGCAGGACTCATTGGCTATGCCTAATGATGTAAAAAGTTTCCAGCCTGAACAGAAATTTATGTTTTGATTTTTTGTTTCTTTACAAACTTACCTGGTTTAATAGACCATTAATAAAAATGCCATAATATTTAAAAGAGTATGAGTGGGATTTTTTTCCTTTCTTTTCGGTAAAAATGAAGAAAGCCTGATGCTTGTAGACTGAGTTGATTCCATAGTTAGTAGTGTGAGGGGGAAAAAGAAATAAACCAGATAATATTTCACAGAGGTACCTTAAAGGCCTCTTTGTGTTCTTCAGGAAATGACTGTCATAGGAAAACACATTTGTATGCTGGAGAATTTGTGCAAGTGTATTTCCACCTTTCAAACAAATCAGTGCCCTAGTGACTTAATGATTAATAAAATGGTCCTCAGAACACCCATCATTGTTTCTTAAGCAAATGCACATTATGACCAGCTTGTTACATTTTAAAATATTTCAGCTTGTGCTGTGCACTGGTATCACACAGCCATAATCTTGTCCAGCTATTTCACATTTGACACAGGTGTCTTCCTGCATCCATTCCTGTGCTTGAAAATGCAGTTTACACATTCCCTATGGCTGTTCCCGTACCTGTGAGTTTACTACAGCCCCAGCACTGCCTAAGCACGAAACCCTTCACTCACAAGTCAAAGGCAGGGAGGAAGAAATAAATTCCTATGACATGTAAGAACAAATGGCATTTGGATACAGTGGACAGCAGGAGGAGATTAAGGTATAGAACATCAAATGAAGAGGCTGGGAGTCAGCTCATCCACCTTCAGATGGCTACACAGCCAAGCCAATAGGTTAAATTCTCTTAAGCACCAGTGGACAGAAACAGGCCTTTCCAGGATGCAATTTACCTGACCTCATCTTACTCCCAGGGCTTAGGCAGAGACACAATTTCTACAGAAATTTATATTTCTCCATTAAGAGTTTGACCAGTCATGCAATGCTCACTGTTAGGCACCTAAGATGTCCATCCACAGGCCAACACATTTTGTGTCCAACTTCTGCTGTGAGTTCTAATTTTCTTGTTTCCTGGAACAGTTTCAATATTCCAGTCAATTTTTAGTACAGCAAGGTCTTGCTCTAAGAAAAGTGCTGTCAAACACAGTAGGATTTCCATATCTGATAAAAAGTCATCAGTTTCAATACACATTTATTTGCATATGTACCATATGAAATCACCTATCTAATATAAGAAAATTACTGACTATAAATCCTTTAAAAGCTATTTTATTTATCTTGAAAGAAGAGAAACTGATTAGTTGTATAAAATAATGTTGTACATTTGATGTAAAGCCTTCAGTCTGTTTGAACAAAAAAAATACATTGTCACAGTAAAGAAATAATGAATCTGTTTAGATATTGGACTCTGTATCACCCCTGTAGCCAAAGAAAGAGCCTTGACTGCTCTGACAGAGCTTAGGGTCAGTGTACTCCAATGTTAACATATATCCTTGTCTGTAAAACTCTGCAAAAAGTGAGAAAATAAACATAAGGTACTCTTGAAACTTCTGTGTATTTTTCAGTAAGAAAATCGAAGCCGTAGTGAGTCTAAAAAAACCCTCAATATTTTAAAATTAATTTACAATCAGTGTGCTGCTTGTAGAATTTTTAGTAGCTCTAGGATTAGCTTTGAATCAACACGAGAATGGATCTTTAAAACTTCCTACTGTATGTACTCTAGGATTAGCTAAACAATTTGTAAAACAGCCACCTGGAGATGTTGGTTTAAAATGTTTGTGTCATGAGTAGCATGCTTTTCTACTGTACCTGTTCTTAATTTAAGTAGCTGCAAAAGCTAAATTTCATTAAAATGGGTAATTCTAAAGCAAGACAATTTACTTGCTTGCATTTTAATCCACTGGAAGTAAAACATGTGCTTTTGTTAACTGTCTATATTACAAAACTTTGTCTTTGCAAGAAAAATTACAGTATCTGAATAAGTAACTTACAAATACAAAAGATGAAAAAAGTCTTGAGTTGGGTTTTGGGTTTTTTTTTGCTAGTTGCAACCATTCACAAGTTGCCCAAATAACTGCCTTTTCAGTACAATAAGGCAGATTGATTTTCCCAACGTGGGTTCACCACGTTCAGCTTTTGTGCAGATGCTGCAGTAAGGCCAGCGGGAGATGCCCTGTGCTTTTACAGACCAGGCTACTCTTACCTGGAACCCAACTGGAGACACTCAGCTTCCAGCTGTTTCTCAAGCTGTTTGGCTTGCCTACAGTTAGGTGAACATTTCAAGAAATCAAACAAAATCCTACATCACTAGAATTTTGAAATCTTATGTGTACCAGGTGTGGTTTAGGTTTTTTGAGGTTTTTCTTTTAATACTTGAGATTTCCCAAGATAAGAAAGGGCAAATCAATTACCCTTCATATGGGAAGAAGCTTCAGCTTCTGGAAAATTCTTTGTGGGATTCATATTCCATGAAATTCAAACTGACGGACAGTGCAACCGCCCTCTGAAATGCCACTGGGTCAGAGCTGAGGAAGCAAAACTACAAAATGCCAAGTGTTGGTTTCAGTCGTGCGGCTACGAAATGAGTTCACTTTGAATTCAGGTTGTCCTTCTGAGGTGAGGCCCCGACTCCACAAGGCCCATGACTGCTGTCCAGTTTAATTTAATGGGTGTGCTAATTATGTACAGAGACAGGAATCTTTGCAGTAAATGGCCCCTCATTTTCAAAATTCGCAAGTAATGAAAATCTAAAAATCAAATCTAAGAACAAAAATTAGTGCATTCCAAATCATTCTAGCTAACATTTCGTCTTTAGACAAAAAAAATTCAATCCAACGAGACTGAACTTAGGCTTAAATCAGTAATGCTGCAACAGGAAATTCAGACACTTTCCACGTCTTTTTAAAAATCCTCAAAAAAATACATAAATTAAATTCAGTGGCTTACATTGTATATATGCTACATCATAAGGCAAAGTATCATGAAAAAAATTTAACAATTTAAAAAGTACAAATGCTTTCAACTAGCAGTTTGGAATAAAAAGCAACTAAAAAAGCAACTCTATTAATGAAGGCTGTAAAACAAAAACAATTAAAGGGGGCTGACAGTGCAGCCCCTGGTCCTGAGAAGAATCTCACTTTTCTTCACTGGCTGAGGTATCATTTCCATCATTCAGCTTCTGCTTTTGCATTCTTGTTCGAGTAGATGCTACAAAAAAACCCAAGAAGCAAAAAGAATGACATTTTCTAGATAATTACTTTGGATTGATTATTGTAAAAATTTGTAATGACACAAGGAATAGAAGTACACTTTTCTATTCTAAACAAACCAAATCCCTCATTATAGGATAAACACCTAATTTTGTGTTGTTTCAGCAATTCTTCCTCTATCTGACACATCTTATGAAATTCCTTCCACCTGTTGACTCAAGTTCTCATTGTTTCTGTACTCTCACTGTGTCCATTTCCATCCTCAAGGCAGGCAGATGGTCTGTGTCACGTCGGGAATCTCACCTTGTAGCCAGGCAGATGCTGTGGGCTGAGCAGTGCCCACATCCCGAAGACAGCCTGCCCAGGAAATGCCTTTTCCCCTCAGTGACACACACTAACACCACTGGACAAGACAGCTCTCCTTCTTAACCTCTGCCATAAGTAAACACTGAAGGAGGGGTGCCTGGATTCACACACATATGTATCTTGATGAGCAAGGTAAGAGTTTTTAATGGGCAAATCTGCTCAGCTACAGAGTTCAGATTCCCCCAGAGAGTGAGAATGCCTGGCCAGGCCAAGTGTGCTCCTTCTCAGGAGTGGAAAATACAACTCAGATGTAGGGGTGGGGCCGTTTTGCCTTTCATGAGCTAGATTTGGGTTTCATTTGGAAAAAAAGCAGAAAAGTGATCCCATAAAATCTGACAGAAATGCTGACCCACTGTAGAAGAAAAAGCAGTCTCAGACATTTCAGTGTAAAAGACAGCAAAGCAACAAAAAAAACTACACAGGGTTTTCCTGTGTACATAAATTTTCATTTTCTAATCTGCATTTTCAAGATTAAATGTAGCAAATACAAAAGCTAAGCAAGTTACCCAAACCATCGGTGTTGAGTAATTTTCATCTGAGTGGGCCCAAACTCTTTTATCCAAGGCAGTCAGTGCTGTGCAGATTATGAGAAAAATAATACTCACTCATTTCTGCAAGCTTTTGTTGGAACTTGGACTCCTGGGGTAGGTGTTTGCTGCAGACAGAAAGCATAAAGTTAAGGTAATAAAAATAATTTTTTACCCTCATAACCTAAACTTTAAATCAAGATGAATCGCTTCTGACATCAAAGCATTTAATTGAGAAGCTTCATGCTACCATCTCTCATTTAATACAGCTGCTAAAGTTCACGAATTAACACAAGGTAGGATATCAGGAAGAAGTTAGGATAAAGGCCCCGGGAACCAAATAAATTCAAGACTACTGAAAAGCCCAGGACAATCTCTCACCTTCCATCTGCCTCGTCTTGCCCCTCTATGTCGAAGCGCAGCCTCTTCAGTGGCTTCGGGGCAGCAGCACCTACTTCTGCACTGCGCTTCAGCTGGCACTCACTGTTGCACAACATCTGGTTTATTTTCTGAAACTTTTCAGAAGTCTGAAGTGACAAGAAAACAGGGAAAGAATTGCCAATGAATCCTGAAACCACTCCAACTTTCCAGATTATCCACTAAAAAAATTAGTAGGCGTTCTGAAACTCTGGCGTTTTAAGAACTCTATCTTCTGCCAAAGCAACTAAAATAAAATGCAATACATTTTAAAAGAAAAGTCTGGATATTAGAAAGGAGTTAACAGAACCTCCCTGTAATTACTATATTAAATCAGACACACTCACTGGCCAGCTCCAGAGATGTGAGCAGGCTACCCCATTCCTCCAAAAGTTACATGCATTATCTCAAGCAGACATTAAAAATGTTAAAACTCACCCCAAATGATTCTCCAATTGACACCAAAATTCTGACAAATGAAGAAGAGAAGTGTTTAAGATTAAGCTACATTTAACAGTGACAGAAGCATCCACTAGTTTGCACAGTTTAGCACAAGGCATTAACAAGATCTCTTCCTCTCTCTGCATTAACAGTGCAAGCCCATACTGTGCTTTACTGTGTTGAGACGTTTTTCTTTGGGCCAGTCAACACTGAATTACCAAATCAACTGAATCACACAGATAGAAATGAAATTGTGACTTGAAGGAATCAAAGGCCCCTATAGTCTGTTCCTTATCAGCAGGAAGACCCTCCAGTGCTGAGTACCCAATCATCCTTTCATCTTTACCTTTAGGTGTTTGCTAATCAAATTCACGCAGAATTTCAACCTAAAATACACAATAACATTCAAACTTTTGTACAGAGTGGGCCAGATACACTGGGACTCACTCGATCCTAGTTTGAAAAGCCACTGGAAATGGCACATTTGCTGCCATCCTCATCTGCTAAGAACTTGTGACCAACAGATTGAAATATCCTGTTCAGCCAACTAAATAAACATTTTGTTCAAAAAAAGTATTTTCCCTTTAAATAAGCTTACAAAGCTCATCTATGTTTTTCAGGAGTGTGATGCAGGGTCAAAGCCAACATCATTTAAGCAACTACGTCAGGAAACTCCTCTTGGGGGGGTAAAAAGAAAAAAAAAAAGGAGAAAGAACAACCAACAAAAAAAAACTCCTTGAGCACAACAGAAAAGTGCTCAAAGATGAATAAAGACTCCGAATACAGGACTTTTAACCAGAAATTATATAATAGCCACAGACTACTGACAAACTAGACTGTGCGGTTTTCGAATTTGCTTCCACTAAAATCCCCCAAAAATCTTTAATTTAGTCAAAGAAATGCAACCTACCTAGACCTTGGAGTCATCTTTGTGGGTGACTGAAACCCATCAGAGAATTTGTATGGGCTCTTCAGAGGTGAGATGTAGATGTTATTGCCAGCAGGGACACGCCGAGGAGAGTTGGAAAACTGGTAAGGACTGCGAGGAATGTGTGGGATAGGTGACAGAGTGGGAGGCTATAAAAATAATAAAATAATCATAAGGTTTTATTGCCTATACAGTTATAGTCTATTGAATAATGAACAGAAGTAATGGCTTACCCTGTTGGAAGCATACTGCAAAATGTTTGTTTTCAGCTTCTGCATAAACACTAAGTTGTAGAAGACTATAATGGAGTCATATTGTTCTTCCCGGATGAGAACACGTTTGAAAGTCTACACAAGGTGAGAAAATCATACACAGATTAAAAAAAAAAAAAGGAATGAAAATTTTACATTTGACAAACTCATAAAGCCATTCATAAAGTCTGTGTTAGATTAAGAGCTAGGATGGTACGTGGCTTGTATGCAAGCCATTGTAACTACTCTGAAGTGTAGGGTTTTTTCCAAACATGTATGAACACCAGTAGAAGCATCTCCTTTATTAACTGGCACAGCCCCTTGGTGTGAACACAGTTCTAACATTTTCCAAATTTAAGAACCATTTGCTTTCACACACACGTGTCAGAAAGTCTAGACTACTGTGCACGCCTTGGAAGGCTAAAAACTCATTACTGACCTGATGTGGATAAACAGTTCTACAGGCTTGGAGACAAAAGTACAAAAGCCTGGAGTTTAGCCAAGATCCACAAATACACTATGAGAAATTCTGCTACTGAAAGGATGCTACAGTTCCATTAACTGGTGAGGATTTTTTCTATTGATTTCATTACTGTGCTGTACAAAAATTTCAGTACAATAAAGCTCCTGTGAAGAAAGGAACTTCTTCATGTTAGAATTAAGCCTGCAACTTTAATACATACACAGCTGTTTGATATATAAGGATACATCTCTATTCAATATCAAACCCCATTTCTATTGAAAGCTTCTGTAGAAAGTCATCTGCTTCTCTTCCCTTAATGTTCCATGGAGGTTAGATAACTCTTACAGGAACTTGTGTTACTTTTGAAAATCCTGTTAGCTTTAGACATAAATCTTTCATCTAGACTCCAAAGAGAATCAGAAACCATTTTGTAGTATCTTTAAAAAGATGGAAGGAAGTTTGCTTTCTGAGGAGAGTTACCAAACTACGCAAGATGTTTAAGAGATATTTAGTATTAGAGTCAGTTTTCTCCTCACAAATGGAGATGCAGTGAAGCAGTTTTCTTCTGTATGTTCAAGTGTAGCTGGTTTGATTTCAGAGGAAAATAATTAGTTTATAACATTTTTATGGAGGAATAGCATTTAAGAACTTCCATACCTCTTGATTTGTGTTGCAAAGCTCCTTGTATGCTGAAACTATTATTTTGAAACGAAGATCTACATTCTTTACTTTGCATATGCCATACATAGAACACATCATGATCTATTAAAGAAAGAAGACACGACAACTGAAAGTGCAGAAAATTAATTCAGCTTCTTCATTTCAATTTAAGAAGTAAGCTTTCTATTACTGATTGTGCTCTATAAACTAGCAAGCAACTCAACTTCATAAGAACTTCCAGACCGTAAGTCAACTACTGCTACCTCCTTTTCTGTGTGACAAACAACTAACTGGAGCTGATATTATCTTCTCAAACTCATTTCACATGCTGCAGTTTTAGGGTAGAATAACAAAACATTTATCAGCCACACATGTTGTCTTCCCAAAGAAAATCACTATATTTTTATGCAAATTATTAGAAATTGTGGTCGGTCTTCACTATTTTGAAAACAGCTGAAAATGGTATCTGAAGGTGCCATATTAAGTAATTGCCAGTGCTTAAAAAACTGAGATGACAGACTTCAGTCTAAATTAAGTCCTCCTTTCAGTGATCAAAAAAGAAATAAAAACTCAGAGTACAATTTCCAATGGCTAAAGAACGTATAAGGAACATTTTTTTCTGGAGAGTCTTTTTAAACTTTTTAGAAATTTTCAGTTTATGTTACCTGGTCCAAGTGCCTGTCTCTCATTAGCTCATACTCATTTTGCAGTGTGTGCTGGAAGAGGGTCCAGATCAAGGGTTCCAGGTCAGGATGTTCAGAGAGAAGTTGAAGGAACAGGGTATGGAGTCGACGATAGGCCAGTAGATACACTTCAGAAACAAAGAAAGATAAACTGAAATTGTAATAACAGGAGTATACAAAAGGAATGCAATGGAGGAGGGACAGCAATGGACCATTTGCTGTCTCCAACTACAAAAACTCCTAGACATTAAACGAAGATAGGAGAAGCCAGGTTCAAAATGAATGAAGAACATTCTCCCCACAAGAGCCACTGGACACACCGGAGACCACGCCAAACAATGCTGTCCGTGTATGTCCATGTCAAATCAAAAGGAGTCTGAACAAGCACCTGACATGAATCTGCTGAGAGTTATTAAGCAGACACAGCACAAAAAGTTCAGGAAACTCCCCAAGCTGGACAAAGTCAAAGCTTGGGAAAGCATTCAGGGGAAGCACCATCCATGTCTGCCCAGTTGTTCAGCTTCCTATGACACCTATTTATGGTCACTGCTGGGAAAAGGACACTACCACAGAAGAACTCTTCATCTGAGCCCATATGGACATCCTGAATAGCCAGTATAGGTAAGTTTCCAGTTCGAACTTGCAGTGTGCAGACTGCACACAGTAACCACCTGCTGGCACCATTTTGCCCTTTTCTTCCACAGGTTTGCACAGTATTCACTACAGATTCTACAAAAACCTTTTAAGAAATGTTAAGCGGCAAAACCCAAAAAGGATAAATAACATGACTTTGCCATGTCAGCACATACAGAAGCAACAAACCTTTTTTGTAGAACAGAGAGAGGGAGGTAGATTTCTGTGGTTTCTGTGTTTGGGGGATCACAGCAGGTTGAACATCTGGAGTGGAAGTAGCACTTAGAGGAGGTCCAGATGCTTTCTTCTTAGGAGATCTCACAGGAGAAAGATAGCTGGAGATTCAACATATATTAACATTTAACATCACAGGATGAAGGAACAATTTTGTATGAACAGTACTTGCAAGAACTCTTCCCCATTAGAAGAAATAAATTACTATTGTAACTTGTTATCCCCAATACCTGATACAGGGACTTATTTATTCCTAGGCAAGTATGATAACAGTTTGCAATTACAAGTTTGATAGGGCTGGGGAAAAAAATATTTCACCATTTGATTTAAATTTTTATGCATAATAAATATCTGCAACTACAACAATTTAACAAAACCTAAGTACCAAGCCTAACAAGTAGGAAAACAGAATACAGGTGGATTTAAATATTAAGAGTGATACTAACTCCACATTTTCCTAGACCTCAGGCATTCACTTACAGGTCTGCAGCAGTGTGATTATGTTGCAGAGGCATATTGAGAGTCGAAGTGGGCTCAGGCTGATCAGCTTGGCCTTCTCGTTCCTTTGACTGCTTGATAAGATCAAACAGAGGTGACCCCTAGGAAAATTACAGGAATACTACATTACACTAAGGATAGACAACCACTCTGAATGAATTTTGTTCCTTTTTCTGTAAAAACAACTGCCAAAATGTGATCCTCAACAGATTAAAGCTTTTAAGTACTTCAGAATGCTCATACTTTGCAAGATAAGTTTTAACCATTTAATTTTGAGCTATTAAATACACCAAACACTTTTTTTCCTGTTCCAACAGCAGTCCATTAGATACGGGCTAACTGCAGATTTGAGATATAGTTGTATTCTAGAATCCTTTACTACTTCCTATTAAAAGTCATTTCCTGAAGAGTAATCAATACAAGAAAACACATAAAAGGTCACATGTCAAAAACCACAAAACAATACAAACAAAAAATCCCCCCAAACTCAAAAAAACACCAAAACCAAACCAACCAACCAAAAGCCAAAAACCCCACCAAAAAATACTAACAGGAAATCTCAACCCATTGGTGACTGAAAGTTACTGCTGTACCTACTGTCAATCCATTTCTGCTGCAACATCTACCCAGTATTTTACATTTGATAATATATAAACTACAGTCACTTAACTGCACTGGGGACTATTTAGTCTCTGCAGTATCATGTTCCAGAGCCACCTCTGGAAAGAATTAAAGTGACTCTGGATACATTAAGTCTCAGCCCTCATGACCAAAAGTAGACCCTATTTTGATTGGAGGCTAATTATCAGTACTTTAAACAAGGCAGCTGCAATACATCTGAAACAAAGAGCTTGAGGTAGGAGGTGATGCAGAAAGACTGTAAATGGAATGGAGAAGGTTCTGGCTGAAACCACACCAGCCCTTCTGCTGACATTAGTAATAAAACAGCAGTCCTGCAGAAACGACATCTCAGCCTGCTAGTGTGTCACACACAGAGCAGGATTATGCTGAGACAGCAAGACCGCATGGGAAAATATTTTGGCACCATACTTATAAATAATTTTGAAAGCACAGGGTTGATGGCTTCTGTTTTATTTTCTTTAAACAGGAGACTAATCCTTGAGCGCAATGTTGCCTCCCAACAGTGCAGCATCAGAACTCCTGAAGCAACAGAGGAACATTTGATTAGCAAATACATGCCTTCTTGAGGGTGGGGAGGTGGGGGAAACAGTGCCCATAAGACTCATGATGAAGTGGGCAAAACCAGACATTCAGCATTTTCCTCAAATGATCTCCCCAAAAGACAGCAGTAAAATCTGTCAGCTCATTGCTTTGTACATAATGAATTGTCTGATGGCCCATGGTCTATTTGATCCTTGTAGGATCATGCATTTGTAATGAATGTTTTTAATATTAAAATGCAATGGCACAGATGATAAATCTGTAGCTATGAACAGGAGCACAGCATGCATGTAAAGCATGCAGCATCACCTGGCTGAGGCAGTAAGAAATGGCCTAGCAAAACTAGACTAAATTTACTAGAATTAAAACTAGCATTAAGACATTTCTCATTTAGACTTATTTCTAAAAAAAGAACACTTTTCTGAAGTGCATCAAATAAAACTTCAGAGTAACAAGATGAGAGTGATGAGATTTACAATTTTTCACACTGTGCAATTTTTAAATTACGATTTTGGCAATACTGGAGCTGTTTCATCCATAGCAGAAAAAACATCAGTTACTGATTCATAACCACTTAGTTATTTCTCTATCATTTCTCAACCAAGTGCATGCACTTCTCACTTGTGTCTCTCAGTGCTGCCCTTGCTGGAAATGCAGACACATGACCTTCTCCATTTCTCATTCCTCCGGCAACTTGTCCTCTTCCTCTTTTATTATTCCCACCACTACTTCACTTTGCTCTGAAGAATCCATATTTCTTTCCCAAAGCAATCATTGCCAAGATATCTTGACTAAGAGTGAACCCTGCCTCATTCATTTCACATTTTAGCAATTAGTGACTGGAAAAGTACTGTTTTTAATGAAGCATCAGTAGGAGGAAAAGGGGTTGATAAAGGGGAATGAGAGGTCTAGAAACAGAAGCAAAAGTTATTGAGTCAACACTTCAGACCAGCAGTTCCAGGTCCTCTCTCACCCCTGCTCCTATTTTGTTCACACTATTCCATTTGATTCCATTAAATGAGGGGACACAGCAGTTTGTTACCCATGGAAAGGAGCTGCCCATTTTTCTATTATTTCCACTCCTCCTCTTCTGCCTGCCAGCCTCAACCATCAGTCAACCTCCACATAAGTCAATTTGATGCACTAAACCACCAGAAAGTTAACAGAGAAAGCAAACCCAGATTTAAGTCTCCCCTGCAGAGAATCACAAGCAGAGCTAGGACAAGCAGTAAGAACAGGCAGGGCAGCAACATCATGAAGGCTGGGAGCAAAGCAGAAAGGAGCAGAACACAAAGTACAAGATGTCATGCATTTACTGACAACAACCCGTTTGATAAGCTGATTGGCACGTGGAATTTTATCCAACAGGAATGTACAAAACTGACTGCTGCTTTCCATCAGTTAGAGGAGCTAGAGTCAGCAAGAGGATATTCTGTGCGTGGAAACATCTACCCATAGAGACCAAACAGCAAGATGCAGCGAGTCCAACACATCTCTGCTGGCTCCCACAAATACTAATTGGCGCTGTGGTTAGAAACGTGGCCAGACAAACGCGGTGCTGCAACCCAGCCAGCCCCAGCAGCGCTGAGCTGCCAGCAGGAGCAGTGGCAGGATGTGAGAGAGCCCGGCTCAAAGCGTGCCCCTGGGCAAACCACAGCCGTGTCACCTGCGCTGGCTGCACAGGCTTTGTTGGTCCTGCGGCTGCACAAGCAGAAAGAGGTTCTGCAACTCTCAGACCTGGTGAAATGTAAAGTGGGTGTTTGGTTCATCACCATTTCCCCCTCCCTGTGAGACTTCAGGTGCAGCCCTCTGTGCTCTTTCCTCAGGGGCCCTTACCACTCTCATCTGTGCCTTTCCAAACGCATGGCCACGTAGTTGGAAAAGTAGGTGCTGCACTGACATAACTGGTGCCTCACAAAAAAAGTATGTGTGCCATAATGTAGAAACACAGAGAGATGGGTTTTCTCAAATGCAACTACCCCCCACCCTCCAAAACTGACGGGTTTAATTACAGCCATGTCTCCTTTCTTTAAACTTAAACGTGAAAAATACTTCTATCTAGTGAATTCAAAGCACATTCTGCAGCTTGCAGGGTGTTTTCAAGCTTATCAGGGCAAACTTTGGCTTCAGTCTCACTATTTGATATTCAATACTCAAATGAGAGAAATATAACATCATTAACCAAGCAATTACCAGTCCTCTAAGTAATAGTCAAAAGAACTTTAACCCTCAGGTCCAGCTGAATCGAACAGGAATGTTTACCAGGAACTTGTTTCTAAAGCGACACTATTCACGCTATCTTTTCATATTTTATATTGCCTTTTAAAGCTTTTAAGCAGCACTTAAGGTGAGCAGGTCACCTCCAATGCATTCCTTTCACATGGAAGGAGACACGCAGTTTTTACTTTAATTTAATGCTCAGTAAGTGACTAATATTACTAGATGCAGCCACAGAATGAATTTCACTACTTAAGCAAAATGCTGCATTTCATTTGAAACTTCCCTGTGATGGCTATAGAAACCTCATTTTATTAGTGTAGAAAGGGAGAAAGCGATGAAGACTTAGAATTTCTCAGGGTCAAAAGGCCCCTGGCATCAGAATGAAGAATAAGACTGAAATTTGACTCAGTTCCCTCTCACACTACCCAAGGCTAACTAACTCTCCAAGGCTAAACTCCGTGAATTAAGTGGGGCTCTGTTAAGAGAGGCTTGGCAGGATGCTTCCCTGCAGCAACGCCTCCATCACAAACATCTGCAGTGATTTGTCCTCATCTGAAAGCTCCTTTTATGGACAAAACAGGCAGAATTTCTTATTTGCTACTCTCCATTTGGCTACAGTGAAACTACAGGACAGACAGGTGCTTCTCAGCTTCCTAATCTTTGTGTTGGCTCTATCCCAACAACATGTTTAATTGGACTTTTGTTTCCATGAAAAGATTAAACAAAAGACCTAAATCCTTAAATATGGGGAAGAGCTACCCTGGGGTTTGGGTGTACTCCACTGACCAAAGAGGAAGGCCCTGAGGAGCTTTACTCTAAACAGTGCTATTAGCAGTTCAGAGGATTTTAAAAACTGCTTTTGTCTTTTTTTTCTATATGCTTTATGTTTTTATTCTTTATAACAATTTCCTAATATATTTTCAGGTTTTAGATATCTGTTCACATTAAATTTTAATGCAGTGTTTAGCACTTAACTACGTATGTATCTCAGTGCCAAGGTCCCTCGGGTGTTTGTTTTTCTTTGGCTTTTGTTTTTGCTTTGTTTTCAAATTACTGGATACAGTACACAATGTTAAGGAAAATTGTTCTTCATAATGTGATAAAAGATGACTGTGATTTTTGCAAAGCAAAAAAAAGCCAGTTTAGAACTGAGCTTTGGAATGGAAGTGCAAGGCCTGGATCAGCACAAGCTATTTCCACACATCTTTCCCACGGGAGAATTGTACGCCCAGAAAGTTGACATTTGCTTGCAACTGTGTTTTCAGAAGCTTCATGTGACAATTAGCTGCCAGAATTCTGCATAATTCAGGCCTGCTAAAACAAAGTACACTTCACAATCTAAATTGAGATAGTATTGATCGTGAAAAAAACCAACAAAATTAAGGATTGTGTCCTAATTTCACACAGGAGTTGTGTTATATAAATTATGTTCCTACTGCGGCTTGTTCTTGCAAAATTTATAAAGAAGAACATTAACAACTACAGCATTAATAGTTTAATTCATATAAGAAAAGTGACAGATCTGCTTTTAACTCCTTACAGTGTGTGTATGTTTAATACAAGTCCTATTCCTACCTTACTCATCTCCAGCACTTAAGATCAAGTAATAGGGTCATCAAGCTTTGTAAGGATCTCATTTTATCTAGTGATAAAGGAGTTAAAATCTCTCCAGAAAAGGAAAGTCAGGTTGCCACAGCCTGGGTATGCATCTTACACTTGTGTTGCTTTAAATGATACTGCAAATCCATTCTCCTCACAGCTTTGCAATCATCTACTCTTCCTCAAAAGTCTCTGGAGAGAGCTGGCAGATTTTGCCAGGAAACAGACATTATTTCAGAATGATCAATACCATAGTTTTCAGACCCCCCACTCCCCAAATTACTCTTCACCAAATGAAGACCAATTAACCAATTCCCTGTGTTTTACAGAGTCTCTCAGCAAAGGTCCATGGGACCCACCTCACTGCACAAGAGCATCATCAAAATATTCTTCCTAGCAATGGAGAAGGATGTCTGTGGAAAGAGTTTTTAAATTTTAACCATAAAGATGACAGACCTTCTGTGTCAACATAGTGACTAATACTATTGGTTATGTTCAAAAATATTACACAGACCAAGGATAATGCTTGGCAAACAGGGAAACTCCTGACACAGTTATTGGTTTGTAGCTCTGCAACCAAGCACCAGTTGAATACTGAAGGGAAAAACAAATCCTGGACTGTTCCTGTTTGCCAAGCCTTAAGACTAACTTTTTAAAAATCACTTTGAAAGGAGTTTTGAAAGACAGTCTACAAGCAGACCTACACTTTTATACAACTGTTTTGTTTAAACTGCTCAGGGTGACCCTGGTCAGGCTGCTGCTACATGCTTTGCAGCTCTTACACCACTTCCTTCAGCAGTTTTTCTACTCAACTCACACAACTGCACATGCAGGTACACAAAGCACTACAAAATATAATAACCCTTGCTATGTATTTTTTCCTGAACATTATCCAAGAAAATATTACTTTAGGCTCATCTGCCACACATTTTTTTCCCCAAAGCAATTGCTATGAGCATCTTCCGGAGGGACCTGTGGTCTGCACTGGCAGTGCTGATGCAGAAACAATCTACGTCTGAAGTAATTAGCAACTTTATTATCTAGCTCCCCAGGGCAGCCAGGCTTCAGTATGACTAATTCTTGGACAGATCTCAAGATTTGTAGGCAAAAGCCAAAGGTCTCAAAGACAACTGAGTCAACACCAGTTTCCCGCCACTCTCCGCACAGGAAAAAGTGTACAAAAAACTAAAACCCACCAGATGTGAACCATTTGACTGCTGGAAATGGCAATGCATCAACAAGTAAAATAACGTCCTGACAAAAATCTTGACGTTGAGAATTATAGCAACAACTTTGAACTGTGAAAACTCTACAGACTGTAAAGATTTTCAGTACAGGAAGTAAAGCAGAGATACTTCAGGGGTCCACTATTTTAACCAGCATTATGCAGTACTACAAATAACACTTCTGTAGTTATTTCTATGTATGAAAAGTTCTTACACTGGGGAGCAAAACAGCACTCAAGCACTTAATTTTTTTCAGAGGAACTTTTGGGTCACTAAATTCCTATCTTGGTAAACAGAATTTATTTACATCATTGCTACCGTAATAATCAAATTGTCACAGTATCACATCACATTTTCTATCAGTTTCGTTTCTAATTGACTTACACAGTCCCAGTTCCCAGAACAACAATTAAGAGTGGTTCTGGGAAGTATTTTCACAAGTACAAGTGGAAACATGACATTGAAGTGCCTCTGAGACTTTCAGTTAAAGCCAGTGATTCAGTTTCAAGTCTTCTATTCTTTCCAATTTCTCATTAACTGGACAAATTTTGGTACAATGTACCACCACCGATTCTCTAATCAACCTAAAAGTGGTAAGTGTGCCGGGAAACTGTAGACAGCAGTTTTTGAAAGAGCAGGACAGTATCTTTTACCAAGGTAACCAAGGAGTCAACAGATTATGAAATGAACAAAAAGGATGTAACAGATAATCTGCAGAGGATGTGAGCAAGCTGCATGCACAGAAAGACCAATTCCCTAGAAAAAGTAATATTAGGTAGGGGTTGGTACATGTCTTGAAACCATTAAGAACAAGCTTCTTATGAAATTTAAAGGAAAAAACAACTATAAATATCTTGCAACGTACTTCATATAATCTGAAAGAGAAAAACAGCACAGAGAAATTGGAGTTCCAAAACCAATAGTCCATGTTTTATAATAAAAAAAGACAACACAAGCATGAAAACCATTTTATGCGATGGATTTATCAATCAATTTTGGAAAACATTTCAATATGAGGAAAATTACGCAACTAAGAATAGAGAAAAACCTGAAGTTGTAACAAAACTGTCAGTGTCACAACATTTTGGGCACAAATCCAACCTTTGATAAAAGTTTTGATCTTAATTTGAGCCAATATTTCTATGACTATCATTATGGGATATCTCAAGCTCAGTTGGTTTGTACCTTAGTATGAACCCAAGGCAGACAAGTCCTGGCAGTCACCCTGCTGTGCTTGGCTTTCAAAGTAGAAGCATATCCACAGCTTCCAAGTGCTCGTTTGGTAGAATTTAAGAAGAGATCTCCAATTAAACATTTCTGCCTTACAAGCAGTTATTTAGCAATCAGTCAAAACGCAGCATAACAGAGGTAAGGAAGACTGCACTGGAAATCAAATAAACAAGAGAAGGTTAAAAAAGATCTTGGGCTATTATTTAGAGTTCATTCAAAAAAAAAAATTCTTCCCAAACTGAAAATTAATAATTGAATTTTGACAGTGTGATACAGAATAGTATAAAAATCACTAAAAACACCCCAAACTTTTCAATAACTTAACAGATCTGAAACAAAAACCTGGAAAGCACTGACACCTATATTTTTTGTTACACCTGTTTCATATTCACTTTTTAGTAGTTTTATAAACCTATTCTTTTAACAATTACTAAATGTTTTTCCTCTCTGCTTTCTCTCAAAGTGTTGCAGCTAATTCTGAGGCAGATCACAGAATGAGTTGGGCTAGAAGGGACCTTAAAGGTCATCTAGTCAAACCCCATGCCATGGTGAGCACCTGCCACTAGATCAGGTTGTTCAAAGCCTCATCCAACCTGGCCTTGAACTCTTCCAAGGATGGGGCATCCACAGCTTCTCTGGGCAACCTCTTCCAGTGCCTCATTACCCTCATAATAAAGAATTTCTTCCTAATATCTGATCTAAACCCAGCCTCTCTCAGTTTAAAGCCATTCCCCCTTGTGTCCTTGTTAAAAGGGGTAAAAGTGCTCTCCACTATAAAAACCCAAAAGTGCTGATCTCCTTACCACCCCAGCTTTTCTATGGTTATTACATCACTTCTCATCACTCCTCTCGAGGGTAGTTTCACTGATCTACAGCACTAGTTGGGTTCCATAACCACAAACTGTAAATCTGTATAACCATATGAGAAACAACAGAAGAATTACTATGTCAGCATTAGCTTTGCACAGATCTGAACAAGAAAAAAAAAGTAACTAGTATTATTGAACAAGAGTCTGCCTTAATAAATGATGGGAGTCAGAAGTATCTTACACTAAAATGTGGAATATCCATGAAGTTATTCTAGGTTCCTTAAAAAAAAAGACTAAAGAAACCTTAAACCAATGCAATATATCAGCTTTAATTTTCTTCTAAGACGAAAAAATTTTGCTGAACTAGCAAAGAACAGCAAAACCAATAAAAAGGCACAAAAAAAAATCTAAACAATTTATCTAAGATCTAAGCAAGTGTGTGGATGTGGTAAACTTGGACCACATCAACATCTGCAAGACGTTTCAGCTCACATTTCTGCAAACTAGGCCAGTACTATTTTTCAGAAAATAATGTAAGACGTGATATTCAGTGCCATTTCTCATGGCCACACAAGAATCTTTTATGAAGACTGATCAGTGATGGCCAGCTCAGGGTCTGGAAAAACACACTGGAAGGCATACCATTCCCCCTTGGATATTTAGAGCAGAATGATACGGGATATTATAAAACCGCAGAATGGTTAAAGTTGAAAGGGACAACAGTGGGGCATCTGATCCAACCTCCCTGCTCAAGCAGAGTGTTTAAAACTTAGTGCATTTCTATTTGGATGACTTCTCAGGGATCCAGGAAAGCAACATTTATCTTCCTCATGTTTTAAAATCTACAGCTATAAAAAGACAAAGGTCATGTTTGGTTGCTTTTTTTCTGAAATATCACAAACCAGATTTCCCTCCCTTCACATCTGAACAGCACTGATGCAAAAACTTCCCTCCCCGTAGGAAACCCTTCTGCTACACATCTATGCAGTGAAGGACCCACACTCAGCATCACATCTGCAGCCCCTTTGCCCATCCCTTCTGGGACCTGAAATCAGAACTTGGTTTGGAGGCTTTGTGTAAGACCCATAAGGGCCTCAGAGGCCCTACAAAAGCCATGCTGAGAAGCACACACCCAGGTGGGGACTAAAAAGCAAAAGCTCGTCCATCTGAGGCACAGGCATGTGGGTCGTGAGTCTTCATAAAGATTATGAGGAAGTCAAGCCTCCTTTTAAAATGACAACATTTCAAAAGTAACACATTTTGAAAGAATGTCAAAATTGTTGACGCCCTTTTTTTTTGAGTGCTCAGATACTCCTGAGTGTAGGGAGTGGATGTGTGTATGAAAATCAAGAAAATTCTTTGGCCTCTGCTCTCTCCTTCCTCTGTGCAACACTTGCTCCTTGAGCAGTTATCTTTGTGTTGTACTTCTATTGGCATGTAATTAAAAACTGCAATATGTACAAAAAAAGAACCTACAAGACTCTCCCTGAAGTAATAAATCAGTGACATTAGGCAAGACATGAAGAGCACCTATCAACAAAGCAATAAAACTGACTTTGGTGACAAGGTGCATTCAATTACTAAATGATCAAAACATATGCTTCCCCTGATTTCATTGAATTACAAATATCCTGCTGGAAAATACAAATGAAAAATGCAAAATCCTTCAGTAACAATGTGCTTTTCTACTAAAGCTCTGCATTTTTATTGTGAGAAACTCTCAGTCATTTGTAAATATACAAGTTCAGTGTTTCTGAGGAAACCACTATGCTCTACATCCTATTTTGAGAATTCCAGCCTTTCAATCTTAGGGTTTTTTTCCTTAAATATAAGGAAAGCTTAATCAGGTTCTAAAAATTTTTCTTTTACTTCAGTTGGCCTTTTTGGAAGAAATTTCATTGAAACTATTCCCAGAGAAACCCTACATTTTGCCAATGTTTTCCAACAAAAGCATTTCAAACTCTTTCCGCTTCTACTACCAATCCAGTTGTAGCATGTCTTTCAGCAATTTCAAAACAGGAGCTCACCAATCAGTGTTTTAAAAGGCATCATGCTCATTTTAAAACTTGATCATGCCATGAACTGTCATTGTGCATGACTTAATCAAAATACTTCATCTCTGTTTTAATGAAGTTACAAATGACCACATAACTTGCTACTGTTTACTTCCTATGGGTTAAGCAAATGCAGGAAGGTTGGGATGGCTTGGAAGATTTCCTCTCCTGACAAAGAATTTTAAACTGCCAGGCTTATAGAAACACCCCAAAATGCTTCCTGTTAGCTCTCAAACTCCAGAGTGTGTAAAGGTCTCACTTTACATAGACAATAATGCAATTCAAAGTTCTGTTGAATTTTACAGCTTCTCATATTTGCTCTACAAAAAACAAGCCTGAACTGCAGCTCAGCCATTTCTCCTAAACTTGCCTTTCACATACTTTCACATGAGATTAAAAAGCCATAACTCTCACAGATTCATGTTGCATTTTAATCAGGAAAACCTGCCTGCCTCAGAAAGTACTAAGAATAAAAGGAAGATTTAACAACACAAGCTGACCTTGAAATTTCACCACATTGCTTCTGGTAATGAAACAGACCATTTCCACACAGACTTAGGTACATACAGTAAGTTTTTCTGTGCATCTATATATACACTTTTGATATTTCAGAGGAAGATAGACAAAGTACACATGGAAATAGTTGTGAAATTTAAAGAAGTTATTTTGATTTGAATGCACTTTCACTCTGCTATCTTTACTTTCACTGTAAGGAAAATGCTTTTAGTTAGTGTGGGATCTGTTATGGCCAGCTCCACTGCCTTCACCACAAATACACTGATGTTAAGCTCATGGAGAAACCAAAACCTAAACTGTGTCCACAAGCATCGTAAAATGGCAGCCAGAAGCCTTACATATAAATGTCTCATTTAAGAAAAGCTTGTACAAGGCACCTCAACTAAGACATGACAATCCAGCAGGAGTTCTGCTACGCAGACTTCTCTATTTTTTTTTCTTAAGTATCTAACAGGTTCCTCATTTATCATTCAGTGGGCATTTTTTATAGCTACTCTGAAGCATATAAACCAATGACTGAGCCACAGCAAAAACAAAACAGGTTTTATCATTTACTTCCAAGGAAATAAGAGGCTGCGAATTAATGCATTTCTGAGGTTGGACCCACAAATTACAATGTCAATCTGAATCCATCTCCCCACTACCTGGATCTCTATTTTGTCTATTTTAACTGCAGGTGACATGAGGTATCTGTAGCATATTTGTCTGTGATTTTCTAACTCTCTAGACTGGTTGGCCTGAGCCTTTAGGTCATAGCATGACAATGCACATGAAAACCATTATCAGTAGTGAAGACAATTGCCCAAAGCATCCAAAACCCTGAAGTCAGTAAGAAAACTTATAGCACCTTCACCTTCAATGCATTTTGGATCAGATATTTGCCTTACCAAGCTGTCATCCTTTATCATCCCTATTAATCTCAAATAGGAAAGCATGACTATGCACACTATGTCTGTATTACCACCCATTTTTAGCCTCCTTTGTGGAAAAATTAATTAGGCATACATGGCTGTCTTTTATTATGTTATAAATATCATTATTTCAAACTATTTACAGGAAAGTAAATTACAGGGTAGTAGACCAGAAGCACACATCTCACTCTTGAACTTAGCTGAGGCTTTTAAACCTCACACAGCCAAACACTAGGTTAATGTCTGGCCAAGAATCAAAACAATACAGATTTGAAAGCCTCAAAGTTGAACATTGCCACAACACTTCCAGCACAGTTTCACCACTGGCTTAAATCAGTTTAAGTGCACTGGCGCTTCTCCAAGTTACACATCTGCACTTTTTGCTTCATCCCTTGCTTTAGCCTTAACACAGCTATGACTGCAAATTATGTATTTGTTAGGATTAGTTTTCAACCAGATAGCTGTCCTCATTCACTGAGTGCATATGTACACACAGCACAAGGGGAGAAGCAGAGAGGCTTAAATGGACAGCAGTAGGATTACTTTGAGAAATAGCTCACATTTAAACTGTTTAAATCAACCATAAAAACTGTATCAGAACCCAATGAACTCAAGTAGTACAGAGAAAGTTAAGGTAATATTTTTAAGCAGAAGTAGGACCTTCATGATCTTTCCACAACAACAGGTACCTCATACCTACTAAACCACCACAGACAACAGCTGACAAAGTTTGACAAAACCCAGAGACTTGAGTAAGAGGTGTGCAGCACAGTGTATGCTGCACAACACTACCTGCGTCTTCCTCTACGACTACCACTGGAAGAACCTGGAGGAGTAAAATACTATTGCATGGATATCTCACTGGGAACTGCAGCACAACACTTCCGTTCTCAGTGTAGTGCCTTTTTCTGAGGCTAAATACGTCATCATAGAATCACAGAACGCTTTCAAGTTGAAAGCGACCATAAGGATCATCTACTTCCAAACCCCTCATCAGAGGCAGGGACACCTTTGCCAAGACCAGGTGGCTCAAAGCCCCATCCCACCTGGGGCTTGAATACTTCCACGGATGGAGCACCTTCTTTCAGAGGACTCACTCCCTCACAGCAAAGGATGAGAATCCCTTGTAACAAGAGCACTTGCTCAGGGTGTGAGATGTGGGTTCCAGCCTCCCCTCTCCTGCCAGGGTCAAACCACTGTCTTCCAGACAAACATCTTGCCACTTCCAGCAAGACTGTTAACAGAGATTCAATGAAAATGGATCATTTATGTTTTGCATTTTAGAGCATCACTCCATTTCTGCAAGACAGCAGCAGAAAATTTTTAATTAGCACATGAGAAGCATGACCTTTGTCCATCCTCCTAAGTTTTGACATTTCCTTTCTTACCTTCTAGGTATTAGCTAATTGCCACATTGAAAAAGCAACTGCTAAATGTGGTCAACAGTGTAATAAAACGGTTCATAAAGTACTGAATTGGTTTCATAAAACTTCAGGATACAGGCTGGAAGGAAAGAGCAGTTGTAAGGGAAAGTCAGCTGAAGTATTTGTAATTGCTGTTTACCAGTACTAATGATATGCTAAATAATCATTTAAGTGATCTTATCGTGCAGAATTTAAAGAGGTTACTTGCTGACTTACAGATTTAGAAAGTAATAGTTCTTCACATTAATCAAGCCTAAGTTCTGCTTTTTGGCAGCAGTTCTCCCCTGACAAGCATTTTCATGTCAATATTTATCTAAACTAATTAGCTTACCAGCTTGAATAATTCTTATGAAACTTTTCTCTCCCCCTTAACTTCTTACATTCCGGTTTTGTGAAGGAAACCAAATTAATATAATAGGGTTTGGGGTTTTTTAAACAGTATGAACTCACATAAATCTTACTGAATGACTATGGCAAATTATTTCAATAGCTTCATAATGCTGTACTTTATAAAAAACAGTATAGGAATGCGACTGTGGGCTTTGTGCTGCCTCTGACAAGTAGGGGTTAAAATGTTCTCTACAAAGTCAGAGGCCTCCATTAGGTCAAAACTGAGAGAGGTTGCAAGCACTGGATGCAGTATTTGCAAGTAATTTGGCATGAAATTAAAATACATCCTCAGGAACCAGTGCAGTAACACCATTAATCCTGACACAGAATCAGACTCCCTTAATCCTGCCCAGAGAACATATGTTGGGCAAAAATTTAGACTAAAGATATGAAAAATAGTAAGCAATTGCTTTAGAACTCCCAAATTACAGATGTTTTTCTATGAGTTCTGTTACCCTGACCATTTCACCCCCTATGCTTGGAATAGTTTCCAAAATAATTCATGAGGCTTCTTCTTTCCTATCATTCCTAGGATTTGCTTACTATAGCAACTGGTTTTTTTGTTTACTTTAGGTTTTCTTAAAACAGTCATTTTTTGCACTTGAAAAGTATATTGAGTAAAAATTTTTAGCCATGGAACATCTGGCAAATTTCCGCCAACTCAAATTAAATTTTGAATTTCCAATCCTGGGTCTTAGATAGTATAAGAACGAGTAGAGCTAGAATTTGCCACAGTGTTAGGCAAAGGCATTTATTTCCTGCATCTACAGCAGACAGAAATTTCAAGTATTGATATTATTTCAATCACATTTGCAGAGTAACTGTATAAACACTTTAAAAAAAAAGTTAAAAAAATGCAAATGAGAGTTTAGGAACTCAGGTCTTTTGTTCTAGTTAAGGCATTTCTCTTCCTACCTGACATTTTAGAGATTCCTTTCATTCTATTCCTATCCACTGAAAATAGTGTTGCTAAGATTGTTTATCTTTTTTCCATTTTTCTTCACTCTGAAGAACGTCTATGTCCATTTTCAAGCTTTTAATCGCTATGATCTTTTCCTTCCCTTTTTAGCCCATCTCTTTTAAACCAATCAATCCACACATTAAAGCTTGGAAAGATTTCATGTTATCTAACCTCCACTAGCCTACCGTGAGATCACCTAGACTTACTCCATCAACCCAAGAGTAGAGGAGGGGAAAAAAAAGGACTCTAGCAGCCTGACAACTCATACAGAGAGAGAGAGAAATTGTTTCCTCTTTCTACATGCAGGAGAGGAGCAGTTGTGTCTCCTATAATGGAAATTGAAACAATTCTAAAGAGAAAAGAGAAGCATTTCAAATGTGCAAGAAGGAAGAACTCCAGTTTTATTCTGAGCTTCCTTTTTGCATTTGAAGCAATTACACAACCAACCTTCTCTTGTGATTTGTATGTGTGATTTCATATGCATTAAGCTAACAAGTTTCCTGACATGGAGGAGCCTTTAACTGTCTCTACAAGAGTCACAGGGGATTAGGCTGACTAGATAAAAGTATTCTGTTCACCCTAAGTCCTTATAAAGGACATTTAAAGACTTGCCTGCCACACCAGAAAATTTTAAAGGGGGGCGAAAAAGCAAATTTTCAGTGCCATAACAGCTTCACACTATCTCTGTAGGTGGACACCATCACTCCATTTTAAAGAGACAGTGAGCCGCTTCCCAGGAGCAGTCTTATAGCAACTTAAGGGTGTCTGAGCAGGCAACTCCTGAAAGACAGCTGAGTTGTCTCAAAACACCCAACCCTGCTTCCTCTATACCTACTTTTCCAGAAACTTACGGAGTGGAAACAAGTGAAGTCTCTTAATTGATCCTTTTTCTTGGCTGGAATCTAATAACCTAAAAATACAAAATTTTAATCTTTCTCCATATTTGTCACATTCACTAGCCACTGTAATTATCTCAATATCATATTTAATAGAGGGTTCTCCATCCAAGGGCTTCAAACTATATTTAGCAATTAAGACAGCCTCACATTCCAGTGTGGAAGTGAACGAGCTCTTACATGGAGGGAAGCTAGAGCACAAAGTCATAGAAAACTTTGCCAGGATTGGAACAAAAAATTTGTGGTACAGCCAGAAAGAGACTTCCTGGCTTCCAGCCCTACTTCCCAACCATAATAAATTCCTTCCTTTACATACACATGTTCAAAGAGAAACTCCAGCAAAAAGACAAAAAAAGCTAAACCCCATAAAAATTACTAGATAAATAACAATATTTGGGCAAAGAAAATACTGTCCTGCCAGGGATTCTCTTCACTGCACCAGACAGTACAATTTGTTCTGCACAAGCCTGCTTAACCCAAGTGAGAATAAATGCCTATACCATGACACAGGTGTGCCTCCAAAAGCAGTAACAGTAGTTATTGAATAATGGACTTACAGAGAGCATTTTGTGCATCTGACAACCCTCATTTAGCAGTGCATAAATGAGAAAGCATTTCTGGCCTTGGAAACACTAAGATTTATTACAATGTTATTAATGTTGAAGTTGGCTTTTTTTTCCTCTAAAGAGCTTTTAGTAGTAGCATCAGCAAGACCAAATGCAGTTCATTAGACAAGTTCAAATGCATTTCATCTAGGACCTCAACTTGTGTTTGATTCCAGCACTGAAAGTGAGGGTACCACCAGAGGAACATACAACACCGGTCAGCACAACTCCAAAGGCTTGAAAAGTCTTCAAATACTTATTTCAGTGAAATATTTCTTTACTACTCGACTTAGACTTCTGAATTTAAGGGATCCCGCTCCTGTGTCCTAAATAACAGCAAGTACCCAACTCTGTAGCATCTAGCGGTAGGAGGAAGGAGCAGTGTCCTACAGCTGCTCTACTGAAGTGAGAGTGATTTCAAGCTTCTCATCAGCTCTTGGCTTTAAGGAGCCCATGCTCACTCTGCCTTTGGTGCTTTTTCAAGAGCCACAGGAAGCCTGTTGATGGAAACGCAGGCTTTGCTCATCTAGCACTACCAACAAATGACAGGTCCTAACTCATTCCCATCTCTGATGCAGAAAGGCAGACAGACTTACATATTCATTTCCCTGCAGCAACAGCATTGTTTCCTTTGAAAACAAAAAAACTCTCAGTGTACGAGGCCCGCCCTGCAGCTGCTTCCTCCTGCCTGACCCCCCTTCCCACCCCAAAGGAAAATTGCCTCTGGTGAAGGAGTATAAGGCCATTACTATGTCAATTCTTCCTCCGTAATAACTGGTAGACTTCTTTAAATTTTTTCAAGGTGTTGGGGGCTACTGAAGTCTTCTCCAAACCTGTCAGCACAAAGCCCAACATCTTAAAACACGACCCAACAAAAGGAGAGAGCGAAATGAAGCTCCCCCTCTGCTCACGCTGGAGTCCAGCCAGAAGGGAGGCCACTTCTGACTCCCAACAGCTCCCAGCACACCAACGCAGGTTCTTCAGCTTGGACAAGCTCACACAAATTAAAACCCTGCTTGGTAACAATCAGCTACATCTAAACTAAGAAAGTGGGTATACAATTCGCCTTTGACGTTTGCACTTTCACATTACAATTACTCAACCTGCCTGTTCAGTCATAGCTCTCCTCACAGAAACAGGAAGGGAAGGAAAAATCTGTCAATTCATGTACTGTACTGCACCAGAAAGGTACAGGGGCAACAGAGTCCCAAAGACAACACAAGCATACACCCAATATCCTAAAATAACAGCTCTGAGTAGTGAACATGCTTGTAACAGGAGCAACAACACAGGCCACAGCAAGGCAGGGACTCCCACAGATGGAGCAAAGGCTGAGGATGCACCTTCACAACTGCTCTAAAGCACATTTACTGTGATAAAATGGACAAAGGCTCTGGTCAGACAACCCACCCTGCCTCTGTGCACCCACACCTCTGTCCAAATACAAAATCAAGTACTAATCAGTGAGAGACATACTCATTTCCCTTAGTTTCTTTCTCTCTAAACATGAATTATTGCTTGAGGGTTTGACGTGTGACATCAATTTTCTGTACTTCAGGGATTTTCATTCCAGTTACTGAGCCTGCCCCACACAGTTTTCCTGTGCAAAGTTGGAGCAGTAAAACTGAGATCAGAGCTCCTGTGGCCTTATGAAGAACTTTTGCAAGAAAACTCTTTTTTCACCATGCAAGGCTGCCAAGAACAGAATCAAAAATTAGTGTGTGATGACTGTTTTTGTGAGGAAAGCCAGGTAAGGCAATTTTATGCTAAGGTACATGCTATACTGGACACATGAGAGACTCTGCCAAGCTCACATTTTCATTTCTGGCTGACTTAGAAGTCCAAGATGCACTATGCTTTACAGTTAAGCACGAATTTCAAAAATAGTCAAAAGAAGTTTCTTGTGGTTATAGACTATTGAAGTTAAACTGCTTGATTTCACCTCAAAATCAAGGTGAAAATGTTTCACAGAAAACTATAAAGAAAACTTGAAATAAGCAAGACCCACTTTTGCATGTTTCTGAATTTTGTCTGACATACCTTACATTAAGAAACTATGCCAAAATCCTGTGAAGTGCTATTATTTACTCTCCTTCACAACAGACTAGAAAGGTTTTGCCCAGAGCCTTGCTTAGGTACAACTGATTAAAATCCAGTTCAAAAGAACCATGCCACCCAGACAGATATGAAGAGATTTGTTATTCTAAGACTTAGACTCGTTTTGATGCCAGAAATGAGTCTATCCAAGTTGTTGTTTAATAAATGAGTCTGTCTAAACTGAGATTTATCTCATATCTGCCCCTAAAGGCAAAAAGAGCTGCTTTTTTTAATATATTTACTTAACAATGTAATTAGTTACAACATGTTTTCGTTTCAATTACTAGTGACTAATGGGATATTTTGTGCATATGTGATAACTGGCCCCTTTAAAACCACCAGAAACAATTGCATAGTACAGTATATGCATTTTGTTGTATTAATTCTGTGCTTACATATTGAAGAAAATGCTTTCTGCACCACAATATTTAAAAAAACCACTTAAATCTATTTTTTTTTGAAAGAGAACCACCTTTCCAATTAGAAATAAAGCTTGGGGTGTGCTTTCTAATATGGAACAAGTTAAAAAAAAAAATCTCTCTTCCCACTACCACACATCTCAGTCCTGAGAATATCCAAAAGCAACCCTCTCTTTCTCAGAATTATTTGGTGCAATTATTTAATTACCTATCAATGTTACTTTTTCCCTCCTGAGGTCTGTGCTGGTGTATTGGGGGAATTCAGACAGAATTACTCCGCTGATTTCTGGTGATGTGTTCTCTATTGCAAGCAAAGCTATTAACAAAAGACAATGTTAGTTCAATCCCATATAAAATCCCTAAATTATTATCTCCAAAGAAAAACAGGAACTTAATGGCATGAGAGTTATTTCGACTCTGCAAAGTCTCGTCATAACTGAAGAGAAAGATTTTCGGACCCTGGCAACATTGACAAAGAACCTCTCGGGGAGCATGGAAAGAGTTAAGAGGCAGCTGCAGCACTCTGCTGGTGACCATTTGCACGCTGCAAGCTACATCTGCAAGGTACAGCAGAGAGAGAGGAAGGCAAGCAAACTGAGCTGAAGCCATTCTTCGGCGCCCGGCCTCTTCCTCCTGTGATGTCATGCTACAAATTGCCCGGGCGCTCTGCTCTGCTCTCCAGAAGGAGTTGTGCTGGCAGGAGCTGTCGAGAGCTGTGGGCTGCAGGAACAAACACGCTCTGGAATTCGGTTTCTGCCCTGGCAAGCAGCTCCCTTCTGCTTCTGCTTCCCGCCCCATGGGGCCAGCCAGCGAGCTGAAAAACTTGTTGTGCAGAAAGAAGGCAGAGGGGGAAATGCAAGTGCCGACACTTTGCAGCGTCCAAGAAATCATTTCCTAAAGCACATGCTCCCAGTAAATTCGGATGGACAAGGCTTCGCTGTCACAATCTGCAGCCAAGAGTAAGGCAGAAAGTCCTACAATGGCTTCTTTGAATCAAGGCGGGAAATGAAACTAAGGAAGCTTTGGGGTGACCTCATCTGCCACAAACGATGCATTTTCTGACTGTTGCAGACTGGCTATGTGATTACAAATAGCACCCGGCAGAGAACAGTGACCCGCTGGTGATTTCTGCTGGAGATGAACTCCCCTGCCACAGAGCTCGCCTTCCTCCCCTGAAGCTTCAAAGTGCAACAAACTGGCCAAAGCACACCATTCAAATACAACTGACCCGCAAGTTCTTCTGGAATTTCAAAAAAGTTGCAATAAAAATACCAGAGAAACCTCCAAATCACAGGAATTTCAAACACACCATTATAATGGTAAGCTCTAATTGTTCCACTGAGGACTCCTTTAAATATACTTTGTATGGGTGTATCTTTAGCATGGTGTTTGTTCTTGGCCTCATAGCAAACTGCGTAGCGATCTACATTTTCACTTGTACTTTAAAAGTGCGAAATGAGACGACAACTTACATGCTTAACTTAGCCATATCAGATCTGCTTTTCGTGTTTACATTACCCTTCAGGATTTATTACTTTGTAACCAGAAACTGGCCATTTGGAGACATTCTCTGCAAGATTTCTGTCACCCTCTTTTATACAAATATGTATGGAAGCATTTTGTTTCTGACTTGCATCAGCGTAGATCGCTTTTTAGCCATAGTACACCCCTTCCGATCCAAGACTCTCCGGACCAAAAGGAATGCAAAGATTGTCTGTGTTGCAGTATGGACAACTGTTCTAGCAGGCAGCACACCGGCACGCTTTTTCCAGTCCACAAACAGCTGGAACAATACAGAGCAGAGGACATGCTTTGAAAACTTTTCAGAGCACACGTGGAAAACCTACCTATCCCGGATTGTTATCTTCATTGAAACCGTTGGGTTTTTCATTCCGCTCATCCTGAACGTGACCTGCTCCACTATGGTCCTGCGGACTTTGAATAAACCTCTTACATTAAGCCGGAATAAAGTAAGCAAGAAAAAGGTACTCAAAATGATTTTTGTCCATTTGGTGATATTCTGCTTCTGCTTTGTGCCTTATAATGTTACCCTAATACTTTACTCACTTATGAGAACACAGACCTGGGTCAATTGCTCAGTGGTGACTGCAGTCAGGACTATGTACCCCATCACCCTGTGCATCGCTGTTTCAAACTGCTGTTTTGACCCCATAGTCTATTACTTCACATCAGATACAATTCAAAATTCCATAAAAAAGAACCGGTCCACCAGATCACAGGATGTCAGATTCTCCGAAAGGCCAGTTTCAGAAAACTTCATTCAACACAGCCTTCAGACCATAAAAATGAAAATATTTGACAGTGACTCTACAATATAAACTGTATTAAAATACTACTGGGACTAAACTGGAATTAGAAGCCTGCACATTTCTTCAGCTGTGGACATATATTCTGATACGTAAAGGTTGCGCTTCCTTCACATCTGAAAAATTTATTGCAAGTCTGTAAAAGTGTTAAGCATAATAGCACATAGAAAAAGTATTTTAAAAATTTGTGTCAAAGGTCTGTTCTGACAGACTGTATGTTAGAAATGAACTTTTGGGTTTGGATTAGGTTAACCAAAGTCGAAAGACTGTTTGTCAAGTCAAACACAAATGAAAAAGTAGGTTGGTTTTTCTTCCTGAAGTTAAAACAACTGCTCAATTTAATAATGATATCAGCTTCCAAGTTACTAAGGACTGGGGTGAAGCTACCTGCTTTACATTGCAGGAAAACTACCCCATTTTGTCATATCACTTCAGCAACTGTGCCTGCTCCAGGATTTCCTCTTCTCTCCCTTACTCCTCCCTCCTGTCTTTTTCCCGGCACCTTCCTTCTTAGGGACCATTATGTTCATAGGAGGCTTCAATCAATGGGTTACAAGAACTTTGTTTCTCCCAGGTTTATCTGATAAAAATACATGCTCTCTCTACAAGTCTCACCCTCATAAAGCAATTAAGTCTTCTGGTAGTTTAGAGCATTTGGAAATGACAGACAAACTGGTTTTTCTTCTCACCTCTCTCTCAGAAGCCTGTGTAATTAAAACAAAGTAACTTCTGATCACTGAAGTTAGTGCTTTAGGTACAGTACTACTTTATTAAGCTCTTTTGTGAGAAGTTCTTCAACTCAACATGACTTCTGAGGAAAATATCATCCTCTGAATAAGTTAATTCCATCTCAAAGTAGTAGTTTCTTATAAAAACATGACCTTTGCTAACTAGAAATGAACATGTGCATCAACTCAATTATTTCTTCCAGGAACTTATTCGGTGTACCATAAAAAAATTCAAGACACAGTCATTTTAGAGTGCAACTTCCTCTCAATTTTTGTGTCCTAGGAATAATTTTAACATGAGCATTTAAAACTTAAAATGTTATTTTCTTTCAAACTTTAAAAAGTATAAAAATAAAGTACCTGGGGCTACGTTCTGGCAAAATTAATTGAGACACTTCAAAAAGCCAGCACTATGTAAAAGGAGGAATCTACATATATTACTGTTACAAAGACAGATACATAGACAAAAGTGCTTTAAAACATCCTGCTATATATGTTTCCTGGCTACCAGAACATTGTGTACATTTTCCTCAGAATTAATTTAACATCACTGTAAAATAAAATAAAATTTTAAAGGGAAAATAAGTGTTGTTTTTTCCTCCCCAAAAACAATGGAGTCAAGAATAAGAACTGAGTCTAAAGGAATTTGCTCTTAAGATTTAGGGCAGTCAGCTGCAATACAGATACAGCACTGAGACATTTTTACTTCAGGGCTGTATACAGAGGAGCAAATCAATATTGGAGAAAATGTATATTGAGCCATGAGAGTATATGATATGTTCTTATCTGGATGAGTTTATTTCTCTTTGCAATGCTTTTGTTTAATTGTTATAAATCAACCATACATTGCCTCCTACTACTGCCATTCCCAGTTACTCAACGACTGCTAGGAACTAGTGTTGATTGAATTTTAAATTTAACAGCATTTCCAATCTTTATCCACATAACTTAGGAAAGGAAAATTCAAATAAGTATGAGCTTAAGCTACAAAGATAGCATAGATATAAATGTCTGCGTAACATCTGAAAATAAGCAATTATCTTTGCTGGGAATCCTGAACTCTTCTTATTCACATCAGACATGAGAAAAATTACAAAACCGCCAGCATGAGTAGAAATTCTGTATGTTTGCCATATGCCACTGACAAATCCAAAGTCCAAAACCAGATATTCAAGGAGTCTGTTTAATATTAGACTCCCTCCAAGAAACATGAGGCAAAAGTTCCTAATGTCGCTGCTGGCTATGTTTCCAGAGTACTACTCCCCTGAGCTTGTCGAAGCTGTTACTCAGTTGAGGGACAACTTGTTCAGCAACACCTCTGCATTACAGCAGTGAGCACACCAGAGACTGCAGAACCACAGAGTAGCTCTCTCTGCTCTGCACTCACTCTCCAGGGCAGCAGCTTTCATTTATCCCAAGAGCACAGTGCAATACAGTACAATAGCCTTCTGACCAGTTAACAGCTCAGTGTCCTGAAGCTATTTCAGGAAACTTTGTATTTTTTATTATTTTCACTCTTCCACGGGGGGGGGGCGGGGGGAACCCCCAAATATCCTAACAAAAAAAAACAACAGTCAAAAATCATCATCTGTAATGTTGAGAATCAAACCATTACTTGAAAAATTCCTGATCTGACTGAGTCAGAAGAGGGAGAGTAAATCTGTACCTCCCACAATGAGTTGATATAAAGCCAAGGTACCAGCCATTCAGGACCGGATGAGGTTTTCTCCACCTTTTCTGGTTCTGCAACAAGATTATCCTGGAGAGTTGTGGATGAAGCAATGCTTTCACTGGTACATTCCCGAACAGATGCACTCCCTCTCTCTGCTCTTGCCTTTAATACCAACTCTTCTGTCTCTCTGGTAAGGTCTTATGCCACACTTTAAATGTAAAATCTAGATGAGGACTTACATTCCTAAGTCATGCCAAGACATCTCAAATAAAAAAGGCTTATATTGTCAGAGCTCCTGAGGATCTGAATGTGTTGCAATGAGTACTTCCTAAAAGTGCATTATTTTTACTCATATGCCTATACAGGGGGCTTTAGGATTCAGTTTTAGGATCAAAACTTAGAAAATTGTTCTTTGTAGTGTGGTTTCTACATCTAAGGAGTGCAGAAAATGCACACTTACTATAAAAATAAAAGCAGGGCAAATTTAGTTGATTCCAAGCATGTTTTTGATCTAAATCAAGATAGGTCGATATTGATAACTAGTTAATTAACCAGCAGTTTCAAAAGACAAGGAAAAAGAAAAAAATTTACTATAAACACCTCAGATTTACTTCAACGTATCATTACTTCAAAACCAAAAGATGCCCTATTTTACACTTTCCATACTCAGCTTGAAGTTTTCATTTCTGGCTTTTATCAAGAACAGAATGCCAGACCATTTTTCAATTTTTTTTCCCTCAGTATACATGTCTTTGACATTAAAAGAAATACCAATACCAAGTCAAATATATCTATCTTTTTCATCTAAAGGTGTGTAAATAAACCCCATAGAAGATACTTCGGACAGGTAAGGAATCCTTAACTGAAATCAACCTCCAAGCTTTTGTTTCTTAAGGAAGTAACCTCAGTCACAGAAACGCAAAGATTGAGAAAGAGCACTTAAGACCAGGTAAAATATGAGAACGGCTGTACTGGATCAGACCCCAAACATTCAGCTAATCTACAACCCTGCCTCTAACAGCTGCCAAGGCAAGGAAGATAACAGTAGGAGAGGCACACAAGGCTTTCTCAAGTGCTGTCCCACTTCATCAGTCATATCTCAGGACTTTCTGGATCAGATATATTTATGTGTTCAGCAAAAATTTTTCTTCTATGAGCTTGTTCTGTCTTCCTTCAAATATGTGCAAAATTTTTAACATTCACAGCATTAAATGTTCACACTGTGTGTGCGTGTGTGTGTGTAGGGGGAACAAAACTAAGAAAGCCAAACATCCCTCTGTTTCAATTCACTAGTTTCATTAGTGCCCTTCTCATTTCTTTTGAAAGAGGCAGGAAGCACTAGATTGTCATTCAGTCTTTCCATATCACTCCTGATTAGACAGCCTTCCATCATCTCTTGCAAATAAGGAAGTGATCTTCATTTGTAATTTCAAGCACCATCATAACCAAAGATGAGATTTCTAGAATTACACAAAGAACGCAGCTAAAATCAGAGAACCCAGTGAGATTCACGTTGAGACTGGTAATTTTGAACATCCCACCTGAGCACAGTATCCTCTAACCTTACTTATTCTTTCAAGTTATTTTCTAAGAGTTTTATCAATGAAGAGCAATTTGTTCATACTTTTCCAGCAGTAAATGTAATATTATAAGGTTCTTGCATCTAGGCAGACCTGTAAATCCTGATAAGTTCCCTTTTTTGCTAGACTATTATCATTTATACCTCAGGGTTTCTGGCATTTGAGCACCACTGACAAAATGAAAGAGGATACATTTCAAAGGCTAAGGCAAAATGTAAATCAGAAAGATTCTAAATCTAGAAGACAGAAACACCTGGGCTGTATTTGTTATCCAATTACCAGAATGTTGAAAACATTGTATGAACACAACTATCACTGCATTAGCACATTTACAGAACATACGCAATAGGGCTCATTTAAGATGAATGCAAACTCAGAAAGTCAAGCCTGCACAGTCTAATACTTCTGCAAGAAGCTGGATGGAGAAGTTTTGCTTTGACAATTCTGCTTTGACACTGAAGCCTTTCAGACTCATCATCTTACCCCCATCCAGTTCCTGTCATACAGCTACTTATAAAGCAAGCCCAGTTTTTCCCGTAAGAAAACTGAACTTACCACAAAATTAAAACAAACAAAAAGAACCCTTCACACATCTTCTGGTCTTCTATAAAACCTACCACATTGTTGGACAACTAAAAGTTCCAGAGCTGAGAATTCAAATTTTAAAGAATTCTTTTTTTCTACTTATGAAGCAGTCTGCCCACTCTAGTTCTATCAAAATTAAAAGCTGTTCTGCACTGAGAAGGGTTAAGTTTTCTACAGTTTAAACCTGAGAATCAAACCACAAGCAATGACAAAGACAGGCCTATAGTAAAGAAGTTCTTACCCTTTTATGATGAGAAAGAAAGAATATTTTTCCACACACATAGCTTTAAGATTTGCCCTAACTCTACCTTTTTTAAACAGTGAGTTCCTGCCTTAAAGAACAAAATTCTTAAATAACAATGCTAGCAACTGAAGGCACCCAAAATTAATGCCATCATCTTGGGAATAATATAAAGTCTATCTCACATGAAAATGACCATGGCCACGTTAACTCCTCTGCTTTTCAGATGAATTCTGCAAATACTGCTGCTTTATGAAAGGAAATCAATGGAAAACATTTGTTAAGTACATAAGAAAACATGGAAAAATTGAGAATACAGATGGTGA
Organism: Ptilonorhynchus violaceus; assembly: GCA_013397565.1. NCBI lineage: Eukaryota > Metazoa > Chordata > Aves > Passeriformes > Ptilonorhynchidae > Ptilonorhynchus > Ptilonorhynchus violaceus. The sequence continues at coordinate 4,132,672 of VZRJ01008648.1, read as the reverse complement.
AGCAAGTACCAAAATATCTGCCTTTCCAGCCCTAACAAAATATATGCTTCATTAATGAAATCAAATCCAAAACCTGCTGGTCTATTTGTATGCTTAAATTATTCCACACTTCTTATGTGTGAAAAAGTTTACCACACATACTGCGTACTCCCATTGTATTTCATATGCTCCCATGGGTAGCAAATGCAAAAAAAAAATCAGTACCTACTGCTGTCCAGATAAGATCTGTGAGTTCCTCCCATCTGCTGGAAGATGCAACAGGCACAGAGAGCGTGTGCCAAGCACAGGCTCTGGTCTGGGCAGGGAGAAAAGGACAGTTGGGAGTTGGCAGTCCAGGTATTTACCCAAGCCAAGTTCAGACTAGGCAGAGTCTAACTGGGTGAGCCTCAAGCCTCTGCTCAGGGGTTCAGGAGACCACCAGGCACACAGTTGCAGAGGCTCCACAGTCTGCTGTACCATGGGCACTTACCAGTCCGCACCTACCCCCTTCTGACAGGCAAACCCAACCCAAAGGAAAAGCTTCCACAAAGCCTAGAGGGATTACTTTTCTGGAGGATGGTGAACACTATGCCTACTCACTCAACAGCTGTGAATAGGGGGATCCACATCCCTGGCAAAGGCTTTTTATTACTGGAAAGTTACTGTAAGGTAGTGATACAAACACATAACTGAAGTATTATATATTTATACAGTATAAATGCAGGCACAAAAGCACTTATTTGGCCTACAAAAAACCAACTCAAAACAAACGCCATACATTTATGTAATTTATGCAATAACTTAAAGAAAGTGCAGCAAGCAAAGAGACAAAAATGTCTTCCAATAACATGTAACTTGACAGTTTGAGTTTGACACGATACTGATATCCCCCTTAAGAGCTCAAAAACTGAGCACATAGCTCGGAAAAAAAAAATCCAAACCCTGACAGTAGAACATTTGTTTGGCACCTACTTTGCTTCTTAATAGAGGCTAATTTCATGTTCCCTAGAAAAGTTACCAAGAGAATGAGTCAAACAACACAGCAATAAGGAAAGAAAGAGTAATAAAAGCTTATGACAGTTATTCAGGACTGTGGCTCAGATAAAACAAGCCAGACCAAAATAAAAAACAAAACCAATCAACAACAACAAAAACCAAAGAACCAAAACTTCATTCTATTCATTTCACCAGTTTTGTTTCACTACAGAGATTTACAAAACTACGAAGTCAGAGAGCATAGTACCAGCCAAGGAAGAAGCAACAGGGATACAGTCTTTATTTACTTTTATATTTATTTACGCATTTAAGCATTATTTACTTTAGTATTTAAGGAGATAGTCACATCAAATTTGCCGCAGTTCAGCAAGATTTTACAAAACTAAAGAACTGCAAAGATATTTCCCTGAATTCTAATATATTTTTCCCTCATGGGCAACCTATAAACATTCCTAAAGTATTTACAATGCAGATATTGCAGGGTTGCAGGATGAAAAGGTGAAGTTCAAACTACCTAGAAATATAGTAGGACTAAAATCAAAGTCCTACAGCTGCAATATGACCACCAAAACATTGGACAATATTAAAAAAACCCCAAACTTTAAAAAAATAACTTGAAAGGCAAGGATTCCTAGAAAACTATTTCACTATTCTTTGTTAACCATTATCAGGCAACCTCAAAGAAAAACAGATTACAGAAAAGTCTATCATGTTAACTGTGACTTTCTGTGACAGTCACTTTCTGTGACTAACTCTGTATTTGGGACTGGTGTAGAGACAGAGACAGGCAAGGTATCTTTATGCTGCACCAACAGAGCTGGCAGCTCCACTGAGCACAGCCAATAAACCCCAGCTCCCTGTAACAGCTATAAATGTATAACCAGAGAGATCCCGCCAAAGCCTGGGTACATGACCTCCATGTGAACAGAAAACACAACAGTGACTACAGGCAAGATATACAGCACCAGTAGCCACCTAAAGCAAACCTAGGCATAATTATATAGCCACCTCTCACTAATCTCCCCTTCATGCTTTACGGAAGGGGGAAATGCAGTTATGAAAGCTAGAATTAAGCATATGTTTTGCTTCTACTAACCTTAACAGACAAACACTATAGATTTAGTTTAGGTTTGTCATTGAGACAGATGACAGTGGAAAGAGAATAATACCATTGTAAAGTACCTGTTTGAAATAAAGAGAATGAATTGTTTTCTGGCAGTACAGCTCTGTCTCAAGTACAGAGAAAGTCTAAATATCTAAGTTATAGAAGTAGGACTCATATCCCCCTAATTAGAAAAACTCTAAAGCAGTAAATGCAGTAGGGAAAACCTTAAAATTCTTAATCAAGAATGGCATCTAAATTTCACAGAATGAAAAGTCTGCATAGTTGCTGTGTCTTAGGTAATCCCTCTGGTCGTGTTTGTACTTGAACCAAGAGCATCTTAAGGGTTGGGCTGACTTGGTATACCTGCAACAGATAAATCTGTTAACACTGTGCTAACATAACCAATATCTTACAGTCCTAGTGAGTGCTTAGTACACTTAGTGAGTGCCTACCAAGAAGTGAACAAACGGTCAACACAGACTAAAGCAGGAAACACAGGACCTCAGCTTTAAATGTTCTGGCTCCTCTTTGAGTAGCCTAGAGGATTTGCTTAGATGGTAACACCCAAGCATGAATAACAGCTTGAGTCATCTTCATGATAAATAGGAGTGGCAGGGAAGATTTTCAAAGTGATGGGAGAGACAGTGAAGACTGTAATTCGCTATTCTTTCTGGTTTTTCAATTTGCCTTCAGCTGTTTAGGCAGATAAAACTTTCAAGCCTCAAAAAGCACAGCATGATTTTTATAAAAGGAAACTCTTCAGGAGTACTAGAAAGGCATGGGATAAACACTCTTACATATCTTATTTAAGCATTTATTAAAGAGAGAGAGAGTGTGTGTATATATATGATGAAAATAAAAGAGAATATAAACATAAATACATTTATATATATACTCTGAATATACCACTATGTGGTATATTCACAAATGTCCAAAAAGCAATGATCTTACAAACTCCTAAGAATGTGCCCTGTATGATAAAGACAAAATCACAGAAGGCTTTCCAGCCACAGCTGTGACAACTGAAATGTCATAACCTTAAAAAAAATTTAAAAAGCACATGTAGCAGAACCAGTATGATCCTTCAGCACTATCACGCCAAAGAGCAGTGGTGGTCGTGACGTCTCTCATCCCACGTGCTTCTGGAACACACTCACAATGCATGCAGAAGTATATTTAGTATGTACAGACAGAAAACCTCAAATATGTTCTCAGTTCCTTTCTGAAGCTTAAAACTGCACACTCCTACTGTAACTTGGTCAAATGGAGCATGGTGAGCACATGACAAGCCATCGTCTGGTGACCCTTAGCATGTTTTGTCTCCTGCAAGAAAAATCCTAGAAAATTCTGTATTATAAATCATTGTCTATTGCAACTTCCAAGCTGAAGACAGGATACTAGTTGCCCAAAATCCAGAAGACCACAGGAAATGAGTGAAGTCTGCAAGAGCAATCTGCTGGCTGCAATTCCTGAGGTGCCTGTCTTTACATCAGTGAAGCTCCCTCGGTAGACTGCATCCTGCCAGTGAGCATGCTTACAAATGCTGTCATTCTGGATATGCTCAGCACTTTTTTTGTGCCGAAGGCTGGGCTGTCCCTCATTCACAAATTAGGTATTCCTATATCTGAGGAAAGGCAAAATTTAGCAGGCATGAAAGGAGTATGCCTGACATAGAGCTTTCCCAAGAGGAGCCAGCTGCTGTGCAGGAACACGCACGAGTCCTGCAGCCCAGAGGAGAGACAGTACAGCAATGTGTGACTCATCTGCCAGCACTGAAGTCACTCGTGGTTGAACTCACGACTGTATCTATGGTTGGTAACAGCGAGCCAGAGCCTGTCCTAAGGCCTCAAGGGCAAGTGGCAAAGCACACCTTGCACCCACAAAACCACACATTCTCCACCGCTAATCCACACCAGCAGCTGAAAAGAGTCCCTGAGCTGCATCATGTCCCAAATCTTGTCTAGGCATTGTGCAGAGGAGAGCCAACAAATGCCAGAACAGGCCAGGGAACACATTATCAATGAAACACCACAGATGACTGTGACTTAAGCCCAAACTATTGTCCCTTTGAGGCCAGTAGTACAAACTCAGCCCTTGCTGCCTGGCCTTACTTGGCTGCCTATCAACAAGATTTTAGATTCATTCTTTTAATACAACAGTAAACAACTTATCCAGTAACCTAATATATAAAATCTTAACAGTGTGCCCATTCCTACTTCCTCCTGTTTTAAAAGGCATCACTTAGGATGTTGAAACCAAAGAGGACTTCAAACCGCATGTAGACACCTACCTCCAAAGGAGCTGTAGCACTTCAGACAAACCTAACAGGAATCACTACTGGGAAGGATACACCCCAGAAGAAAATATACTTATTCCCACTCCTAGATGCTCAATTCCTCCTTACAAGGAATACAGAAACCTAATTTGAAACTGTATACTGCATCCAAGGAAACAGGCACAAAGTACTTGAGTACAGTGAGCTCAACAATCCTGTGTCCTTGTACAATCAAAGACTAGGATGCCGCATAGCTAAGCCTGTACTATTCCAAAGTACTAAGGAGCACTTCCTGACCTGTAACTGCTCACAGCTTTACCCTGACCTGGATTTGTCTAACGCTTTTTACGCAAATCTTAAACATACTTATTTAATATTTTTCTCTTTAATGCATGATCAAAGCAGGTCTGCTGCTATTCCAGCTCAGCAAGTTTGTCATATGTCGTGCAATAATATATTCTTTGGAATACAAGGTTTCTGCAGGAAGGCATTTCTGCTGCAATGAGCTGCATAATTTAAAACCAACAGAAGTCTTTGATGTGGGATGAAGTATTTAAGTATAAACACTGACTACAGAGTTAGTTGACAAACACTTATTGCAAACATTGAGTTATGTTAAATCAACGATGTGTGATAAAACAATACTGTAGATTTCATTGCAAATGTTGACAATAGAAACCACAGAAAAGAAGAAGCTAAAAAAGGAGAAGCATTATGGAGCAGAGTTTAGGCAATGCTACGTGAAAGAAGTCATAAATAAAGCAAAGCACACTTGTCTACTTCTGATCATATTTCAACCATTAAGAGAAGTAACTTTGTGGAGCCATCTTTATCTTGCATCAGTCATTAACACCACAAAACATAATACAACTCCAAATCACAACACATATCAATACTGCTGTTCTTTCTTCCTTTGAAAAACAGAAACACTACTCAGGACAGTAAGTGTTAAAAAGCAATACAGCCAAAGAAGGCCACAGTATCGACAGCTGCAATGCAATGTGCCACTTTGGTTCCACATCTGTTTGCTACTCACACAAAAAAAAGAACACCAAAACCACAGCTGAAGGTACTAAACCAAATCAAATTGTGAACTAACTCCCTTTAACCTGCCCCAATGAACTTTCACATTCTGTTCTGAGCTCTTGGGGGATTGCAGGTGGTGACGCAGCTGATCCTCATCCCTGTTAATAGCGAGAGCTACCACATAAACTTTTAAAACTGTAGTCCTAAGAGAAATATCTCTGGGAATACTCCTACTGCTCACATGGATGAGTTAACAAGTTAACAACAGAACACTCTCCTGTCTGAAGAGTTAACCAGGAAAGTGGGGAGTGTTTCTTTCTATAACTTGCCTTATCTTTGGGCAAGGCTGTGGTTGGCCTGCAGCTCCAGTGCAGAAAAACAAGACTCTTTCACTACCCCAGTACTGTACATCTGAAAGGGCATTTGCAGGAAGCACATTCTCTAAGAGCAGCATGTAATGTAATACCTTGCTTGTTCCTCCCCATTCAGAGCTTGTGAGCAGAATGGAAGCTGAGAGGCAGGGAAATATATCTGGATTGCTTTGCAGATACACATAACAAAGATACTCCATAGGTGTTTACTTTCTTGAATGGCACGGCAAAACCAAAAGAACTCCACAGGTATTTCACTCAAAATAGATTGAAAACTGATAGACTGTGTGTTTGATTTGCACACACTGAAAACCTGCTCTTCCTTGTTTGTTCCCAACAAACTGCAGCAAACAGCAACACTTCAGTCAAAGATGTGACATGGCAGTTGACAGGGCCTTCTCTAAGGGGAAATTCAGATATTCTGGAATTTGTTCAGCCAACCTTCATTTGAGATATTCAAAACAATTACTTTTTTGGCTGGCCACAAGGGAGGTCGATTTGATAGAATTATGGAAAAGTCTGAGCATGAACTCCCAGGCTGGCAGATAACAAGCTATCCCTTCCCTAGGAAACAGATTTTAACTGTGGTGGAGTTTAAATCATATTTTTGTAAGTGAAATGAAGCAAAGGCTATCGGCATCTTTGAGTCTAAAGTAATTTCAGTTCCCTTTATTTAAAGTTACGAAATCAAAATAGCGCTCAAAATAGTGCTCAAAATACTGTAAGTGAACACAAATGTTCTACAGTAAATAAAGAATATTGTACAGTATATTTCTATTTTGCAAATAAAAATTATGCAGCATTATTGATGTATTCTAAGCTGATCTTCACATAATCTGCATCTAGAAGCATCATAACCTCACTGGTAAATATTTGAGTGGGTGAATGGGACTTCTCCTTTCGGGGTTCAATAAAGATTTAAGAAAAAGGAAGTACTTTTCACATGAGTTAGTCAGTATGTACTTGCCCTTTTTTAAAATCAAGAATTATTGAGAAGAACCTTCAACTGGTTTCCACCCTTTATTTTGTCTAGCTACGCTTTTTTTTTTGTTAAAAGAAAGGTTGACCCACAAAAGTTTCATTTCCTTCCTAAAGCACAGATGACTAAATCAGCTAGCTATGCAAAAGCAATAAACATATTCACAATGACTAGCTAAGGAGCAATATATTATTTTCAGATACCGGTAAAAACCAGAATCTTTTACATTCATTTGATACAGCTTCCAAAGTCAGGTAAAGGTCAGATGCACTTGAGACTTTTTTTTCAGAGAAATTATACAAGGCATTTTTCCTCACAAAAGCTCTGTGACAACTAAAACTACAATAAATTCAAGCTATTCTGTATTAAATTGCTCAATCCTTTTAAATCTCTCATTGAAGCCCTGCTTCTTAAAGCAGTCAGGAGAATGAGGAAAGACTGGGTACAGATTTGACTCTCCAAAAAGCAGACAAGCCTTGTAATGAAATGCACTACCTAAGAGGGTGGAGGAGGCAAGAACTGAACAAAAATACATAGCAAGTAAGTGGGGGAATCAAAGCTGCATTATACAAGTATTTGTAAACAAATATTTTTCAAAAGTTTCTATTCTTATTTACCTAATTTTCTTTTTGCATAAGCTTTACTCATTCCATGCTTCCCTTCTTAACACTTTTAGAAAAAAAAAATCAAACCACTCTCTAACCATATGAGGAAACCTGAACCTTCTTGAGATTCCATCTTTTTCAGACTGTCAGGTACTTTGTTTAAAATTAACCAGCCACTTATGGTGAGACATTCTTTATGAATAAGAACGCATTTGGTTTTTCTCTCCTCCTTTATCGAGTGTTTGGAGGTTAAGAGGTATTTATTAGTATGAACTGCACTTCTCTAATTGCCTGCCCATTCCTGAGGGAATTGCTAATTAAGCAGACACTTGTAAACCTTGTATACCATTGCATGGAGACAATATCCAGGTAAGGAATTACACAATAATATGGTAAACCATTCCTTTGTTCACTAGCTGAGCCTTTCTGGGATACCTCAACAGCCTCCTGAGTCAGCCAGGGAGTATTTTGTCCTGTTTCTAGTAAGTTACATTTTTCACACAAAACCAGAAATATTTACATGTGAGGAAGGGGTGGATCTTCTGCACTAGAGGAGTCATGGCTTTACATTTCTATGTGGGGCTTCAGGTCCTTTGCTGCAGTGACCCAGAGACTCAGCAAGACATTTTGGCATAGATAATGTTTCACTACTCCTCCTCTCCTGAGCACTCAGCTATTTACAACTCACAGCCCCTCCCTTGCGGGCAGCTGGAGGAGGCAATGGAGGCCAGCACAGAACCTGGCGGTGCCTGTCCTGGCTGCCACAGCTGCCCTCAGCCTTTGAGGGAAACCTACTGTGCCCTCTGGTGGCAAGCCTCCAACAATAGGAGACTCTCACCGCCATGATATTGAGGTCAATGAAGCAGCAGGGCCCTTGGATACATCTCGTGCACATTTCTTTTCATCACCTCCACCGGGCTCCATTCCACATATTTCTCTGGCACTAGATGATCTTTGTAGGTCCCTTCCAACAGAACTATTCCATGCTATTAACACTTAAATCAGCTACATAAGCCACCCCAAAACAATCCAAACATATACTTCCAGAAGCTCAAGAAGAGAGATTCAAAGCATTAAAATACATTCAAGCAGAGCACTCAAAAAAACTGAAATAATCTGGTGCTTGTTGATGACATTGTAATAACACCCATAACTTTTGAAATCACAACTCTGGATTTTCCAGTCTGAAAGCTCAGGTCCAAATCAGATTATCTGCATGTGTTGTTTGAACTATTGGGTAGAAACTGGTAGATACAGCTTATTGCTGACCAGCAAGCTAGCTTCAAACTCGTTTGTAGAAGGCAGCAGGAGACACTTTTTGCTTGTAGAGAGTCAAACCTGGGTATCTGTACCTCTATCTTTTGTCCTCTGAAGGCTGCAATTCTCAAAAACATGCCTGCAGGTTTCCTACAATACTGTCTGCCTCTTAAAATACCCCTTCCTCTCCAGAACTAAAAGATATTGGATAAGTTCTTAAACGGTTGCTTTATGTCTCTCTGGTCAAAACTACCAGTCTCTATTAGCCTCCTGTTTTGCGGCTTAAATAGCATATTTCTGCTTTATAAGTAACAGTGAAAAGAAACAATGTTTGATTTACTGAAATACAGGCTGAAAAAACAACCCAACCATCCAGCACTTTATTTTAATGGCATCCAAAAATACCAAAGTGACTGAAATGCAAACGACAATGCAAAACAATATTTTAAGTACTATTAACAAACATCAGATGCCCAGAACTAAGGCCTATTACCAAGTAGGAATAGCAACTGGCTAAAAATTAACTTTCAATTAAAAGCATAGAATTTATCGCCGGCTTTGGTACCAAAACACAGTTTAAGGGTATTACCCTTACAATCTGTGCCAGACCAGTAATGTGGTGTTGGTTTACAATCACCTAAATCAGCAGAGCTATGTCAACTTCTTGCTCTGATATATTCCTTTTTTCTAAAACCTAAAGGCATGCCAAAACTAATCCTGTTTTGCTCTTGTCATTTATTTTTCTAGAACTAAATCTCAGCAAGATCACAACTTATTTTAAAGAGTTGGGCGTGACTTCTTTTTTCCTAGGTGGGCATGTTACAGAAGGGCAAATACTACTTTGAAGTATTACTTACAGACTGCCAAGCAAGAGACTCCATAATTCGATGTTCACAGCGTTCTAGATGCTTTATCATTTCCCGTGTTAGGCTGGGCTCTGCTTTAATAAAGCTTTCGATCACCTTGTAGAAGTCAAAAGCTTTTAAGTCAAATACATTGAGAATCCATGGGAAAGACAGGTCTGTTTCAGCACTGGTACTGTCACTTTGTGAAGCATTTCCTGAGGGGAAAACATTAAAATTATCACAAATACTACATTCTTCCACTTTTGATGGTTCTTTCCTTTTTGTATTTATTGAATCATTGCTAGTTCAGACATTTCAGTGAATGAGGTTTTTTGGTTTGGTTTTTTTGCTATTTGCTCTATTTTATATATTAGAACAGATAGCAATAATTATCAAAAAGTAACAATGCTATTAAGTACTTTAGATTTAACTTACTGCCATATGTAGCCATGACAACCTCAACAGCACATGCCAGAAGAGACGTGTGGAAGATGTTATCATTCAGAAGTTTGCTGAAGAGAAAGAAAGTTATTAGTACCTGTCCTAAGACTAAAATAGCAGACTTCAACAGCAATTTAGGGGAAAGTACCTGAAATTCTGCACTGAGAGGCGCTCTTCCTCCTGAAATACATAAATCAGATCAAATTTGTGAATATTCTCAGTATTTCTAAATGTCAGGACTAAATACCAGTACTAAACTTACCGACTTCAGCATGGACTCCATTACTCTGTAATAGAGACGTACTCCAAGCTTGTACCTCTGTTAGAATGAGAAATTCAAGAATATTACAAGAAGTTGTGACAGACCACAACAGGCAGACTCTTGTATTTTAACAGTCCAGAACATTCCTTACGGAATACAGTGGCAGAGCCACTATAAAGAAGTTACTGTCCCCAGTTCCATTTGCCAATTACATTGGAGTGGCCTCAAGGGCTACTAAAGGTGTGTGACTACCCCAACCCCATGAAGACTTAACTAAGTGTAACAACATGAACTGTGCTCATGTTGATTCACAGCTAACAGGATAAGATGCAGGGCTGACAGACAGGAAGGAGACTGTCGAGTACAAACTTGGTTGGATCTATTTTCCAAAATCCTTGTTGAAAGCACAGCTGCCCGACTGATTTTATAAGGAAGTGAGTCACCTTTTGCAGTTTTAGGCCAAGTTACCTTAATGAATGCAAATATGTTTCACTCAATGTATTTTGCCCAGCAATTTTCCCATTCTTCAATGAAGTACTTCCAAAATATCTCCACCCAGATCGTATTGCTCCTTATATATTAAGGGGAATTTGTTAAATACTATCTTTACTGTGCTTTAGAAAAAATACTTGTCCATTTCTCAGTTTGAAAAGAATATTGTTATTTTTACCATTACTGATCTGCACTGAATGAGGACAATCAGTAAGTCAGGTGTCACATTAGCTAGTACTAACTGAGTTCAAATGAGTGACACCCAACCCAAATACTTACCTGTGAGCCAATTTCAGCCCATCCCTGTCCAACTGCTTCAGCAAATTTCTTTTTGAAGTTGTGGTCAAAACTTTCCACTCTTTTCAGGATACTATCCTTAGGGTTCACTGTGCAATTCTAATCAAGTACAGGAAGCAAAGTAAGGGAAGGAAAAGCAAAGAAAAGACATTTTAATCGTTTAATCACATTAGTCCTGCTTCACTTCGTAACATCTCTCAATCAGGTCATGAGCATAAATAAAAATGGAGTATTTAAAAGAGTACAGTACATCTTTTTCTCTTGTTTTTCTTTTATACGCCCTTCTTTTTTCATTCAATACATACATAAAAGAATTTTAATATTTAGCTGAGTAACTAAAGTATTTAAGCACTTAGAAGATTCCAGTACACAACAGTTAAGTCGAAGTACTTTCTAAAACATGTGATTGTATCTAAACCATTCCAATAAAAATGTACTTCTTCAAAAACATACATCAGATCTACAGGTGTATATTTTGCTCGAGTAATAATTCCAAGAATCTTACACAAATCTTTGTAGTCACTTACATTGAAATACATGATGAGAGTGTCTGATGGTTTATCAGTTGCTGAGTTCAAAATCATAATCAACTGCTGAATGTTACTCATTGCCGCTCTGGAAAAATACAACAAAATGCATAATAAGCATTAAGGTTGGCTTGACAGTTTCCAGAAACTGAACAGCCATCATAAACAATCCACAAACCAAAAAAATTATTATTTCAGTTCTTACTCCAGTTATCAAACAACCTGCTGGGGAAAACTGTTGCACTGTGTTAATTATTATGAATCCTAACAATGTAATTTATCTAATTATTTACATATGGATTGTAATAATTTTAATAATCAAATGAATGTTTCTTAAGTGTCAGGCCATTTTGATTCTTCTATGGTATTGCTACTTTCTGAATTTTTCATTGTGGTTTTTCTTTGGTAGAGTTATGTTGTTTGTCTGTTTTAAATTTCTGTGTCATTTAACCTCAATTTGGCTCATATCACCAGTCAAATAACTGCAAAAAGAAGAAAAATGTGTTCAGTCATTACAACTGTAGTTGTGTAAAGATACATTTTTCTTTAATCTACTTTTTAGAAAGCGTTGGTAAAATCACTTCTGCCAGAACTCTACTAATGATAAGGAAAAGCATAAGGACACTGGAAAAACATAAAATGAAAATATAAAACCCATTCTCATTATGCTCTGAGCTAGCACTTACACCCATTTTATATACTTATTTCTATATAAATGACCAGACACAAATCCACTGATAAAAATTATTAGATTCTCTCCAGTTTCAGGAGGCTTTAAAGCAGATCCTATGAGTCTAAGCCCAGAAATATGACATTGTAAGGTAAGTCAAAACAATAATTACAGTGCTTTCAGCATATCCTATACGGGGTTCTGTTTAAGCAAGGAGAGTTAATGATACAATTTCCATTCTGTGCTGGTGATCAAAAGTTTGCTGCCATCTACTGACACTTCTGTAGCTTTATGAAAAACAGTTACTACAGCCCAAAATCAGTGCTGGTGAATAGGCCTTCACATGAATTGTCTTTAATGGCATCAGTTTTCAAAAACTTGGAACAAAGCCCAAGTGTGGATGGAGAGAATTTAAATATCTCATCTAAACTTCCTCTCAAGATCAAAGCTGGGTTAGCACATTTCAAATTTTTAGCAATGCAGAAACTTGGTACTCCTGGACTTCCTCCTAAAGTTAAGAACTTTAAAGAAGCATCTTTCACACCATTAGAGGGCTTTAATTCTACTATAAATGACAAGTGTCAATAGTTATCTACATTTGTCAAAAATGCAGTATGTTGTCAATGACCTTCTCATTAAATACACTGGATGTTACATGTGGTCTAGTTTCTGGTATTGCACATGCAGCCTGGGAACCAAAAGGCAAACTGACACCTTTATGGCTAAAAACCATCACTGGCAGTTACAGACTTGAAGCATAAGACTAAAAGGGACCACAAGGCAATCAAAGTTTCTCACAGTCACAGGCAATTAAAAGTTCTTTCATATACTGATCAATAATTATCTCAGCTGTGTGGCTCCTTTTATTATTTTTATGAAGAAGCTTTTCAGAACTTTGCTGCTCTGTTGGTTAGAAAACAGTTTCTGCAGATGGCATTAGTAGATTTAGTGGATGCACAAACCCGAGTCTAATTCATTCTTCCACAAGCTTATAAACACTGTAGAAGTATATTAATAAAAACAAAAATAGTTTTACTCATTTGAGAAAACTGAAGTAATAACCAAGAGTTATCAACATGTTAAAATGAAATATATTATACATTAAGCACAGACCAAAACTTCACTGTTTGATTTCCTTAAACCACCTCTGCCTCTAAGGACACTTAGAGGTGCCTCTAATGCACCTTAACTGCCTCTAAGGACACTTCTCTGTCTACACAGCACATGGCATTGCAGTCACACAACTGATTGGTTCTTGACTGTCCAGGAATTTTTAAGCATTATCAGGCAAAAACATAACGATTTTGCCAAAAAACTAGGTGGTACATGGGAAAAATGGTAAATGCAAATCTCCTTTCCTTTGCTTAACTGAATTCAAGCTTGCAGTTTTTTGCATTTCATTGTAGATCAAACAATCTCCAATTAATATCACATTTCTAACACATCTGTCCATTTTTTCAACAGACCAAAGTATGTTGGCACTCTGAAATGTTCATCTTCCCAACACAGGAAAATTACCAAAAGAACTCCCAACTGCTAAATCTTCCCATGCAGAAAAATTAATACTAAGAAGCAAAAGATCTCAGGAGAAGAAATGTGTGTGCATATACAATTTGGCATAAGGAAAGGAAGCCAGAAGATACTGAGCTAGGGTAAAGATGGGAAAGGAAGATGGAAGTATAGTGGACAAAAGTACTACCATGGAAGTATAAAGTTGCATTCTCATAAGAACAAACACAGTAAGCTACTTTACAGACATTCTGCAATTCTTAGACAACTCAGTAAAAAGCTCTCTGTTTTCCAACACCTCACCAGGAACTGAGGGCACTCACTCCTCAGTACATGCTCATCGCTCACCAGTGATCAGATCTACAGTACGGTTTATGGAAAACAACAGAACCAAGCTGACCGTTCTTTAAAAACTAAAAAAAAAAAAATACTCTAAAAATGAAGATTTCTAGCTAGAATATTAAACAAAAGAACACATCTTAAAACTCATACCGGACAGGAGTCTGTGGAAGCATAATATTAATTTCCTCATCTGGATTGTTTTTCAGTGGTGTCCTCTCCAACTGTGTGCTAAAGAAATGGAAAACAAACTTATGAAGAACCAATGTAATTTAAAAGACAATGTCTTCTACAAAGTCTTATTAATATGAAGAGAAAACTGTGGAACAAATTTTTAGAAAATCTAGATGTCCAACCACTCCAGTTGTTTAAACAATATGATTTAAATTCCCAAGTAGATCTGCTCTGAGCAGGATATTGGACTAAACGACCTCCAAAGTTTCCTTACAAGTTTTTTTTCTTTTCTAGATTCTACTTAAAACCAGCTTAATTTATATGTAGAGATATTAGTTCCATTTAAATGCAATTTTAAATTAGTGCATTTTTCTAGCATAGATAAATTCAGACTCACATGTTGAGCTCACATCAAGTTATAGAAATCTTGAATTATCAGAAATTACTAGAATTTAAGTGACAGCATGACACGCCACATCCTCATGACTCCCCACCTTTCTCTGGATGACAGGGCTTTGCACAGAGTGAGTTAGAGCAGAGCTTCCAAATCATTTTAGGTAGAGTCACAGTCAAGTTTTCAGTGATCATCATAGAATTTAAGTGATACTGCAAAGCAAAGCTGGTGATGCCAGAAATACTTTAGCTGAATTACAAACCCAGTAGGTCAACAGGATACAGAGATCTCCATTTATAACACAAGGGGGCAGAAAGCAACACAAGTTCACAATTTCTGTTACAGAATGAAAGCAGTAAATGGAAATATTACCATGCTATGACGTCAGGCTGCAGAGTTTCATCGTGATTCAGAAATAGTCTTGCATCTATGTCTTTGTTTTTGAGATAGAGCTCGTCATACTGTTTAAATATAACTTCAACCTCAAAAAGACATTGAAAAAAACCCAAATTTATTTTACAGGAATAAGTTTGACAATTTTCTGAATAATGTAAGTTAGCCCTACCTCATTATTACAATGCTGAAATGCTAAGAGAATGACCTTGGAGCTCACAAAGTTACTTCTTATACAACAGCTGAAACACAGCCAGCAGAAAATTATTGTTTGTAAGATACAACCATTCAAGATCATAAGACTTTTTTGAAGAAAGGTAAGTCTTGACACTGCAAAAGAGCCAAAAAATAGCTAGAGTAGGATATGGATCTGCAAATCAAACTAACATTTCCATGCTTTTAAATCTTTCCTTCCAGAAAAGAGGGATGTCTCCAAGAGGAAGAAATGTAAAATGCTTGTTCTTAGAACAGCAGTCAGACAATTGGCTCAGTCCCTGTCTCTGCTGGTTTGGAGGACAAGGCCCTAACTCAAACCTTCTTTTTCTGTGTAGGAGTTTCCCCCTTTTACATTAATATATTTGCAGTGCTGTAGTTCTTAAGAGACACGCCTATTGCTACAAAAACATAGACTTGTTATTTCATACCCACACTGTAGTGTTTTTAAAACCTGTTAAAAGTTTCTTAATTGATTAAATTCCAGATTGATATGACTTTATTTTGCATGAAAAAGTTTGTTGGATCTCTTTGGATGGGTTTTTTAATTACTTTTTTAGTTTTATTTTGAATGACTAACATTAATTGCAAGTCTGCAATTTTTTATCTCGGCCTTCATTTCAAATCTGCTGCTGTGCTCCTGCAGAAGAAGGCAGTCACCTCAATTATCTGTTCCCTGAGCCCTTAAATATATTAAGTGATGCTGTGCTCTGGCAAATTCCTGCTAGAAAAACAGGCAACAGAGCATATGAACCCAAATTAGACCTCTCCCAGTCTCAACACAGAGAAAGCTGCAAATATATCCCACACAGCTTTGCACCTCACCCTCTCCTTTACCTTTGCCAAATGGATTTGCTCCAAACTGATCTCACAGTTAAAACTTTGAGATTAGGACTATTAAACCAAAGATTATATTTCAATTCTCATTATCACCATTCCTTTTATTTTAAAAGTTAATTATATTTTCATTTTTCATTATCTTAATGGCTTATGTGTTCTTTTTAATGGCTTATCTGTTCTACAATATTTCAGTATTTCATAAACTTCTAAAAAAACCAGCAGATCTTAGACAAAATGGCTGTACTGGGCTAACTTGGAAAAAACCTTCAGCCAAAAATAAGAGTTCTGTATCAATCTATTCATCAGTGCATAAAACCTGATCAACAAATACATAGTAAAGACAAATGAAATACCAACATTAAGCCTCAAAAGCTTTTCTTGTATTGGAAGGAACATTAAAATTTATCAAAAGCTCAGTGCTTTTTTATGCAAATGAAAGTAAATTAAATGTGCCACATTACTAGCTATTGTACTGATGATCTCATCTATGATTGATGGTTACTTGATTACATGTATGAACCAAGTACCTCTGAAATACAGCTGTAACTTTCTGCTTTGGCACTCAAGTTGCAGGAGCAAGGCTCATGTGACTGGATTTTTCTTCAAATACATAATTTTATAAAAATTTCAACAGAAACTCTTAGGCTAGTCATTTTGATATCATACTTAGGTTGAGCAGCCTTGGAGGAAAACCCTCTGAGTTGAGAATAAGCTGTATAATGACTGTTGCCTGGAAGTTCATACAGGGTTTCCCAGCTACACAAACACACATAAATTAAAAAGTCTAAAGAGGCTACTGATATCTTGAAATGAATTTAGGAAGAGATTAAGACCTTCAGTGAATCCTGTACTTTGTTCCCCACCCAACACACTATGAAACTGAAGATATACTTGGTTGAACCTTGCAGACTTATGGGTCTGATAAGCTTCAGAACTGCTCATTTTCAGGTTAGCACATCTATTGGTGACACAGAGCTAAACCTACTCTTTTAAGAATGATGAATGTAAACACACTGGAAGAAGTTATCTATTAAAATGCACTCTGGATGCAATTGCATAGAGGTAGTCTCCCGCACCCAGGCTACAGCTCAGCAAGATGAAAGTAATTCCACATAGACATCACAGCAGTCCAAACTCTGCCAAGTTGTGAAACAGAGAATAATGCTCTGGATATCTTTTCAACATCACTACAATAACATGTCTCATTTATTTTTAAATTAAGGTGTGTAATTTAAGACTGTAAGCATTTATAGAGTGACTTCAGAGACCTAATGTTTTAATAGTTGTATTTTAGATGAATGGCCTTACCAAGGTCATGGATATGCAACTCTTGTGTCATGTTTTGCTTGAGCAAAGGCTTTTTGCTTTGAGCAAAGCTTGGTTTAGGCTCAGGAGATTAATTTATTAAATTCAAATGTATAAGCTAAATATACTTTATGAAAATTGGGATCCCTGCTAAGCCACATTCCTGAAAAACAGTGCATTTTGCTAGATGATTTTAGAAGAACCTATTAGAACTTCATCAATGGGAAAATGGAATCTTAAGTGTTTTGGCATTAAATAAAGTACTGTTGTTAAACTATCTGTATTTGGTTTGCATGGCCAGGTTTTGGTAGCTGGGGGGGCTAGAGGGGTGGCTTCTGTGAGAAGCTGCCAGAAGCTTCCCCCATGTCTGGCAGAGCCAAAGCCAGCTGGCTCCAGGACAGACCCTCCACTGGCCAAGGCTGAGCCCATCAGGAATGATAGTAATGCCTCTGTGATAACATATTTAAGAAGGGAAAAGTTATTACACAGAAGCAATTGCTGCCAGAGAAAAAAGGTGTGAGACTATATGAGGAACAACTCTGCAGACGCCAAGGTCAGTGGAAAAGGAGGGGCAGGAGGTGCCTCAGGCACCGGAGCTGGGATTCTCCTGCAGCCTGTGGTGCAGACCACGGTGAGGCAGCTGTGCCCCTGCCACCCATGGAGGACCACGGGAATGCAGAGATCCACCCGCAGCCCGTGGAGGAGACCCATGCTTGAGCAAGTGGATGCCTGAGAGGTAGGCTGTGACCCTACGGGAAGCCTGTGCTGGAGCAGGTTCCTGGCAGGGACGTGCAGACCCATGGAGAGAGGAGCCCACCTTGGAGCAGGTTTCCTGGTAGGACTTGTGATCTTGTGGGGGACCCATGTTGGAGTAGGCTGTGCCTGAAGGACTGCACCCCATGGAAGCGTGACCCACACTGGAGCAGTTCCTGAAGAACTGTTGCCTGTGGGACAGACTCCTGCTGGAGAAATTCATGGAGGACTGCCTCCAGGGGATGGACTCCTCTCCCTGTGCAGTGGCAGGAACATGTGATAAACTGACTCCCCATCTCCTGGCACTGCTGATTAGGAGGAGGTAGAGCCTGGGAAGGAGGGAGGGGTGAGGGGAAGGTGTTTTTAACATTTATTTTACTTCTCATTATCCTGCTCTGATTTTGTTGGCAATAAATTCAGTTAAAATTCCCAAGTTGAATCTGTTTTGCCAGTGATGGTATTTGGTGAGTTCTCTCTCTCCTGTCCTTTTCTATTGATCCATGAACCTTTTGTTATATTTTCCTCTCCCCATCCAGTGGCAGAGGGGAGTGAAAGAGTGGCTGGCACTCAGCCAGGGTCTACCCACCACACTGTCTTAGATTCCTCCACTTACCTCTGGTAGTCCGTTTGAAGCTACAATACCAGCAGAATTCAAGAAAGGAATGAAGCTCGTGAAATACACATTTTTGACCTGAAAAAAAGAAAAAATGTAATATTAGCAATGTACAGAGTCAGCCATGCATACACTACTTTCGCATCTTTAAATCAAGTTAACGCACTGTGGTTTGTTTTCAATAAAGCAAGAATGAAACTTGTTATATATCCAAAACACAGTGGTATGTAAGCATGCAAATGCAATCCTTTGCTGGAATATTAAGTGATTAAACTGGGACAGAACTGCACTCTTTCCAGCCCTCTCCTATTTCTGCTTCCATCATCCATCTGGATATTCAAAAATCTATTTTACACAGAAATAAATGCAGAGGAAAAGGGGAATGGGGTCTTTTAAGATCTCCCACAGAAGGAATGTGCTTTTTGCATATATTTTCTCATCATGCAATGCAGCTGTGAAACCCCATCAGAGCAGCCCTGCATCTACATGCTGTGATCAGCCTGTAACTTCATATTGTATTCTTCACAATTTAGTTACCCTGGCAAAATTATCCCCCATACCAAAGGGCTTGTTTTGGGTAGTGTTTGTTTTTTAAACTACTGACTAGAGAAACTAAAGAATGACAGAATACCTTCACCGCTGAACTGGACAGAATAGTTAAGCTGGCACAAGTATTGACATTTAAAAAAAGACCATTTAAATAAATATATATTCCAGATGGAGTCAAGCAGCAAGATCTATCAGACTTTAAAACACAGGCATTACCTCATCTAAATTACAATCATGCTCTTTACAAAGGATTTCAATAATTTTGGTATCGGTATCAAGCTGCTTTGCAATACGCGAACTCCTGTTCTGACCCCTTCTGGGAGTGCGAGCTGAACCATTAACAGTCACTGCAGACACAGAAGACTCTGCGAAGATATTCAGAATCATCACAAGGTTAGAGTCATGTTAAGAAAAAAGAAACTTATTAAACCTAAAAGATTCTATATCTTATATAGTTTTTCAGGTCTTCCCCTGAAACATATTTTCCTTTTCATCTCTTCAGCTAGGCAAGAAACCTTCATTGTAGAAAATCTATACAAAGATAAAGTTAATTTTTAAACTCCTGTATCAGTATTTGGACATTTTGCTTTTAAGAAGCTACTCTACAAAGAACGTAACAGCACTTTCTGTAAGTAGCCTTAAATGAGCATCTGTTTTGCAAAGCCAGAAAAACCTTATCTCTTCACAGATGAGTAACTATTTTTTCTATTTTTACAGAAGTACAAAACAAGAAGCTGAAAGACAAACTTCAATCTACATGAATGTAGATGTCTGAAGGTTAATAAATGAATGCAGGACTTAAGTGTTAGTGGGAACCTGGAATATGGTCCTGGAGGGAATTCCTCCTTTCCCCAAATAACCCCAGACACATAAGCAGAAACAACTAAGTCCACCTTGAAGAAGGTATCAAAAAACCTTAATACAGTGAGGCAAAAATATCTCTTTCTGTTAAACTCAAAACAGATGACTTCAATGGCTGAAATACATGAATGATATTAGTAACATATATTAATATGATTAAATACTGTTGGTTTAAACCTGACACTCTAATCAGCATGCTGTTCTCACCTGCAACTTCATTTGTATTTGACAACTGATCTGAGAAACTCTGACAAACTACACTGCTGGGGTGGTTGCATCTTAATCCCCTGAGACTTAGATCATAAAGCTTGACATCAGTTAGCACAACACGAAGCCTCTTGGTCACGAGGATTTGAACAATACATTGTGTTATTTTCTAAAAGAATGCAGAGCTGTTTGACAGTTCATACACAGCTTCACATTTGAAACCCAGTGCTTTGCACTTAGGACAGTGATACCCATATCTGTAATTTAGTCTCAAGTGGCAGCATTATTTTTTCAAGATATGACGCACAGAACCAAACTGTTTCTAATAGTGAGCTCCTATTCTGCACAGTTTCATTACAGAAAAAATAAATTGGTGTGAACATAGAATCCAAAACCAGACCGTTTCAATTCAGTGGTTTTTGAAAAGGATCTGCTTTATAACATGTGAAAGTAGCATATGTCTGTCCTACTAGGAAGGACAAATTTAAACTCAAAATAGTACTATAGGAAGGCAGGGATCTGTGTGCTCTAAGCCCATCCTTTCCCACCCTTTATTCATATTCACATTAGAATAAAAGCAAGGTTATCTGTTCTTACTTGCAACACATAATCACTAGGTCAGATAAACACCCTCCAAAACATGGAATTTAAAGAATATAGCAGTGAACACATCATCTATTCTATTATATTATAACCCACGTGGATGTTTCGTTGCCAAAGAAATAAATAAATCAAGTGGATATAGGCTACATATGCTAGGGTTGCATCTTACACTCATTAACCAATTAGTATCAAAAAAAATGTGACTCACATCCTGTGGCTCCAAATACTTCAGTATATCAATTCCATAGCTTGCTGAAGAAAATAGTTAACTCAAACAGAATTCCATCCCTGAAAATTGCTATAAACATTTACTTTCTCTACCTTTTTAGTGAGGTTTTCCAAGTTTTAGGTATAAAAACTTAATGTATAAAAACTTGCTGCTGAACAGAAGTTTTTATAGAGAAGACCCATTATATTTTTACTTAAAATAGTGACACTCGCAATAACAAACAGGATGTAATAAAAGAAAAGCTATCTACCTATTACCTCTACTGTTCTATTTTGAGCTGCTATCCAGTGTGTATTTGTTTTAAATATTTGTATAGTTCAGTATCTTGTACATTTCTGCTGTTGTCATACTGTTATACATCAATGAAATAGGAGTCATAGCACCACATTTTCCTTTTGTAACTCAAGACAAACCTAAACAATAGTTCTCAGTTATAATCTACCCAGAACCTGAATTCTTTTACCAAATTAAACCTGCTGTTTTAACAAGTCCCTAAACAACTTGTATGGGCAGAGGACATAACAAAAATTACATTAAATACACTGCCACATTCAGGTAGTTGAATTCAAGTTTACTATCATCTAAATTGAACTAAAACAGAAAAAATGCTTTTTAATAAGCTTAAGAAGTTTTATTATGTTAATTACGAATGTTAGCATGACTAACAGAAATTTAATAAATTTACTTTCTACTTCAATAAACAAAAAGCTGAAATGCTTACTGTATGGTTCCTTGAGCATAGCAGGAGGTGACAGTTTGATAAAATAATCTAAGACACACAGCAACAACTGGAAAGAAATCACCAAGTCATCTTCCACTTGCAACACTTTACCTGCAAATATTTAAAAGGGTAAAGAAAACCTTTTTGAGATGTTTGACTTAATTTTAGAAGTAATTTTGAAAAACAAAGATTTGGAAGTTCATATAGTAAAACAGTACCGCTAGAATTCAGAAAGCATCATACAGGATGTCAGTGTTCTTTAAAGGCTATTGATTTCATAACTCATGGCTCTTAAGATGTTTGTAGCTTTAGAGACAGCACACATAGAAATAAAATTACTGTGCACAAAACTCCTGCCCTCAGTGCTCAGTCCTGATTTCTTTTACTGCAATGGAGTAACCCCTTACTTCTGTGTAATTCCGCCTTGCTTTCTTTTTTGTGGTCTTACACAAGCCTTTTGAAAGCTGCTAAATATTCAGAAAGCAGAAGCTGTGAGTATACAGTGAAGAGAAATTCAAAACATGCTATCACACCGTATGCTCAGCCTGAAAAATTTATATGAAATTACTTAAAAGTCACACGAATAATAGCATGAAGAGCACTTCTGAAGCTGCAGTATTCTGGTTGTTCTCAAATTATGATTCATATGCCAGAGAAGATCTACAGGGCCATTCCAAGACAGTGTACATTGCCATGAAAAACTCAGAAAGCTGACAGCGATTTTGAACAGCTACAAAACACTACTTGTGCTCTACTTACATGTGTAATTTTTGTATTTATTTTCTATCAGAATTAGCAAGCATCATGCAGGCTCTTCTGAAGCTCCAACTATTTTCTAGTAAATTTTGGCTTTCTTTGTTCGCAAGAAAAGGCAGGCTAAAAAAACTTTTGTGGGTTTTGCTTTATGTTTATGCTTGAAGAATTCTAGTGAGAAAGCTCCATGAAACTCAGCTGATCCAAGACTGATTTTGATACCAGAGATGTGTACACTTCACTGATAACACATTTCTGGAGTAAACAGCACTTAAGACACGATTCAGTCCTTTTAGTAGGAGGAGTACAATGAGACAGGATTCCACAGACTACTACAATTGTTTCATCACTCAACTTTAACTATAACTTATGCCTTTTCAAGAAAGATTTGTAGCATTCAAAGGACAAGCTTTCAGGGGCTTTTATTTAAATCATACATATTTATAATACATATAAGCCTATTTTAAAAAATCTGCCAATCTTTGAGGTAATCATCCATTATTAAAATACTGGCAGACTATAAAGCACCTCAGAATACAGAATACCAACCTTTAAAGTAAAAGAAAAAAACCCAGAAATTTTAGAAAGCTTAAATGTATCTATTTATACACAGAAAGTAATACCAGTGAAAAGAATAGCCAAATTGCATTAAAAGATATATTACTGAGTAGTAACAAAAGCCATGCAATCAAAACATTCTGGGTCTGTACGACGCATACTTGTAATAAGGATACTAGTCTCATGTTGGACATGTAAAACAAACTCAAACTCACTTCAACAATATTCATCAAAATAACTATCTTTTAATCAAAACTCACCTTTTGCCAGCAAAAAAGTAATCCAGTAATTTTTTAGGACTAATACAGAACTGAGTTCAGCAGAAATCCTGTATGGAAACAAAAATACTTTGCATTCAAAGCTCTGTAATAATTTAAATTCTAATTTTTGAAAACATGCTTCAGTCTATGGAACTATTTAACAACATGCAACATTTCCCATATAGTTAAGTTCACTAAAAATCTCATTCCATTCCATAATTACATTCTATGTAATTATGACCACACATTTGAAAAAATTAATTTCCTGTAAAGCTGTTCAAGAATCAGAAAATATCTGTATCATCCTTGGAGAAGAAAGTGAATGTAGACATTTCACTGAACTGTTATGAGCTGTTTTCTCTCGTGCCTTTGACTAATGTCTTATTCTCAGCCACAGCATAAACTCAAGCTCATTTGGGAGTTGCTAAGGCATCTTTGAGTACACTCATCTGTTGCTGTGACTAGGAAGTTCATTCTCCAAATGTTCATTTCCACCAGGCTGAGACATACACCATTGGGTGGCAATCCTTCACGGAGGAGATAGTTATATATAGATATGTATGCTTATTAAATATTATATATACATATACTATATATAATATATAGATAACATATATATCATATATCTCATTTCTGCATCTCCCATCATCTCACTGAAATTCAAAGTCCACACTAAATCTAAAATAAACACATGACATACTATGACTTATGTCAGTCCTGAAGGGTTAAAAGATAAAATGCCATCACGTTTTATATCTTATCTTGACAAACACAACTTAGGAAAATTAAACTTACTCACTACTAGGTTGTTCCAGATAAATAAGGCCACAAGTCCTAGAAAATCAAAATAAATTCTTATTTTTGAACACTTTTCTGAAAACAAACTATGCAATATCTTTTACTTCACTGTAGTTAAAAAACACACCAGTTCACAAAACATTACTCTAAATTATTAAAAAAAATGCTGACTCAGAGAACAAATTAACAACCCATCAACTATGGCCCTATGTGTCACTGCAAGCCTTGTGGTGTAATGTTGCTTCCCAATTATTCTAGGTACATGTCATTCCAAGAAATTAATTCAGTTTATTCAAAACCAAAACAGGATATATATGCCTTCATTCTATAAACTACCAAAGAGTGATCTCCTACCCCTTTCAAAGGCTGTTTAAGGGATATTTGAGAGTCTTTTGTGATTTCGGAGGCAAAATGTTAAATAAAAATATTAGATAGTAAACCAATTTTCTTTATATCTGTAAAAAGCTTAAAATGAGTAGCAATCACTTGTCATGCTACTCTTACTACTGCAACAGTAGTGGATTGTTTAACTGTACTGCAACAAGTGGATTGTTTAACAAACCATTGTGATAGTTATGGATAAAATGTAAGGCGTGTTTATTTAATGCATGTAAACAGTTCGATTTCACTGTTCTGCAAATATTAGCACATAGAGTTTAAATGGGCTCCTATAATACACAGTTAGAAAAATTCAAATACTTAAGTGTTAACACACATAGAGAAATCAATTTCAAAATGAAAAAACATACACTACCTTTCAAACTTGTGGTATAGTGCAAATAATACATCATATTTCTTTTTCAGCCTTGATACAGTGCTATCAACTTTAGTGCTTACAGTATCCATGTTAACATCCACCTCTTTCAGAAACTGAAAAAATGTGCATACACTGAAAAAAAGAAAAAAAAAAGATGATAGATTATCATAACTCTGAGAACAAGTATTCTGAAATAGCTCTTTAAAAAGAAAATAGAAACATATCTCCATGAAAAGCCATTGCTTTATTTCACTAGACTCCAGCTTGTTCTTACTATTCCTACCAGTGACTGAAACCTTGCCTTGGGAAACACTACTTGTTTACCTTGAGCCTTTACTTATTTTCCAGAAGTAGGAATACTGTTCAGCCAGGCAGCAGATACAGGCTCTCCTCATGATATAGACTCTCCTACAGAAGGAAAATTTTCTTGCCTAGCACAGATACTATCTTCAGAAGCCAAAATTTGCTAACCAGACACACCTTTGTTCTTGCTCTGCCAGAATACCACAAATATCCAACACATACACCTCAACTCTTCTATTCTACTTTAGAAATGCTCTTACTACTCTAAGAACATAAGCCTTGGCTCCATCCATGCTAAAGAAAGACCTAGGAATGAAAACTGAGATTAATGCATTGAATTATATGGAATTTCAAGTCTTTCAACAGGTACTGGGACATGAACATCCCCACTCTTCAGAAATACTATTACACAGAGAACCAAAGTTCTCCCTACTCATCCATGTAATATTATGGCCATCAAGAAAGCATTTTGTTACGTTCATAACTTAAATGAGCAAATTGCTAAAAATTGAAGAGGAGGAAGCTATCGAATATATTCAACTATTTCAACTATATCAAATACATTTTGATCCTTTATCAGAATATTCTGAGAGACATTTTGATCTTTGTCAGATTAAAGAAACAAGATACAAAACCAGTCAGAAGCTCATTTAAGAACTTTTTATCAGGGAATAAAAGATCTTTCCAACATATCTGTAGGTTCTAGAGGATAAGACGACTGGTAGAAATCTCTGCCAGTTTGACCTTATAGCTGACAAAAAGCCCAGGGCTAACAAGCAATTGAGTATTGCTAAAATCACGATCAGCAGAGTAACAGCTTACTCTCAAACCCTAAGGGAAAAAGTTCTCAGTTTTCAGCAGAAGTTGGTCTATGGAACTTGGGTGGAACACACTGAATGTCGCTGCACAAATGCAATTGGATTTCAGCCATGCGGTTCCAAGGCAGTCAACACTGAAGAGATTAACTCAAAACATTGGACCTGACCCAGCTCTGGGAGATGATGCAAAGTAGAAGAGGGCATGGAGAAGTCTAATCACAACAGATGACTTCAAGCAAAAGAATATTCTGGCCCAAGTTTGAGGCTATTGGCAGGACTTTTCCTCCTGCCCTCAAGCATTGAGAGGCTCTGCTCCTTCATGTGCTTTCCACACACAGCACAGTTACTAGGCGGATTGCATCAGAATTCTTTCATTAGATAAATCTAACACAAGGTATTGCCTATTGCTGTTGCCACTTAAATTTACCTTAAAAGCAGGTACTATAATCTTAATTTCTGTATTATGAGTTTAGTTAATACATGATATAACAGTAATAGGCCCGTAGCAAAAAATGTGTATCAAAGTACAAAGCTTAGACTGGCATTAAAATGTTTGAAAAAGAGCAGCATGCTGGCAAACTACTTGAAGAGTAACATTTTTTCCCCACACTTCTTCATTTAGCCTAAGCCTGATGTTGGGAAAAAGGTTTTATGAAAAATCTTGATACAGAGAAAGAAATATTTTAAGTGCAATTTGTATGCAATTTGTATTTGATGAATACTTTAGGGCAAGTAAAAAAAAGAATTAGCTGAGTAATACAATCAAAGCCAAACACAGCTGAATCAAACAAGTATCACTGCTCCCTCAGCTAAAATATGATAGCAAGACTTCTAGTTTACCAAAATATTCAGAATTTCCATAACCTTCCAACGACCTTCATTGTAAAATCAACTAGCCTGATATGTACTCACGATGCTTTAAAAACATTCTCTTTATAAAAATGTTGACAAGTTAATTGTTGAAATCTAAATGCACACACTTAAACTCACCTTATGTTTATACTTTTCAGAAGCTCAGTGAAAGTGAATGTCACTTCATCCAGATCAATTGCTACAATAAAGATACACACTCCCCATGTTTCCTTTTTCTTTTTGTTACCAGCCTTTTAGAAAAGAGAGGAAACAGTTATTATTCAATAAAAATGGGTAATACATGGAAAGCATTAATTTGTTCAAACGTGATTAGAAATGATTAAACAAAACATCCTCAAACAAACATTTGACTATTATAGCCAATCATTGTATAAAAGAAAACCATTCCAAGTTTTTCAATACAGATGAAAGACCAAGCACTTCAACTCTTATTCCTACAGTACAAGATCAATTTTACCCACACAATTCAGCAAAGCTTCGAAATACAAGCTTTGGTTCCATGGAACATTTACGCAAAGCAGAAGCCATGTTTTGGGCTTTTTTTCCTAAGTTACTATATTTGACCATAACAAGATACTGAAGGTTAAGGAAAAAGAAGCCAATCCATAAAAAAAATTAAAATCTTTACAATGACCTGCAGTAAACACTCATAACTGAGTACAGCTGTGTCAGCCACTTATCACTGATGAACCAGAAACCTATCTCTGCTTAGTAAAGCATGATAGTAACAAGCACTTCCATCCATTTTGTTACCATGCATTTACGTCTAAGGTCTGTCTTCTGCTACTGAGAAGGTGCAAGTTGTGACTAATCATCCTTCATCAAAAGAAGCCAACCCACAATGACAGACGTGGCATCCACATGGATAGTTCATAAGCCACTCACTTGGAGCCAGACAGGCATCCCTTGAGATTCCAGTACCATTCCATTAAAACAGCATCTCCGTGGAAAACCTCTGAACAACAATGATTTGTAGAAGCATGGGAAAAAACCCTTAAGCAGGTATAGCCCAGGTTTTGGAAATAAAGCCATTTTGAAGAGAAAATTAAGTGTGCGTGCAGCCCTGCAAGACTCCAAAACCAGCAAACTTGTAAAATACTCCTCAGACATCCGGCATCCTTGTAAATAAAACTCCAACACCACCCAGGCCCACAGGAAAGGAGCAGGATTTGAGCGCATGTCTCAGCAGGTCTAGGTCAGACATGACGTGTTAGAGGACAGAGGTGAAACGAAGCACCAGGAGCGAGGAATGGAAACACTGGAATTCCTACTCTTCTACACTGCTCAGCTCTAGCCCACTCCCTGGCCTAATTTTTTATCCTTTCCCTGATCACTCCACCTAGCTGCCTCCCTGACACCACCAGTGCAAGTTGCAGGGGCCTGTTCACTCCAGAAAATACTCCCCAAAGACAACAGGAGTAAAGACCACACCAGACCTGGCTCACTCCATCTTACGCGGTCTTCCAAAATTACTCTGAAATCCTCTACATCCTCAGCACCGACTCATACCCCTGCTTACTCAGCAGTGTAACCGTAACAAATAACCTGCTGTGCTCATAAATGATACAATTTCACTAATACTGCCAACTTTTTTTTTTTTTTTTTTTGCAATTGCTCTGCAACTTTCTTGGGAACAGTGTTTATACACCAACGAAGACTGGCTGGGGGCCTTCTCCAAAGAACAAAAAGTTTCACTGGCTTGTGCAATTGGTAAGAGCTGTAGAACAGGCCTGAATGCTAAAGTAACCAGCCACCCTCCACAACATGGTAAATGACAATTATTTAAGTTACTACTTTCTTCCTGTATTCCTATTTGAGTGTTTCTGTGAATCATGACACCTTGCACAAAAGAAAATTATTTTTAAATAAGCTATTAACAGACTGAGATGCATTTGTTGATACATTAAGGGGTAACAAATTTTGAAGGTTAAAGCTAGCTTCTGAACTACCAAGAAGAAGGATGACTACTCATTTACTGAGCACACCACTGCCACTGGAGTCAGCTGACATTGTTTAATAAATAAGTTCCCTTCACACTTCCACAAACTCAGACCATAATGTTGTCCCGTAAATACATCTCACAGGGCAGGAGGACTGAGTGCTACCAAGTGGCAAAATTGTTCCTGGTTTGTTGCCTATCCAAACAAGCCTAGCTTTACTGGGCAGCTTAGCTCGGCTCTGGGAGGATGAATGTATGAAGGCTATAGCAATGGTTTATTTGATAGGAGTGAGGGCTGGTTTTACAAGAATGATCTTTAAACTCCTTGTCCAGCATGATTTGGTGTAACAACTCATTTGTCTCTACCATTAAACAAGAAGGCAGTCTCAGAGGCAGCCTACCAATCCATGAGATTCAAACCATTACGGTGAGCCCAAGACCAGTATCAGGACTTACTGACTACCACCCATTGTGGTGGTACAGGATGCTTTGGACACCTTCTCCTCAACAAGACGCAAGATGCTGGACGACTTCTGGCCTAACAAGAAAAATCACACTCAACCCACAATAAGTAAATTTATTTAGGATTTAGGTTGGGCTTTTTTCTAGTAGCAAAGAAAAGGTGAGCAGCACCTGAGCATGACTGCCTTATAGCTGAGGGAGGAAGGAGAGGAAAACATGAAAGAATGCTAGACTGGAACTATCCCACCACTTACTGCTGGTTAAAACACCTAAAGACACAGGTAAACTGCAGTTTTCTCAGAAAATAAGATATCTGCCATACCCATGTGTGAAGATTTTAGTGGTTTTAATCCATAAATATTGTCATGGTTTAACCCCATCTGGTAACTAAGTACCACACAGCTGCTTCCTCACTTCCTGTCCCCCTGTGTGGAAGAGAATCAGAAACCAACCCTCATGGGCTGAGGTAAGAACGGTTTAATAACTGGAATAAAATAAGACATAATAACAACAACATTAATAATAATTGCAGTGGAAATGAGAGAAAGATAGACAGAGGCATAAAACCAAGAGAAACAAGTGATGCTCAATACATTTGTTCACCACACACTGACCAATGCCCAGCCTACCCCCAAGCAGCGATCACCGGCTCCCAGCCAAACTTCTGTGCTCCACCTCAAGAGGTTATTCAATGCTAAACCAGTCCCAAGGAGGAGATGGTCACAGGAAGTCTCAGCTCTAGTACGCAGTTAGAGATGTTTACTATTCTGCGAACACTGATAATCTTGATGACAGCATACAAAAGCGATCCAGGAATAGAAACTTCAAATGATGTGTAAAAGAAGGTCAGGAGAAATGTACATGAGAAATATGCAAACACAGATGGATATTTGAATCAAATGGGATATAGGATGTTTCACTGTAAATAACAAGCCCCTGATTTTTGAAGAGGAAGATGTGCAAATTGCCTTACTAAAATCTCAGCTACTACATCCCAATCAATATAGAGAACTAGCTTGATGGTACAAGAAAGGCTCACAGACATTTGCTGGAGAGTCCAAAGGACGCTATGGAGATGATCAGAGGGCTGGAGCACCTCTCCTGTGAATATAGGCTGAGAGAGCTGGAGTTGTTCAGCCTGGAGAAGAGGAGCTTCAGGGAGACCTCACAGCACCTTCCAGTACCTAAGGGGAGTTACAAGAGAGCTGGAGAGGAACTTTTTACAAGAGCATATAGTGATAGGACAAGGGAAAATTACTTTAAGCTGAAAGAAGCGTAGGTTTAGATTAGATACGAGGAAGAAGTTTTTCACTGTGAGGGTGGTGAGACACTGGAACAGATTGCCCGAAGAAGCTGTGGATACGCCATCCCTGAATGTGTTCAAGGCCAGGCTGGATGGGGCTTTGAGAAAACCGGTCTAGTGGAAGGTGTCCCTGACCATGGCAGGGAGGTTGGAACTAGATGTACTTTAAAGCTCCCTTCCAACCCGAACCATTCTCTGATTCTGTATGTTTATGATTACAGTGGGTGGAAGTTGACTGGGGAAAAGCCTCAAGAAGCTCTCACAATAGAAAACCATTCAGAATTAACACCTGCAGGAAAAACGTCCCAAGAAAAAAATTCCGATAGCGACCATTATACCCACTGTCTACATACAAGAAGTCCTGTCTAAAGAAAGTTAGATCCTTCATTTCTCAGTAATACCAGTTTTAAATTCTCTACTAAACATTGTATGGGAAGATTATTATTAGTTCTCAACAGATTAGATCCAATTCAAATATAATACTAGCCAAAAGTAATGAAGTCAATGGAAAATACTGAACTGATGAAAATAGTTCAATGATATGCAAAGTTCCCATTAAACTTTTGCACGTGTAGCAAGACTGGAGGGGACATCAATCTTTCCTCCAGGATGGGCAGAAGATGAGCAAAAAAAAAAAAGCAACTCTATGCCAGTTACCTGAGCTTTTAAAGTGCACATACAAGCAATGCATCTGCTGCTAAGATACTAAATATCAGCAAGAGGCCATGGTGATGATTTGTTTGGTTTGGGACTTTTAGTAGTTCTTTGTTTTTTAATAACAGAGAACCCTAAAATATCTGTAATTTTGCTCATCCAAACAAAGCTTCAGTGGATTCAGGTTCAGTTCAGCTGCAGTTCTATAAATTAGAGACAAAGTCTAGACAGAAAATATTTTTTTAGCTCATATGTTTTTCATGCTTTTGCCAAAAGCAAGAAGCCTCTCTGTCTTTCAATATGAGGATGAAGTGGCTTACCAATCAAAATGTTCTCTTTTTAATAAGAAACCACAACCAAAAGGAACTGATTTAATCCAAGTGTGAAACATTATGGATTGGGGACGTTTGACCTGCTCTCTGGAGCACCTCTCCTGTGAATACAGGCTGAGAGAGCTGGAGTTGTTCAGCCTGGAGAAGAGGAGCTTCAGGGAGACCTCACAGCAACTTCCAGTACCTAAGGGGAGTTATAAGAGAGCTGGAGAGGTTGGTCTATATAGACCAACTTTCCATATTTAAGAAGTCTTTATTTCATTCCTCAGCTTAAGCTACAGTTTACCTTGTAAGTTTTCCTCACTAAGAAAGTAGGTCAACTCTTGAGCAAATCAAGTGTTCTGCAGCATCTGCAGACCAGTATAAGTCACCAGTTGGAGAGAATTTCAGAATGTATGATAAGTAATTAGAAACAAGAAAGATGACTGAAACATCTTCAGATGCTAGAGATTTTCTGGGGGGGGAAATAAAGGCAGCAATAATACATTCTAATGGGGTATAGAATTGGCTGGTACAGAACTTTACACCACTGGCTTTAATTATAACAGAAACTAATTAGTACAGTGTTTGGGGGAAGAAATTCATGTGCAAAGAAAGTTAAACTAGGAAAAACTAACTATGCAGACTGCAGATCTTTCACCATGACAATTTTTTAATAGAGGGTTAGAAAAATACTTGATAAAAATGGCTCAGGAATTCATGAATCCGAACAGCTGAGCTGCAGCAGAACAGTGAGACACATTTCCCAAACAGGGCTATGAACAGCAAACAAAAAATGGAGCTCCTACCCACACACCACATATTACAGCCAACTGGGCTGATGAGCTTCTTGAAGCATACCACACCCTATGCCTTACAGTCCTTGGCAGACTCCAATTTCTACCAATTTCCTAATCCACTTCAATTTTCTCTGCAGAAGTTAGGTTTCAATTTAGTCACTACATCATCTGTTCCTCACATTGGTTCTTTCCAATATATTCAGCAACAGGTCAAGCACAAATTCCCAGAAAGACTGTGTTACCATCTCTCTCTTGTCACCCTTCTCCTCCTCCACACCTCTCACAGAGGTTCAGCTGTTTCAAGGACTCAGGGCCCAGCTGCAATAGGATGCAGCTGTATATCCTTGACACACACTGCGGAAACAGATAAGCTGAGAGCACTGCAAGGAAAGCTATAGTGCACAGAAAGAAACTGCAAGATGAGAAAGCTGGAATTTCAGAGAGAAGTAGCATCACTAGTAGCTCAAATGAAAAAGTATCAGTGTGGAAAGGTGTGACATCTTCAAGGAAAAAAAGCAGTGAGTCTGCCAGTGGCTCCAGTGGGCATTGGCATTCATTCCAAGTTCTCTCCTCCTGGCTGATGCCTGCCTGGCCAGTAGTGTCTCAATGAAGCAGAGACATATTTAGGCTGATAGGTCACTACATTGCAGCAATCTCTTCTATATGCCTGCCAAAATAATTGCTTTATACTTTTAAGCTGCACGTACCTGGTTTGCAGAGCCTCTGCACCTGATTACATGCACTTCAAGTGATTCCAACGGGATAGTACTAAAAGATGTTTTCACTTTAAGTCACTAAATATTCATTGAGCAAGGATACAGCAAATGTTCAGACTATATCCACACCCACATTTGCACCCTGAATATCTGCCAGTTACCACAGTACCTAATGTCCAGACCCCACTGCTTCCTACTTAGTACTACAAGTCCCCTTCACATTCTCAAGAGATTTGGCAGGCACAATTCTGAGATCAACCACAAAGAACAAGGCCAGTGTGCCAGCGAAGGTAAGGGTTCCCTGGACATTTACAAAGTCTTTGTACTTTGTAAATGGCTTGAGAGGAGGATCCTTAGATGCTACCTCTATTTCCACCAGTGGCCTGATGATTTAAGCTTCCTCAAGTCAAACTAACTGCACTTAAACAGAAGTGTTGTGGTAGGTATTTGTCTCAATTTTTCTGTGGTGGCCTGCTGTTTTCCTTTTTGCTCAAGAACAGAAAGCTGCTACACAAGCAGCTTCTGTTCCAGTTCAGAACTGGTTAGTACTGAATCCCATTGATTAAAACATAAGGAGCTGGTGCTTGCAGGACAAACCCTGGGACAGCCCCTCCAACATATTCCCTTTGCCAGAGGGGAGAAAAGAGCAGGCATTTAAATACAGCCTCCTCCTGAATCCCTGCAACCTGAACTAGAGAGTCACCC
Organism: Ptilonorhynchus violaceus; assembly: GCA_013397565.1. Taxonomy (NCBI): domain Eukaryota; kingdom Metazoa; phylum Chordata; class Aves; order Passeriformes; family Ptilonorhynchidae; genus Ptilonorhynchus; species Ptilonorhynchus violaceus. Next base: position 4,098,832 of record VZRJ01008648.1, on the reverse strand, counting down.
TGAGAAGCCGGGCTCACCATGATAACAGCTTGACTTGGGAAAAGAAGGAGCAATTAGCCAGGCTGTTAACTTGCTTGACTTCAGAGTCAGGCAAAGCCTGCTCTCAGCTAGAAGTAGCAACTACAATGCCTTCCAGGGCCCCGTGGAGGCACACTTGCCAGCTTACTCATTTCAACACCCTGAGATATATCTGAAATTTTGAGGAAAAGGCCTTGGACTGAAACACAATATAAACTCTTTTTCCTATACTTGAAAGGCTCTTAGCAATCAGTTTTAATTGCAAGACAACAAATATTGTCCATATATCATAATGAAGGTCTGGTTCTGAATAGGTAAAGGAGGCAATCTTCAGACACTGAAAGGTTTCAAACAACCTGTATCTTATCCGGCCACTGCTAGGTAATCGGTCAGTGAAACCAAAACTTCACCTGTAAGTGAAATTTGCAGGATTATACTGAAACCTGCCTTGTTTTTTTTTAATCAAGGGAACTGACTTCTCCTGTTTTCATTCATATAGGGGAACTCAACTATGCTTTTAGGTAAATGCTTCCCATGAACCTCCACAACCAGAAATTGCATCTGTTACTGGAAGAGCTGTGCACAGTCTCCCTCCCATGCTATTACTACACTGTGTTGTGAAACTCAAATGCATGAAGCGCTGGTATATCCACGCTGCAGTTCCAAAGACACAGACAACAAACTATTAGTAGTGACAGCACAGCTGTGGCAGGTCAGCTGAAGTTGGAGAAGGGTAAGCAGAAGTCACAACATGTACATCAGTGCAAGTCCACAAAGCACGAGTAACACCCCCAGCTAGGTGTTATAAAACTACATCAGATCTGTATAACAAAGCTTCTGCCATGATTTAATTGTATTACAGGTGTTCTCTGTGTCAGCTTGTTGACACAGTAGTCATACCGAGACAAAAAAACGAAAAAGTCAGGAAAGGGCCTAGCATTTTATTAATCTGTTTACACATGCCCAATGACTGACTTTGAACGGAAATGCCTCAATGATAAGCACATACAGGTTGACATTATGCAATAGAAAAAAAAAGTTTAACATACAAACATTCCCTTCTCTGCAAGCCTTCTCCATACCCTTTCTGCAGCCTCATAAAGGATGCAGAGGGAAAAAATACACAGAAACACACAATGAGACGACCTGTATAAGGCTGACTAAGGCATATTTGAAATAACTTGCCGTTTGAAGAATTAGCTGATCGCATGGTGCTGTTCTCTACTGTCATTTGCTAGAAATCTAAAAGGATTCTTGAGCACGTACTTTCATTGCAAAACATTAACAGAAAAGGGAAACCTACAGAATCCAGTCTACACAGACGTGAACATGGCAACATCTAACTTCACTCTGTTTTCACTTGGAAAAAGCTAAGTCACACTGTATGAGCTTTGGTTGTGGGACGCTTGGTCGCCGCTGCAGCGAAGTTACGGCTTAATATTGGAGCTGGGGCACAGGACAGACACCACTGCGGAGCGATGCCACGAGCTGCAGGTACTCACTAGTGCTCCATCCGCTGCCGATAAGCTCTCGTACGTCTTCCACGCCTTCTCCCTCACGCTATCCGACACTTGCAGCGCGTCACAGAGCACGATGAAGTCAGCTTCGCCGATCTCGAGCCTAGGAAAAGCACCACACATCGCCAGCGGGGACACCGGACAGCGGGGCGCCCCGGGAACCCGCACCAACCGCTGCCGGAGGCGCCTGGGGGGTTACGCCGCGCCACAGCCCGGCCCGCCGGGCGCGGAGACCCCCAGGGCGGCCCGCCCACCCCCAGCCCACTGCCGGCCCG
>VZRJ01008648.1:3884746-4096928 GCA_013397565.1 Ptilonorhynchus violaceus | reverse complement strand
CGCGCAGCCAGCGCCGTGCCCCCGGCCTCAGGGGTCCGCCCGGAGCCCTCGGCCGCCCCAGGAACCACAGACCAGACGTACCTGGCACTTCAGGTACTCAGCAAGCTACAGGCAGCCGGTACATCTTTTCCGTGACATGGGAAGAGCCACAGACCTATGTGTAAAAATAACTAACTATACAGATGCAGAGCAGGGCAGGAATTGCAGATCCTGTGTGACAAATGGTTCAAGCAGACCAAGGGCCGGGTCCTGCACTTGGGTCACAACAACCCCTGCAGTGCTACAGGCTGGGGGCAGAGTGGCTGGAAAGTGGCCCAGTGGAAAAGGGCCTGGGGGTACTGGGGTGCTGAACCTGGGTAGCTGAGCATGAGACCAGAGTGTGCCCAGGTGGCCAGGAAAGCCAATGGCATCCTGGCCTGTATCAGCAAGAGTGTGGCAGAACCAGGGCAGTGATTGTCCCCCTGTATTCGGCACTGGTAGAGTTACATCTCGAGTCCTGTGTTCAGTTCCTCAGTACAAGAAAGTCCAGAGAACGGCAGCAGAGCTGGAGCAGGGTCTGGAGCACAAGTCCTGTGAGGAGTGGCTGAGGGAGCTGGGAGTGTTTAGCCTGGAGAAGAGCAGGTTCAGGGGGGACCTTACCGCTCTGTACAGCTTCCTGAGCAAAGGCTGTAGTGAGGTGGGGGTCAGCCTCTTCTCTCTGGCAATGAGTGAGAGGACAAGAGGACATGGCCTCAAACTCCACCAGGGGAGGTTTGGGTTGGACATCAGGAGGAAATGCTTCAGGGAAAGGGTTGTTAAACATTGGAAAGGGCTGCCCAGGGCGGTGGTGGAGTCATCATCCCAGAAGGTGTTCAAGAAATAACTGGATGTGGCCATTTGGTGCCATGGTCTAGTTTGCAAGGTGGTGACCGGTCAAAGGTTGGACTCGATCTCAGAGGTCTTTTCCAACCTAAATGATTCAGTGATTCAGTGATCTCTCAATCTGACATTCATCCAAGTCCTAACTGAAGTGTTACTTTAACAATGTGCAGTAAGATTACACTTCATGTAAGAAGTTCAGGCTCTGGGCATATATTTTAAGCCAATGATATTCAAATCTCCAGTGCCCTGATTCACAGATCTTAAAAATCTACTTTGTTGTCTGCAATTGCATACTCATAATTACAACGCAAATCACTGCTGCAAACAAGCACATGTATTTTCAGACTTGTATGATGACAACTTCTTAGAAAAGGAAAAATATTTATATGTAAGGATTCTTACTATATGCACGTATTTATCATTTGCCCATAAAACAACTAGTTTCAGTGAGACTGCTGTCAAAACTCTGGATTTAAGAAAAACCCAAACAAAAATCAACATGAGTATTACTATGGTATACATTTAAAATTCACTAGTATTTTTAAATTTATACATTTTATTAATTCATTCAGGCTTTTCCTTTATATTCATTAACTGAAAACAGGAGAGCAGTGTGGCTTTCTGCTTTATAATTAGAATTAAGCCAATTACAGAAAAGTGAATACAGAACAAATCAAAGTACACAAACTCCAAATTAAATGTTTGGTTGTAGACTGTAGTAGGATTTAGACATTCCTTATTATGATTCTAGTAAAACTGTGGCAGTAACTTTACTCTGCTTCTACGCACATTTAAATACTTCTTATAATCAGATTATACCAGATACTGTGGAAGGTTTGGAGTTTAGGACTGCCTGTCATCTACAGTTGAAACTCAGACAACTAGACAGATCTACTAGCCTGGAAAAGTAAGCCAAAACCCTAAACCACCTGAGTTTAGCTGAGTACATTGCCTTCTCCTCACAACTGGCTTTAAGAGCACAAAATAATTTAAAAGAAGAGCAAAGCATCGCAGAAAACTTGGTCACAGCCTGTGGAGGCCATGCCAGCTGTCAGCAAGAAGGAAACACACCCTCCTGGGTCTCTTCCCTCACAGCTGCTTTAACATGCTATTAGAGCCAAGCCCTCCATCGTCCAGATGGTAGGCAAAGAATTTGTCTCGTGGTCCTCTGTGCATTGCTCCTTTTAAGGAGTTCACAAACCAGCCTTAGTGTAAATACTAGTTTTCTAAAATTGTTAGTGCGCCAAGCACTTTCTCAAGTCAAATTTTATGCACTTTTTCATCAAGCAAGGCTCTTAGGGCTCCCCTCCATAAGCAGGTACAACCAAAATATAATCTCAGAATGCTTCAAGTTACAACTGGAGGGAGAAGAAGGAAGGCAGCAGATGAATGAAGCAACAATAACCTTTAATCATCCATCCCGAAGCCTTGGATATAGTAACTACGTCTAAACTGCAGTAAGAAGACTTCACATGTATGTATGTGTTTCCAAAGAAAGGCACATGCTTGTGTAAAACCATATATAAATTGCTGCACCTTCACCCCCTTTTTAGATGTACTGATTTGAATGTTTGAATCCTGTATTCTAAAACACCTTTTAAATGGAGCTTTTAGACTTTGCAATAAAATTACAAAGCAAAGAAGAAAATCAGCTCTTACTGGGGAAGAAAAAGAAACAGAGGAAACACTGCAAGGTCTAATAAAATACTAGTGATAATTTGCTTATCTGACCTGACAGTATCTTTATTCTAAACATCTTGCTACAACTGCTTTTAAAGTGTAGGTCCTAGACATATAGAAGTCTCTGAAACATTGTCCAGTCAGGCAGTCCTGATTAATTGTTTCCAGCTGCTGCACAATCTTACGTAATTTTATTATCTTGATTTTTTCACTTAAAACTGTTGCTATAGTTTCATGGTAATTGCCACTGGGAATAAAAGCCATGATTTCAATTATAGTAAAATCAGTTCTTCTGAAGTTGCATGACAGAACTGTATGCATTAAACCCACTAAGTTGGGAGCTTCTGGATGTTAGTCCAAATACTAAATATTTGCAGAATTTTTGCTTGAATAAAGCCCATAGGGTGTAAAATTCACAGATTATAAAGATGTCGGCCTGAATCACACGCATTTCCCTGCACGTAACAGGCAGAATTAACCAGGGAGGGGACATAGCCTCTCCTGGCCAGCCTTTTCTGTGCATGGACATTCCTTGCACCGTGCAGCAGCCCCCAGCCCTCTGCCATCAGTGTCACCTGGAGCCCAGCTGTCCCTCTCAAACCCTACAACCCCACAAACCCTCTCAAATCCCAGCTAACAGGAGCAAGGAGGTGACAGACCTGGTCCAGCGCCCTGCAAGCCAACTTTTCTCCAGCTGCTGCCCTACAGGCCGCAGGCCTTAAGAAGAATCTCCTTGGAGAAGTACCTGGCGCAACAGACAGACCTAAGTGACAGTCTTGCTTCAGGAATGCCTCAGGGACACTCAGGCCATGGCTTAGACAGGGCCTTTCCACTCCCCCAGCATCACCTCCCCTGGTAACACTGTGATTGCACTGGCATCAGCTCTGCCTTTGAAGCTGGAAAGGGTTTGTTGCTGTGATGGGGTGGAGCTGACTGGTTGTGCCCCTTGGTGGTGGTGGTGAGCCTGACCCCTATGTCATTGTTTCCTACACAAATATGCGGCTTGAAATACGAAGAATAAAAACCATTTCTGTGAGTTAATAAATCTACAGTGATATAAAATCCATAGGGACCATAACAAACCCCAACCCATTTCTCTGTAATCTGAGAGATATTTGTTAGATGTTGCCTCTTCTAACAGTTCAAAGCTTCTCTCTATATATTCATATTATTAATAAAAAGAATATTTTCACTCCACAGTTACACACATCTGTGGCTTGCTCTTAGAGCACTACCCAGTGCACTGCTGGAGTCTCAGGTATTGCAGTGATAAGTTTAAGGCAGGGATCTCTATCAATAAAGCATTTGACCAAACTGCCAGTGGGATCTGAAAGGACAAAGACTGCAGCTACTGGATGGAGAAATGGCTGCACGTAAATGATGTCTATGTGCAAAACCTCAATTCAAGGTGCTGCATAGATACTTCTAATTCTTTTGCTTGGACATCAGAGAGGTTTTGCATTGATCAAAGTTTTTAGACTTGAGTGTCACATTTTTCGCTTTTTACTCAGTTGTATTTACCTATTTATAGAAAAATCATAACTACTTCTAAGGACCTTCCACATTGCTTGTTCTCTGTGAGAATGGCTGTTAGAGCTGTGTCTATTTTACAGATTTGCACTAGTGCTGAGAACCAGGGTACTAAAAAATAAAACCCCTGACTGATGCCATTTATCAGATTAAACCCTAATGACAGTGCAATTACAACAGAAAAAAGAGATCATTCCTGGTATGGCTTTCCTTGCTTATGGAAGGTTTCTGGGCATTAGTATAAATCATGTCCTTGTATGCACAGCTGCATTACACCCTGTGCTTTGTCACACAGGTACCACCCTGTGCCCTGGCAGGCAAAGCACTTCTAACCCTGGACACACTCTGCCCCTGCGTGGGTGCAGGGCATGCTGTGTCCCCTCTGCAGCACAGTTCCTTTCAGCTAGTATGGCCAACTGTTAATGAAATAAAGATCAGCAAACAAACCACAACCCTCTTGTTGCTTGCAATCACACGGCCATATTAATGACCCTGTTGCGATCCCTTCCTTCCCATCCTGCTCAGTCCCAGGTTCTGCTTCCTCTCACCATGTGAGAGGCACAGGGAACACCCTGTCCTGCTGCTGGCGATCTCCCCAGCAAGGATGTTTCCCATGCCTCCACTTCCGAGATTTCCTAAGCCCACAAGAAGCAGAACGCATCTACTGAAAGTAGTTCTCAGGAATGAAATTAATCCTAACAACCAACCTGATAACCGATTAAAAATTAGCAACTGTAGCCTGTATTGAACAGACATAGGCATTTCTCTGAACTAAACCAACCCGTGATCTCGTTTCTTTCTCTTAAGAGTGCACCTAATAGAAAGACATTCTTTACTAAGCCGTGGCAGTGAAATACCTTAATTACGTGAAAACATTTGTGTACAGCATTCCAGAAAAACTCCTAGTGTGACAACAGTGCTACAGGCTCTTCTATGTTGCTTCCTCTGTAGTAGTAAAATCCCCTCCTACCACTAGAACAAGCAGTGTCAGTGGGAGTGCAGCTCTGCTCGTCTAAACCACAAGCTTCTGCTAGAGCTGACGTGTCAGACCTCCATCCTCCCACCCAACCCATATGAACAAAAGCATGGACGCACCTTGACAGACATCAGGTAACCAAACTCTTGCATTTTCTGTCTTGCAGGCCCAAAGTAATTTCTTCATGCCAAAACTTGTCCTGTGCCTCTTTACTAAGGCTGCAAGACTAGAGGAGGGAGGCCTTGGAGCTTTTATTGTGCTTTTCAAGCCCAGATCACATCGATCACATTGACTGGTCACAACAGCTTTACACATGCAAAGACCAGCTGAACATCAGAGGCTGTTTGGGACCCAGAAGAGAGCAACACAGCCCCCTCCACCAAATAAACATGGTGGCACAGGACAGTGATTTTGCTGCTTCAAGGTATGACAAGGTATGTCTCAGCATTATGATTAATTTTCTTTCTTGTGAGGAGTTTTAAAAATATTTGCAAAGATAATTGTCCAATGAGATCATTTTTATACAAACCCTTTTCTGGAATACATTGGCCTAGAAATGTGGTTTTCTTCAGTGCAGCACAGCTATCTTTGTTTATGACTCGTTAACTATTATTACACTCATATTTATTATACTTTTTTATTATTATATAAAAAGGAAAAAACCCCAGCCATCTCCAAGAACTAGTTCTTTCCATGGATTTGTGTCCCATGCTTCATTGACTTGGTCTAAGAGGGCAGAAATTCCAACATGAGCTTTTGCTGCACTCTGGGTGTTTTAGGTTGTCTTCCTACACACACCGCCTGGCATTTAATAAGACACGAGCACATGCTGGGAGCTTTCCCTCAGTGCACACGAGTTTCTCCCTTCTTCCCCACGTTTACTTTCACACTACTGATTGAAGTAAATTTCCTTCCACCATCCAACAGGCTCAAAAGCTATTAGGGACACGGGCACGTGGCATGATCATAGAAACCTCCTGCCTGCAAGAACAAATCTATTTCTTCCCCTGCTCCACCACCCGTTCAGCAGCCTCATTTGCTAGTGCCTCGCTTACAGGGCACACCCACAGATCAGCAAGTTTCGCTAATGAGTTTTATTTTGAAAACAAGATGATACGAAGCTTGCTTAAAAATTAACAAGTTTCATGTTTAACTTAGGGAAAACAGGAACAGTACGCTCATGAAAAGGTAGAAAACATCCTTAAAAGCACTTCAGCGTGGATCTTGCATCATACAGGGCTCCAAAGAACGCACCAGCAACTTTGTCCTGACATATACTTGACCTTTGCAGCAAGCACACAATTGCAACATCCTGAATGTCTGTAGCTGAAGTTTTCCCAGCAGGTTTGCCAGCTTGCTTGCACATATGCTGAAGTGCAGCTACATTAATATAATTTATACATGAACATCTAACCAGTATATATGTGAGGCTTTATTTGATGTTCATGACTGCCATGCACCATCAGGAATGGATTTAAAAAGTCCAGATCTGGAGTACAGCAGTTATACTTCTCATTTTACGTATAATGCACTTACACCAGGACTAATCTGTAAATTAAGCTACATGCAGATGAAGGGGAAAAAAAAGTATTGTGTATTTAGGAAACTTCCTTTAAAACAAATTATTTTATCTCAATCCAAGCATTCACAATAGCAGGAAGCTGGAGGATAGCACGTTTACAATTGTATAATAGCTCCAAAACCAGTAAAGCATCCTCCCACTGTATTAAGAAAATATCCTTTAAAAGATGAAAAATAAGATTAGTACAAAGCCACTTGACTGAATTAACCTAAGACAAATTATTTGGACCCCTATAGTGTATATTATTTAAAAATAGGTTTAAACAGCATTTTTTTTTCAAATATGCAAATATTCTATTCAACATTCCTACTTTTCTAATAAGTGAATGCTCAAAATTTGGCCAGAAGTCAGTTCCCACATCATGGAAGCTCACAAGTGGATCTGGGGGAGATTTTCTAGCTTTGTTTTTGAATGTTACTCCCTTTTTTTTCTGTCCCATATTTTTTCTTACAGCTTCAAAACAGCAGGTAAAATGATACATCTTATTCCACACTCTCCCCTACAAAAGCTGGTATTACAAAAATCCCATTAAAAAAAAAAAAAATCAATCTTGCTATAAGAATAGGAGTTGTAAGTGTAAATGGCACCATACAGAATGGTATTAGTGGTATCTGAGCAAGCCCCAGATTAGCTGGCAAAGCTCAGTGGCACAGGCTGGCAGGAATATCACAATGGGGAACAAAGGGAACAGCAAAGTCCTGCAGGTACTGAACACTCCTGGCTCTCACCTGGGTCAGCCTGACTCACGGCACATACTGGATGATGCCGACCATTTGACAAATGCTCAGGACAGGGATTTCAGACATTAACAACATGTTCAGTCAGCTTTGGGTCTCCACTCTGATTGCATTTATTTTGGAAATCACCTATCCAGAATACCATCCAACCAGCACAATGCTGCCTTAAATGAAAAAGCACAGAAAATCATGCTTTTCTGTTCATATGTCATTTCTCAGCCATCACCTATTCTATGTTTAAAAACAGTACTTCAAGTAAAAAGCATTAAGTGTAATTGCAGTGCCCTCCTCTTAAAAACAGTCCATTAACAGCAGAAGAAAACACAAGACTTTTAGACAAACAGGTTTATAAGGTTTATTTTCCATTGCACATACATGGATTATATACAAGTTAGTAACATAAGTTACTTCTTAATTTTCTAAAAGATTGTTACAGCAAACACTTGCCATTTTAAAACATCAAGTCAGAAATCAATCTAAAAAGGTAAATATGACAATATTTTAAAAACAAAACAAATTGCACTTGGTTAGGGAGAGTCAAATACAGGTTTGTCTATATGCTGTAACAAACTATATAGCAGGTAATATTACAGTTAGAAGTAGCTCTTGCAGTCCATTTGTACATTAATAATTTTTTTCAATTTTACTTATTTAAAAACTGGTGGATATTTTTCAGACTTCCTCTTCTTCCTAGTATTCAAGATTCATCACGTGAAATGCACTAGCAACTAAGTCTTTATACAATTGCTATTCAAATATAAGAACACCACACCTGAAAATAAGGAGAAAACTAAAACATATTGATTTTACATGTATGATGAGATGAAAGTATGGAAGGTGTTCAGCAAGAAAGCCCTGTCCACTACTTACATAAAAGAAGATTTTAAAAAATAATCACTGCACACAATACAAAGGGTGGGGTCATACTGTAATTTTTAAGTCTCCTGTAACAGTAATATTCCTCATTACTGTTCACAGATGAGTGTTTCCATAGCAAACTTGTTCTCAAAGTGTCGAATCTTTCGGCAATTGATGGCTTCACGCTTCTGAATTCCTGTTGTATTGGTAAAGAACAACAGAATGTCAAGAGGAGAGGAGCTGAGGTACATCAGAGGCAGAATAGTTTTATATTTGCTGTGATAAGATGTCACTAGAAATCAGAACTACCCCTCTCCAACCCACCCTCCAAGGAAACACACACAGGCACACACTCAGACATAGAAAATCACTAAGCAGAGAATGATCTTGAAAGTGTGGTGAACCAAATCACAGTACTGGTTTAGTGAAAACCAACCTGCCAAAATCCCCCAAACTGGCTAGTTGTTAACCCAGATCAGTTCCCAACCTCCCTCTCTGTGCATCTGTGAAAATGCTTGTGGGGATGTGAGAGTGTGAACAGCAAAGGAATAAACTGCTATAGGCAAAAAAGAGTGGACTTGTAGTATTTAAACATTATCTTGGAATCGGAGAAAGACAGAATGTAACCAAATTTTAGGCAACCTTATGCTCACTACCAACCTATGCTCATCATTTATTACTACAGGATACTGAGCTTTGAATTGGATTTTGTTATTAAAACCTTTTAATTTCCAAATGTCATTCGGAATTGTTTTTATAAAATGTATTTCTTCTCCTTGTTTTCCCAAGCAGTCAGGTCTAACATTTTGACAAAAGCAATTAAACTGCTTTGGTGTGCACTTGCACACCACAAACAGATTAAACAACAGCAATAACAACAGCAAATCAACCAACCAAAAAGCAAAAGAAACCACCTGACCAAAAAGCAAATCTGAGTAACAGATTAACACAAATTTTAAGGCAGTATTTAATAGCTTGTCAAGACTCTTCTAAGTAATGTTTTTCAACCACTTTTCCATGAAGACGTACCAAGCACTACAATTTTCCTGTTAAGACAGCTCTTTTTCACATTTCACTGATGGAAATAGGAAGATGTGGAACAACGTATAGATGGCTTTAATGACTAGAAGAACCTGCGTTTGTGTACTTGGACTACAAGGCCAAAGCTTCTCGTATGTTCGAGGTTTTTCTTTGGTTTAGGGTTTAAGATGGAACAAGAGCATCAGTGAAAGCCTGAACTCCAGAAAACACGCCGATGCACACACACACGCACAGACACAGACGCACATTTTGGCACTCCTAGCTCCCTGGGGCCTTGAGCACTTTGGCACAATGAAATGACTTATTTCCATACCTACACAAGAAAATGTCAGACACACTGAGGCCCACAGAGCCAGTTACTGCAGTAAACAACCCTTGCTTCAATTAGAGTCATTCTTTTGAACACACTCAAGCATCACTGAACTTTCTGCCAACACACAAGACCGCAGGAGGAACATTTACCTTTCATGGCTTCTTTGCGCTGTAGTTTGTAGGTTTCCTTGCCACGGCAGAGGCGGTAAATAAAGAATCCCAGCTGATCCACGTTTTCAATACGATCAGTAACAATCATCTGCTCATGAATCAAATAGGACTGAGGCAAATATGTGCCAGCCTGTTGAACAAAAATACAACAGCTCTGGTCAAAAGCCATCTCTTCATGGTCTAAGCACACAAGAAACACTCTGCAATGTTTTTCTTTAACATGTCTTTGCATTATTGCAAAATATGTATTATCCACAGACTTTTATTCTAAATGTGCAAACTTCCCTGCACTACAGAAATATGTAACAATTATATTCAAAAAGGTCAGAGAACTTGCACTGATGCATGCATCCAACCCTCCTGCTACAGTAACATCAGCCTTCAGGGTTTTTTTTCCAGGTGTACCCACTGTCATGGGTCAGTCCTACACTTATCATCCAAAGTTTTTATTTATCAGTAACAGCCCACCAGACCTCAGTGGGAACAACTCCAAGCAGGAGTTGGCAGAAGCATAATCTACATGGAGATACTCCTGCTGATGAAGCAGGCCAGCTGCAGTATACTCCAGCTGCAGTCCACGGGGTTGGGAAGCCTCGGACGTATTCACAGTGTGGGTCACAACTCTCAAACCAAAGCCAAGATGAGACCATCTAGTCTCATCTAGTTAGTATGGCAACTCCTACAATTGTTTATGTGGAAAGGTATTACAAAGCCATGGGTGGTACATCAGGTGTTTCAAGGCAATACACTGAAAAAGGGGAGAGTCATGATGACATGCAAAGCCTTCCCAAGCCTTCTCTAGTCCCTCCAGTATTATTTTGCCACGGAGGAAATGATGGAGAAATCTGGCTCTGTGCACACCTCACTGTACATGGCTGAAGATGCACAGACTAGCTATCAGCCAATTTTCTAATACCACCACTAAATAATCATCAATTTTTAAAAATATTAAGAAATCCTGTTAAGAGTGGTTCTAATTTATAGCAGCAGAGAAGGTGATCCTGGCTTTCTAAAAATAAAATGATCACTTATTGTGAAGACAAATTCAGCTTCTGTTGTAAAAGACCTCTGTATTTTTTGTGACAATAGACAACTTGAAATTTCCACTGCAAAACAAGATCATCTCTTCAGCTCCACTGACATGTTGAGAAGCTGACTAAATGCTATTCTTCTCAGTAAAGAAATAAAGGACTCTATAAAATTCACTTTAAATTTTGCATGAATGAATAAACTATGAATATGTTCTTCAATACGTACTATGAGGAAAACAACGGCTTTTTTTTTCGTTAAATAACAGCCTAGAAAACATCACTCTCCCAAATTATCCCACTCATTATTTTGTAATTAAAGCTCTGTAAATTACTGTATCTTAACTCCTGGTCTCTCAAATCTCAGGAGAGAGCCCCAGGGGAGTGCCAGAGCAAAGCAGCAGTGCAGGGCACTGGCAGGCTGGGCAGCAGTGCTGAGGCTTTGGGGGGCAGCCTCCAAGGACACTCCTGGGCTCACACCCTCCAAACCACAGGACCTCCCAGACCACCCCTGGATCCAGCCTTCTCAGCCCTCCTTGGGTGGGACAGGATGAGAGGAAGCTCAGTGCAGGACTGTCCTCTGCCCAGCTGCCGCAGGAGCAATTATCGAGCACTGGGATCCAGCACAGCCACAAATACCATCTTTGAGACATCCTGTGCACCGTGTGCAGTTAAAATTAGCCAGTTGGCTCAGCAGCGGGAATGAGGTGGATGAGCAAATATACCTGGGTTTCAGCTTTGTGTCCCAAAGAAACAAAGGAGGCCTTTCATGTCTGCACATTCAAGAACTGTATCAATATATAGAAATGTGGCTCTTTAGGCTAAAATTATGGTTTCTTAAAAAACAAAACAGCCCAGAGCTCCTTCATTTTCACAAAATTCCCTCTGCATGTATTCATAGCTTATTTTAATGAAACTAGCACATCAATTTCATACATTTTTAACTGGTGCAATCAGTGTGACGGCAGGACAGTATTTACTCACTTTGTGTATCTGCAGCGTAGTTTCCCAAATTTCAGTTACAAAACACTTAGCCTGATTTTCTGTGACATCAAATGCCCACAGCTTTTTGTTAATACAATGAGAATTAAACAGATGTCTCATAAAATTAGGGCACTCACTACTGGGGACAATGATCAAAACAGTTTGCTTTTGCACAGATTTTCAGTTAAATGCGTGATGCCTGGTTATCCTCTTACTTGTAAAACAAGCATATTTGATTCAGTACTAATGAAAAACTAGGAAATTAACAGATTTTAATAGTGGAATTTGTGTGATCTTAAAATGGAAAGAAAACAGCACAGACAAAGTAAAAAAAAAAATAAATAAATGGGGTCACTGACTTTTACAGACACCACATCATCCTTATGTACAGGAAATGAAAGTGTGGTTAAATAGCCAGTCTCAAAATAGGAAGCAAAAAAAGCACCAGAGGACTTACTTGTGGTAATTTTTCACACGGAATTTATTTATATATACAAGCCACTCAGAAAAGGCTAAAATGGTTCCTGGAGTCCTAATTCCAAAGCCTCTTTTGAAAGATGCAAACCCAGAGATGACGTAATAGTTCTAAAGTTACGAATGTCCAGTAAAATACTAAAACACGCTCCCCAAATCTTAAGACACATTTTATCAGCTCTCTTCCCCACCTGAACTGTTTTGCTGTCCTGTGAAGAAACCAGAAGGCAAAATCCAAGGGAAGTACTATTTAAATCTGCACTAAAAGCATACATATGTAAAATGCACAGTGGATCCAACACATCCCATATACATCAGCCTCAAGCCACTGGATCAAGGTGAGGGCCCAACCCTATGGACCAATGCTTTAAACAATGCCCATGTTAAAAGGATTTTGCAGTCTTATCTACTTCATGCCTCTCAGCTAACCAGTCAGTCCAGTGCACACATGCTTTGTAGAAACTTTAGTCACTATAAAATATAAATTAAAAACCACACAGACTACTATCAAATAGTCCAGAAACACCAAATTTACATGATTTTGTCAGCCAAATTTAGAGCATTGAAGAATAAAATGAAATTTGTTTGCCTTCCTCTGAATTAATAATTCCTCCATGATTGTAGATCATTAACTAAGTAGGTTTTAGACTTTTTTTCTCTTTGCAAAGACCTCTAGCAATCATGTGCTTTGTGTGAATGTCACAGTTCTGCCAAAGGGGAAAAAAAAACAAAACCAAACTTCTGCATTTTTTCCTGTCTTAAGAACAACTTGCGTGTGATTTAATCATACCTTGATATTGATGAGCAACTCCAGGAAATTTTTTGGTGGCATAACAACTGAAGTGTTCAGAGGAATCACGTAACACTTATCCAGGCTGAGGTCAAGATAGGCAGTGAGTCTCTGTTGAGAAAATATTTATTTTAATCAAAGTAACAAGAACATCAAAAAATTGACATAAAGACGCTACTGAACTGCTATTGCCTCGTGCCGTTCTTCAAATTATTGTTTTGTTCAGTCTAAAGTCTGTCCAACAAACTCCAATCTGAGGGTGGATAAATGCAGAAACAAAGGGCAGCCTTGATGAGAGTTTACATCTACAACAGGGATTTGGGCAAGGCAGCAGGTGATAAGTAGCTCAAATGCACTACAGCAAGGAAACTACAAAGGTGTATCTGAGCTGTTATGGAAACAAGTACAGCATTCATTTATTCTCACTGCCTGCATTTTCGATCAACAGGGCAAAAACCTGGTTCTAATCTCCATGCTTTTATATTTTGTTATGGTCTAAAGAGGAAATGCTACTGTAAGAACAAAACACAGAAGGAAAAAAATACTGCTATAGACATTGCAACAAAACTAGTTTTGGTTTCAAAAATGCTACTGACTTGAAAGGTTAATAATTATTTGTAGTTGAATTATTATCTTCATACACTACTTGAACTGCAATATTTGCTATTATTTGATAGAAAGCTCAGGGAATTATCCTGGTGAATCCTGTAGCTCTGTTCACTGAGCTGTGTTTTACTGCACCTGTTCTTGCTAAAGGCAGCATTATCTCTAGCTGCTGAAAGCTCTGAGGCTGTGGACGTATATAAAATACTGAGCATCAAGAGCCCAAAAGTCAAAATAATGCCAGGACAGCAATTATCATTGCAGCTAATCTCATTACAAGGGAGCAAATGCTGTACCTATGGCAAATGACCCTTGCACTGCCCTTTTGAGCAAAGCCTTTAACTTATTAAATCAAAAAGTAAATTTCTAGCATTATTTTGTTCTTACTTGCTTCTTAGATGCTGCTTTCTTTTTTCATTTTCTACTTTTCCCTCTTTAGAGTCTTTATTTTAATTCTTAACAGAAGCTCCCTAAATATATTCAGAAATGTTATTTAAATTACACAGCTTGAGCAAGCAATGTTTTCCTCCAAATCTGGCTATGAATATTTGATAGATAGCACTTTAAACTCTGAAGTTTGCATTTAAAAAAAAGGACACTTCCTTATTCTTCTTTTTCAGCCTTGCTTTAAAAAAGCTGTTCAGCGAAGTCTTCAAATGCTCACAGAAACTCAGCTTCCTGAAAACCAGCTGTACAACATTTCATCGCCATCAGACAGCTCCAACCGTGCTGATACAGAAAAAGAAGGCTTCTAATTGTTTTACAGCTGCTTTTAATACTGAGAACTGTAGGCCTGTCAACTGCCTTAAGAAAAATTTATTACCATGATTCCTATCAATCAAGGTTATTTCTCCACAAAAGGAAGAAACAGCTAAAAGTGCTTTGAAACCCTAATTCAGTGCATCTAGGAGTCATAGTAGCCTGTAGTGCACAAAGAAATTAAACTTTGGATAGGCTTCCTATGGCATCTGGAAAACGAGCTCTCTTCCACAGTCCTTCCCGTTCTGCCGCTGCTTTGGGGTTTTGAGCCATGCTAGGAGAGCACCTCTGGGGGTGCTTGACACACCTAGTGGCACCAGATGCAATCAGCCCCTCCAAGCCGATGTCAAAGCTATAACAACCCATTCCAAACGTCCCTTGACACCACAGCAGTTGGTCAAATTCTGGCCCGGTGGACTCAGCAGAGCAAGAACTATACTCTCTTTAGTTCCTCATACTAAGGAAAGGAAATAGGTCTAAGATTTTTCCCTTTCTAAAAACAAAACTGTATTTGCAAATGGTGGTTTACACACTACCTGATGATGATTGTATAATGCTGTACTTTATGCCCAGTTAGTAATTGCTTGCAGCCTGCTGCTGATCAAAACACTTCTGCTGCCTCCTCCACCCTCCACTTTTCCCCACCACAATAATTAGGGAGTACCTTTATCAGGATGACTGAGGGGGAACATTTTTCAAGTTTTAAATGCTTTCAACTTCTAGACATATTTCTTACCCGGTGGAAGTCATGAACGATATCAGCAGGATCGCTATCAGCAAATTCAGGGACCGGCACGCTGATAAACTCAACATCTTCCTCCTCCAGGATCTGAATATTTTGCTCAATTGTGTGGTAGCGAGCACTCTGAGCCTCTGCCCCAGGCTCAGGTAAACTTAAGCCATCTTCAATGTACTTTATTCCACAGAAATACACGCCACCCTGCTAAAAATAGTAAACAGCCCAGCAAGAAAAATATCAGTAACCTAGACATTTAAAAGTAATATTCTCAGAGCACTGCAGAGAAGAGAAAGTTGTTGGACTAAATGACATTTTTTGCCTTTAATTTGATTCACACACTGAAGTAGGAACCAGTTGCTATGTACAACAGGACCAAGGCTAAAGCCTTGATTGTACTCAACCCAGAGGGAGTTCTTCCCTTGAATTCACGGAAAACAGGATCCCATGAGCAGGTTCTCAAAATCTAGTCTTACATGTATTTTTCGAAACACAATGAAGTCCCTACATCTATATGCATGTGTAGTATTATTAAATTATGATCTAAATGTAGTCAAAATTACAATTTAAAACATTGAAACTGGTCATCCAAATCACCTTTAAAAAGCAAGTCTAACTCTAAATTTGGTCCTGCTGCAGCAGAGGGTTGGACTAGATGACTTCAAGACTCTTGAAAGTCAGTTTCTAAAATAATTTTTTAACAGTTTTAAAAGACAAAACGGTAAAAAAAGAAATTAAAAGAAGCAATTTGTGTCCGTCACAGTACACAAGGTAGGCTACCTAAGTGAAGCTTAAAATGAAGTTCTGAGTCAGAGGAAGTCATACACCACATTTACAGGCCAGACAGTTTTAGCAATATACAACTTATGCATATGCACATGCCATCAATTTAAAGTTTTACATTGAAAAGGTATCTTTAGTGCAATGTTAGCTCAATTCCTGAATGTTCCCTTCAAGGCAGATCTGACTCATGAACAAGTAACACAGGTTTGAATTAAATGGTACTTTCAGTTTCTTCCCGCTCTAATGTGGAGCACCAGGGTGCTAAGCACAGGTGAAACATGCAGAGGAAATAGAGCCAGCCCTCAGCTCCTCAGCTCGTTAATCCACCAGGATCCGCTGTGCTGTTTAAGCATCCTTTGCAACACCATTGCTCCCCTGTAAATGTGGTTAATGTGATAGCCAAAGACACTACAAACTGCAAGTTCAGCTAGAATTTCTGAAGTTTAATCACTTTGCTTTCCATATTAGCAGCTACTAAAATGGGGAAAAAGCAACAATCCTGCTATCAGGGACACGAACATGAATTTTTACCTTATAATTAGGTGCACTAACCAGTGGGCTAGAGAGATTCATATTTTGCTTATCGTCTCCCTTTCTGGCTCTGTGCTCTTGCAACCCCAGCAGTTTCTGAAGCAGGGAGGGTGTGCTTGCACCACCTGGGCAACAGCCCAGCACATCCAGCACTGCCCAGTGACAACTACCCCCAAGGGAGACAATATTTAACTCAGATCTCCCACGTTTCAGGTAAATGCTCCACTTCCCTGGCACTGCTGCCTTCACAGACCTCCTCTTGCAGCAGTGCCATTTTTTAAAAGACTGAAAATACATTTTGTTAGAGGTCTAATCTTGTCAGTGTGGATTACACTTGACACAGCATGTTGAAACCACGCTGACTGTGCTTTTCCCAAGTCCCCTGCAGGGCCCGTATTTCTTATCCCTGTGGAAACTGGGAAAGAGGAGAGTCACCACGTTATTTTGACAAGAGGTCCCTTTCCTGTACATTAGCAGTACCACATGCATTAGGAAACTTGGGATCAAACAAGAAGGCTTTCAAGGGGTTAATCCACCTCCAGTATTTGGCACCACAAAAGAGAAAAGAGAACAGATAAAAATCTGGGACACCACTGAGGTTCCTAAACCCAAGTCCTATTTAGATACAATCTTTTCTCTGCAAAGTAAGGTTTTCAAAAGTGTTGCTCCCTTCTATTTGCTAGCTTCACTTCTGCCCTTCTCTGTTGACAGGTAACTTGAGAGAAGGCCATACCCTGGCTTTTAAAAAAGCTGAAGTTTCAGAAAGAAAAAAAGGTTTACTTTCTTTGGTGTGGTCTGTTGCTCCTCTCCTAAACGTAACACAAAAAGAACAGTCTGTTGCTCCTCTTCCCGCAGAGAAAAACACAGCCCTTTCATTACAAGTGTGTGACTTACCTGAAATGCAAAATATTTGTACAGGTAGGCACCACCCAGGATCACACCAGCCAGCATAAAGGCCAATCCAAAGCACATGCACCAGCACCAGGCCCTTCTCTGTCCAACAGGCACAGCATCTTCAGGGTCCTGCAAGGCATCAGAGAGGCACCTTCGACACACTGTTCCCAAGGCAGGTAAGAGAGCAGATACTTCAGGCCCAGCAAGTACAAACACTGCATCCACCAGAAAAGGCTGTATGCACTTTAGCACAATTGTTTGGAAACTTACTTTATTTGGTAAAATTTAAAACAGGTCTATTTAAGTTGAAGTTCGGTAAGACTTCAGTCTTCTTCGGTACTATCAGTCACTTCTAATGCCATTGTCACTGACTAAATCAGCAGACTCAAGAGAAAAATGTAACAAAATCTCCTGAGAGACCTAATAATACACAGTGAGTCACTTCACAGGGTGCAGACAGAAAAACATCCATTCTCAGGCAACCTCCATGCAATAACTGCGGAGTGAGGAAGTCAATTCAGAAAGGTCAGATTCCTTTTTACCTTGGTATATCCAATTTAAGTGAACCTGAAGAACCAACAAAAGATCAAAGGTAGTCAAAGCAGCAAAATATATCCTTTCATGAGTTGTTCCATCAGAACGAAACAGCCTTTACCACAACTTGGCTGGCAGAAGAGTGAGAACGAAAAAAAGATGCTTTGTAAATTGTTGTTAAGGAAGCTTTCTGCTCTAAGACAGCATTTGCCATGCCTCTATCTGCTGTTCATGTAATACTAAAGGAATGACAGGATGTTTCCCCTGTAGGGCAACTAGTTTGCATAACCATGCAGTCCCCACAGGCATCCTAAGCAATAAACTGCTGCTTGCAAAATCTTTCCTCTATCAGCCACATTACAATGCTTTTTCCTCCCCCAAGTGTTGGCATAACTCATATCCAAAGAAAAAAAGAAAGAAAAATGTAAAAAAAAAAAAATCCACCTTTGAGCTACTCTATTCCAAGCCGTGATAATCCTGGGAAAACACTTGAACTCAAATAAATACAAAGAAATTCATTACCCCTTTGCGACCACGAAACAATAGCGTAGAGTGACGACCAGGTCAAAATCACTATGACCGAAAGAACAAAAACCACCAAACTGAGTAAGAGCCTGAGGGTAGCGCTTGAGAAGGCTTTGATAGCTGTAGTTGTTAGCCAATGTTCTGCCTCACCTGTTGGGTTTTTTTGCTGTATTTGCTAAATAGGATGATATCCCACTTGAACTAAGTTGTGGGTATAGTCCCCAGGCTGCCGTGGTCCAACTGGGAAGGAATTCCCCTTATCTGGCCAAAGCCATCCAAGCAAGTCTGACACCAAATGGAAAGGGGACCCTCCCTGTAACTGGTGGGAGAAAGTGGCACTTCCTGGGAATGACTCAGCCATCCCACAAAGGGGTAAGTAGCATTTTGGCGGGACTTCTTTTCACGGATTATAGAGGGAAATTCCTTGGTTAACAAATTAGGTACCTAATTCATATGCAGCTAAAATTAAGTGATGTGAAACCCACCCTTACAGTACACTGCAATTATCTTTCATACACAAGTGGCAGTGCAGCATCTTTGCTATGCAACGGCTGCCAAAATCTGATTCAGAAATTTAGAGTCAAACTGAAGATATTTCACACATTTTATTTTACGTTACCTTGCTAACTACTGCAGTAAATCAGATTGTGAAATCTCCATCTTTGGAGGTTTTCGAGACTCAACTAGACAAAGCCATGGCTAATCTTGCTTTGGCAACCATCCTGTTTCTAAAGGGAGGCTGGAGCAGATGACTTCCAGAGGCCCCTTCCAACCAACATTTCTGGGATATATTACAAGGCAAAGTGAGATTGGCAAAAAAACATTTGCTGTGAACTGAAAAAGCAGAATGTAAAGACAACTAACAACTTTTTAGCGCTTATATATTACTAACTATTTAAGGAATTCAGTGTAAAAAATTACAGGATTACAAGCTGCCTGATTTTTAACCTGGCTGTTCGCAAATACTGAGAACAGGACATAATACTCATGCTAATCTAATTAACTCTCAGGCCAGGTTGAGAGTCACTGTGGATTCTTTTATAAATCATCTAAATTATAAATCTAAACCAGGTAAACCAAGGATTTTTATTTTTATGTTGCCCTGTATCATTAGGTAACTATTTCCCTAGATATTTCAAAGCATACAGGACGCCCGACTGAAACTTTTTGTAACAGCTGTCATTTGAACTGTTTTAAGTTAATGTCAGAAAAACGGACAGCAAACTGGCTCTGGGATACAATACCAAAATATTCCCTAGTGAAGAATATAAAGAGTATCTTTATTCTTTCCCAGTGCTGCTTTTATCCCCCACACCCTTTTCACTTCAACCAGAATTATCCATTAGTGGAGTAAATGCCTCTTCATTTTTTTCATTATTTTGTAAGTTCAGATAGACTAAGAAAACACGCATCTGGGAAATGGTGCAGAAGGCATACACAGCATGAACACCCATCTGGAAATTGGGGTTAATGTCTGATCAATTTTCCATAGGCCACAAAAATTACCAGGAAAAAAGAAAGTAACTTTTACACTTTTACCATGCCAGGAGGAAAACCTGAAGGACAAGTTTATCAGTATTCCACCCTAAATAATTTTGCTTTGCTATATGAGATGACAGATGTAAACAACAGGTTTAATACAACGCTCTTATCCTTTACCACCAGCTAAAGGCTATCATTATTATTTCTGAAGGTGTCCCTAATGGTGGCACGTTAAGCTATTTTGTATTTGTAGCTGCCTATTGCATTGATTTGTCCCCAGCCTACAGAAACAGCTCACCAAATTTAGAGCAAGAGTTCAAGCCCACTTTAGGCTCTTGCTTACGAGAATGCATGAAAGCACAGCATCTCAGTACAGAGGGAAACTGAAACTGACAACACTGAAAAGATTTTATGCTATTGAAGGAGAACACAGAATTGATTTCCTAGTCCAAAAACTAAGCATATTCTCAAGCGGTTTAAAACCAGCTTAAATTAAAATATTGTAAATAACTTACTGAAGCTAAATTATACTCATATTTGTAGCTGACCCGTGGCTAAGCTTTCTAAGCTTTTGTATTGTTGCCATGACAGCTTAGTTTGGGCTGTATTGACCCAAAAGAATAATTCATCCCTTGCTATATAAATCTGACCCTCTGCACTGCAAAACAAAGTGCAATGGATGCTCACCCTCCTTCCAGGTGACTCATGTCTAGAAAAAAACCCCATTAACTGAAAGCAGATCCCCACTAAGAGGGACAGTGCTGAATTAGCACTTCTCCCCACATGGTTACAACTGCACTTTGTTCTCAGGCAGCAGCGCTGGCGTCTGAAGCCAGAGCACAACATGAGATTGCAGCCTCACTGACTAATTTTTCTCTAGGCCAGCTTTCTACTGCCAGAGGTATCTGATGAAAGAAAGCATCATGTACTTCAGGTGAAGACTGACCTCTCTAAAAATATGCCTCCCTACTTCTGTGAGCAGTAATAATTAATCATTACTGTCCTGGTCCCTTTCTTTTCCCTCTTCTGCTTCATCCCTGCCCCATGTACTTTCAACTCCCTTGTGAATCCTCGGCTTTAAGATGATGCCACAAAACTGATCTTCTCTGGTGCAAAATGCCTTAGGAGGAACTGGATGCAAGCCCAAAACTGGCTTGTTTCCCTTAATGAGCTGATTGTTCTAATTGGAAAACATTTGATTAGCCTATTTCCCATGGATAAGACACGAAAGAGAAGCATCTCTCTGCCACTTGCACACTAAATCCTACAGCGTTAAAACTAAATGGTTCAGAACTTCCCAACCTCAATAGCTTCAAGCTCTGCAGGAACAATTTTCCTTTCAGATAGAAAACAAGAAGTATTAAATTCTCTAACTATTTGAGACTAGCAAGATTCAAATCTATAGTCTTCTCACAAAAAAGTTACAAGATGATTGCAGTTTTCAGTAGAGATCCCTTCACTGGTGACCACAGCAGCAAATGTAAAACTACTCTGTCTTCTTACCGAAACCATTAAACACATTGGAGATGGGCACATGATACCGCAAACTGTTTGCCAAAACACCTCTCAGCTACAGAGAGATCTTCACAAGAGCATCTTTATGACAATCAGCATTAACTGTTCTGCAGTAATTTTTAAAAAAAAAGTTAATACTCCCCTAAACCTGCAAACATTAGCAGTTTATTAATGGCTAGTGGCCATATATTCTCCTGCTCTTTTCAGTTCAATTTTAATGCTACTTTGTTGGTTTTTTTCTTTAAATAAATGCTGAATTTCAGAATGGCCAAATTCACGTCTGTGGTAATATCACAAATGTATTCTAAGAAGCTCCAATACTGAGCCACAAATGTGTATAATTAGACTTGATAATTACTTAGATCGTCCCCTTGTGGCTTTTTGTACATAGTGGAATATAATTGCTTTAACATTATAGAAGTAAAGCAGTCTATAAACTTACAAGGCGTATGTCTAGTTCATATTAAAATGAGTGCGATTATCAGACCTTGTTCCTTTGCAGAAGAACACATCTATCTAAGCCAGGTATGATGGACAATATGCTGTGACAAGTCCAGAATACTGT
Source organism: Ptilonorhynchus violaceus (assembly GCA_013397565.1). Taxonomy (NCBI): domain Eukaryota; kingdom Metazoa; phylum Chordata; class Aves; order Passeriformes; family Ptilonorhynchidae; genus Ptilonorhynchus; species Ptilonorhynchus violaceus. Next base: position 4,074,977 of record VZRJ01008648.1, on the reverse strand, counting down.
ATGACTGTTGCACAGCTGTGCAAAAGATAATGTCCCAAATTAAAAAATATATACAATAGCAATAAAAAGAACTTTTGGAGGGAGAAATGTCTTTCAGAACGAAGAGTCTTTGATCCACAGAGAAACCAGATGCACAGCATTACTGAGTATTACAAATATGACTAAAAATGTCTGCAGCATAACACACAAACATCCATAATTATGCATGTGAGAATAACATCTAATATATATACCCAAACACATATATAAAAGCTTACAGTTAATGTGGGTAGAGCTGGCTGGAAACTGTTCAGAAGAGTTTTCTTCCAAGGTCCTCTGCGTGTCACTTAGCTCACATCGATGGATAGAATACAGAGGGGCAGACTGAGCTTCCTGAAGGCAAATATTGACCAACTGCAGCTTTAATTAGTGGAATGGGAAGAAAGGCAGTTAATGACGACTCCCTAGAAGTGTTTTTTAATGAGAGAGACTAAAAAGTCTTGAAAGAAAATACTGACCAACGGCTGTATAAACTGAATTCTGTTGGTAAGCAGATGCTGCTCTGACTTGTAAATCTGACATCTGTAGAAAATCCTCACAAAAGACAGTCAATTTAAAATGAACTTAATTTAGAAAGAGCTCTGCATTCCTTCGATGGTATTCCTGCCTGAAGACTGCTCCAAGCCTGGTATTCTATTTATTACTTGTTGCAGATGGGATATTAAGACAGGCTTTTGCAAGACTCCTCACTTGGCAGATGCTGTGAATCCGGAAGGCTATCATACTGATCCGCCTCTCAAGCTACAATTTTATGCTTACTAATAAATTTAAACTTAAATTTTAAGTACAATGATCTTTTAACTTGCTAGTTGGAAAAAACCACTCCATATACAATAGATGCTTTAGAGATTTCTCGCTTATCCGGAAAACAAGCTATGGCTGTTTACGTGCAGTTGATATCTGAACATTGCAACCCTTCAGTGCCAGCACTGCCAGATCCTCTTCTGTCACGATGGCCAGGGACTTGTCCATCTGGCCAAAGGCTCTCTGCCTAAAAAACAGCAGGAAAACAAGACCTTAGTTCTGCTGCTGTTTGCTGTAGTCACGTAGCCTGAATAACCAAGGAGATTAATCAATAAGAACTATCTATTAGGCAGATGGTACTATTAGCCTCTTCCTGTATTTCTAGTATCTGTATATGGTCTTTGAAATAATATTGTAAATACAAAATCTTTTATACAGCACTAGGAAATCCAGAAGTACGAAGAAACTACATTCCAAGAGCTTTACAAGTTCAAAGTCCAAGGTCATTTTATTATTAGTTGACTGCTACCTTTCACAAAATAATGGGGGAGTTTTATCAAAAAATGAGGTGTCTGTCAACTGACTCATTTCATGGTTCAAACATTGTAACTATAATAGAATAAAAACATTCGTGTAAGATCATGCTAAAAGGGCAATCAGTGCTGGTGGGTAGGCAGGTAGCTGCAGGTGCATGTGTTGGGAAAGGTAGAGGTGAAGAGAGAACAAAAATCAGAAAACAGGCAAGAGAAAAGAAGCAGGAACTAAAACTAGAGAGAAACATGGTAGAATATGAAGAGTTCGATTTTTCTGCAGGAAGTAAAGGAAAATTACAACTGTAAAGTGAATGTTGAGGATGTGAATCAGCAGTTCACTCGAAGCTACGTGATAGAGGGACAACAAAAGAAGTGTATCCTGAAGAGTAATTCAGCAACTCCTAACCAACATGAGTAATCCTGATTTACTTAAACACTGCCTTAATTTCTGAGATAAGAGACTGCAAAACTTGATGACAGTCAACAATTAAAGAAGATGAGTAAAGAAGGAAAAAGCCTATAACTATTCAAACTGTTGCTCTGGTTAAATTTTGGAGTACCATTAAGATTAATCATTGTTAGCTTTGGTCTTACATGGACTAGAAAGTGGCAGGGTATTTAAATGGCCTGAAAGTTGTCTTTGGAGATCAGGCAAAGACTTTTCTTCAGGTGATTCACATGCACTTTTGGTTATAGCCTTCTCCCAGGCTGTCTACAGCAAGTGTACAACCTAAACACACATTGTACTTGACTGTTTTCTTCAAACTGTTCCTCTTCTTTGTCCAGTTCCACGATCTATCAACTTTCTTCTCTAGCCACTTACCCTGTGTTTATGCCCCCTGTATCTTTTCCCACCCCAGAGCAGAATTCTCTGCTATCTGCCACATGCAGAGTAACTTGGCACACCTTATTTTCATTTCCTCCCTTCATCGTGTCCACAAGATAAACCATTCACCACTATGCTCTGGTGAAGAGGAGCTGGGCTAGGGCCGCAGAACTGCTTTGTACTTTGGCCTGCCACACCAACCAGCACTCCTGTGCCTCTTGGCATGCATTTTCACTGTAAACACTCAGGGCAAGGACTACCCTCCTGGGGTTTTTTGTGTACAGAGATTAGGACCACAGGATCTTAATACCATCTTACACACCTACTGAACATGAAGAAACACTTCTTCTACTGTATGACTCCAAATGCTGGCAAAGCTTGTCCTGGGAGGTTGTGGAGTCTTCATCCTTAGAGATATTCAGAAGCTGACTGGAGATGGTCCCAGGCAACCAGCTCCAGGTAGTCCTGCTAGAGCAGGGGAGTTGATGACCAGATGACCTCCAATGCCAGCCATTCTGTGATACACATCTACAGTTTTTAAGTAACACTAATACTATACATAGTGAGGATTAATAAATAACTCTAACCGCTTGCTTCATTAAAGCAAAAAAAACTTTCAGGAGTGCTGGTTCTGTGCTAGACAAATAATAAAGCTCCACACATCCTTTATTTCCTTTGGAGTTCTACGATTCTTCTGTCTTCTCTCCACTTTCCAACATGAAAACTTCAACAAAACCTACAACATTTGGAAAATGTCTTGTGTCTAAATGTCTGGATGCTGGTGGTGGAAGTCAGGTTTATTTATATAACATATTAATGTTGCTGAATTTATTTATACATTTTCATAAATTAGAATTATGGAAATTTGTTCTGCATTCCACACCTAAAGAAAAGAGAAGCGTTCTGGTATAAGTTTGCAAGTCACAGACCAAAACATGCAGGTGGAAAGTCTGCACAGATATATGGCAAGAGGTGTCTGAGGGAAGTTTTTTTTAAAAAAAAAACCCCTCAAACCTAAGAGGTCATATGGGACATTCCTCAGAATGCATTTTGCTGTCAGAAAACAAAACCACACCCTTTATGGTGACAGCATATTAAACATGACATTTCATTAAACTGTCCAGTTTTGAAAAATGCTTCATTTTTAAACACTGCCAAAATAAACCCTTTAGCCACCTGCATTCTTTGACTTACAACTGGCAAACATTCTACCATACTTATAAAAATGACACTAAATCAATCTGTAACTTTAATGTAGTATTTCTCTCATCTTTATCCTGAATTAGATCAGTGTTTGAAAACAGGAACTTAGAAGGTTCCTATTCCACTTAAAATGGATCAATATTAAATTATCTCTTTGACCTTGATTGTTCCAGTTCCTGTTTCTTCCTTATCCTGCTCACTTCTCATATCCGAAATGTCTCTTTTTTCCTAAGACTGCCTGAATCCCAGACATCAGTATGATGGAACGCTATGTGAATTTAACCTAGATTTCTCTCAAGGCTATTTTCCCAAGCGGCGTTGGCTCTTTCACCCAAGAGATCTCATTAGCATGCACATATGCACCACTGAGCCTCAGAATTTAATAACTCTATTCCCAGTTCAGCCACAGATGGTATGTCATCTCAAGCAAGTTACAAAGGCTGTCTCAGCTTCTCTTGAAAGTAGAATCTAGCATCACAAAACCCACTTGTGAGGTCTGTAGTCCAGCCTCCTACTTAAAAGCAGGGTGGACTCTGAAGCCTGTCCAGGTTGCTCAGGGCTCTTGTCCAGCCAAGGTTTGAAAACCTCTAAGACTGACACTTCAAAGCTTCTCTGGGTAACTTCCACAGCAGCATTCTGTTCTCCTCAAGATTGAAAAATATTTTGCTTGTATCAGTTAGAAGCTCTCCTTTTTCAACTTATGACCACTGTCTTTCCAGTCACCTCCCCAGGCGTTGGGAGGCTGTGTGAAGTCCCCTCCGCAGCAGTTTCATCTCTGGGTTGAACAAGCCCCACTCTCTCTCGGCCATTCCTCACAGGGCAGCTCCAGCCTCTGACCATCGTGGTGGCCCGTGCTGGACTCACACCAGTTTGTCGCTGTCTTTTTTTTGATCAGAAAGCTCTCAGCCTTCAGTGATGCCAGTGACTTGTGTCCAGCTGACTGTTCACCAGAAGCCCTGGGTCTTTCCCAAGCACAGCAGCTTCTCAGCCAGGTAGTCCCCTGTGTCTCTTGATGGATGGGGTAAGTCTGCTTCAGGTATGGGACTGAGCACTTATTTCTGAAACTCATGAGATTTTGTTCAGCCCACTACTGTAGCCTGTCGAGGCTCTTCTGAATGGCAGCCCTGTCCTCAAACAAATATACTCTGCTCTCTGCTAACACATGTATTAGTGAATTAGGTTGCATAGTACCTGTACAGCAAGCACAGTTCTCTGAGTGAAAACCATTCTACATGCAAATACAGAACAGCATTTAATTGTAGCACTTCTGAGTATCAGCACAGGCGAGCTGACCTTGAAAGGCTTACGTTTAATTATGCCCCTTTCTAGCAAAAACTGTTTTAACAAACTAAAGGGCTTCAGCGCAATCAGACTATTCAAAGTCTGAAGTCGTGCCCAGCACCTGGCTGCATCACACCCTGCACAATCACAGACACTGGCCAGTGTTCAAACACCTCACCAAGTGAGCTTCCCGAAACTGCAAACCTTAGGCAAGACCACTCACCACATGTGCAGCAGCCTCCAAGAGTTGTGTTTGGCCTCACACCCTGCAAAGGGCACTGCATTTTCAAATGTGTAAATGCAAGAGGTTTCTATTTCTACATAGATTTTATCTTTTAAAATAAATAAATAAGTCTTAGTGATTCAGCAACTATGTGAGATCCGCCCCAGATATCACTGACCCCTCCCAGTCATGAGCTCCCCAGTATACTTTTTTCCACAGTCATTCCACCGTCTCATTCCACCCACAAAGGAGCAGAAAACTGCCATCAAAGCAGGAGCTTGCTGAACTCTCAGACGAAGACAACCACAAATCAACCAAGGATTTGCATTCAAGGAACTCTGCTCTTAAAAATGTCTGTGGGTTTTATTTTTATGTGTGTATATATAGATGAAATTATATGTACTGCATATTTAATAATATATAAACTTTATAAAAATATTTGTACACACACACACACTGACACTATATGGAAAGAACAAACAAGATACCAATTTATTTTTTCCATGATCTCTTAATAATTGTTGGGCAAATATTACTTTGGCATTTTTTCATGATGAATTTTGTACAGCTGTTGCACAGAGGACCCTTGATTGTAGATGGATCACTCAGAAAGGACCGAGCATTTTTTTGTATGTCCACTGTGGTCCAAACCCTACCTATAGGTCACATGATGTCTTCCACAAAACCACTTCTGACTTCATTGCAGAGCTCAATCTTATTAATTATCTCATTCCTATGGTTTACCACATCTATAAAATTAGGACAGATATCCGAGTTTTATAAATTAGCATGCTTTTCATCTGTAGATTCAAAGTAATTTCCACTGAGGATAAAAAGCAGTACATAAATAGTAAGAAAATGAATGTTGTATTATTCATACAGATCAGGAGACTAAAAGCAGATAATGCTAACCTTTGTCAATCACAGCATAAGGGGAGGATGGGAAGAAGAAAAGAGGGGGGAAAAAAAACCAATCTGTGCGATAGGTAGCAAAACATATAATTACTTATCCCAGCTGTAGTTATGTTTTAAAAATGTCATAATGTTTTTGGAAGCACAGAATAAGGAACATTTAAAATTACTAGGACTTAAAAATGCAGTATTTGCTTTAGAAGGTTATTTCCTAAGAGTCACGGAGAGGACTATTAGGACTATTTTCTTTTTATGCAAGCTATCTGATGCCTGTAGCTAGTGGCTATTGGATAGAAAATACACACAATGCTGACAAACATTCCAAAATTACAACTGCAGAACAGTCACCCGAAAACATTACTGGAGGTAAGTACACTTACCATTCTTATATACCCCCCAAAAGACCATTAGCATCAACATTTACTAAAATGCTGATTAAAAAAAAAGGGGGGGGGGGAAACTACACAAATAACAAAGAAAATAGATTTGAGTCTATAAACACACAACCGTTAGATTATATTTGGAACTGCAAACATTTCCTTAAAATGGCAGAAGAAAAACATATATACACATTATATCTTGAAATTAAATTAAACTTTTCTTGAAATAGATGTTCATATATTGGATTAAATATTCATTATAATGGAAGGAGTCTAAACCATTTCCCTTGAAAATACTGTTGATTCCCAGAAAATTTTCTTTCAAATGCTGTTCACAGGGAAGCTCAGCATTTCATTCTGATCCACATCTTCAGAAATCAACTAATTTAACTTGAGCTTTCCCACTGAACAGCACTTTGGTTCCAACAGCCTCTGTTGAAGTGGTATTCTTCACACTACTACGCAATGTTACTATCTAAACTAGTTTCTTGAAGCTTATCAAAAACAGAAGAGTATTGCAGCACAGAAAGAGTGAACGTAAGTACTTACAGCATTTACTAAAGATGCATTATAGTGCAGGATAGTTTTTCTAGATATTGCACTATATAAAGCTTCATCTAATTACAGACTTTTCCACATGACAATGTTAAGGGAAAAAAAAGTTCTTCAAATACATTTTTAGGGCAAGGGGTCTCAGCCAAGTAAAGGTTTGTGAATCCGGAAAGACAAACTATCTAGAACTGCAGAAAGTATTTGCATTGTCTCTCTAGTCATCCTTGCACTGAATTCACATGAGCTGTAAGGTACAGCCATCAGCTCTTGCTCAGTCAGCCAAAAACATGAATGATACAAACAACTGATGAAGCAGTTATCACAAAGGTCTGGCAGAATACATCCTGTTTGAAATATTAAATATCATTCTTCTGGGAAATGGTTGTATTTCCCAACCAAAGCTTTGTGTTTGTTATTCAGGTCGGGAAGTTATGAGAGACAGAAAAGGAAGTGAGATATGGAGCACTGACAGAACCCCTCTGTCCCACAGGTTCATTTCCACTGCTGGGGGATGGGGACGACACAAGCTCTTCCAGATCACTTTTTGAATTTTTGAATTCCAAATCCCTAAACTCACTTAACCATAGCAAGAGATTGTCAGAGGAGCACCACAAACTTTTAGAGATCTTGTTTTTTTTAGTATTCTCTCAATTGCTGGCAACCTCTAAGGAACAGCTTTAGGAGCCAAATGTCTCAAGACCACAGTTACCTTATTTTCAGGAAGCTGCACTACTTAACCAGTAGCACAAATTCACCATGTAAAAGGATGCAGGGAAGGGTATCAGCCATAAGGCTTCTTTTCTTAAGAGAAGTCCCTCATTACCAACACAAATTTTGTTCAATTTACCCTAATTTATGTTTTCGGGTACCCATAAAGTCAAATAAAGTAACAGAACCCTGGGTATCCTTTGTGCCTGAAACTGGAGGGTTTACATCTGTGGCTTGGCGGATTTTCCTTAAAATTTTAGCAACGTCTGGGAGAAGAGGGAGAGAATTCACTTTGTTAGGATTTTTTACTTCTGGTCCTCTTTTAAATAATCATGCCTTAATCTCCACACTGCTCTGACAGATAGCAGAAGCTGGTTGGTTTAATGACCTAGTTGCATCACAGAAAGTACAGGAAAATACAAAGACTGCTCTTTCCCCAACGGCAACTGGTGAAAGGCCTATAGAAAATTTGGCTGGAGAAAGCTTATAAAGGGAATATGGAAACTCCTACAAGAAAAAAAGAAATAAAAAACAAACAAAACAATCCTAAACCACCCAGCTACAGACATGTTCCATGAAGCGGAAAAACCTGCTTTCCTGACAGCAAATAATAAGCAAATGACTATTTATTAGTGTGTACAGTAACATATATATATATATATACATAACCCCTGTAAAGTTAACTCCTTTATTTCAGAAACACCTAACACCAATTACGCAAAATCTGAGGGTTTTCTACACAGTAAAATAGTGCTTATTAGTTGCTCAACAGTATTTCCTAGGTAGATCCCTTCACTGTGTGTTAAAAATGTCTATTTTAGTATGCTTTAGGCAAGATTGGGCTAAAGTGAAAAAAAAAAGGTTAATTTTAAAGGTCATAATAATAATGTTCTCATAAGGAATAAATGCAGAAAGCTGCTGCTTTTAAAATTCTTAACATTTACACTTTCACATTGAACTCTCTGCACATACAAAGGTTATCCAAAGGTCAGCCACAATATATATGTGTGAATCCACAGCTGCCATGCACAAAGCTGGATGTGGTAGAGATGCACTGTGTTGAGCACCCCAAGAAAAAAAAATAGTTTTAAAAGGTTGCCACTGACCCTGGCAGAACAGAGCAACAGCCCAAGTTACTGAAGGCACAAAGATCTTCGGGGAGGGCTTAATCTACTGAATGGCCTTTGCAAAATGTCTGAAAACTTCAGCTATGCTCAGAACTATCTTTGGCTCTCCAAAGATCTATTGTAGGGAGAAATGTTGAAATACCACACATTGTTTGCTTGTTGGGAAACTGGGTCATAAAACACCCAATTGTAAAGTCAATGAGCAAAATGAAAAATGAAATGTGGCCTAAGAACCTTCACTAGGAGTATTCTGTATTTTGGCCAAGAATTTTGGCGTAGAAGTACCATCCCAGTACAGATGTACAATAACAGAGTTCTAATGGCTGCCTACAGTAAGTACGGAGACACTTTCACTACATGCCATAATACTGAGCAGTGATTTATGCAGACGCAGGATTAGCACTCTAGATTTCTCAACTCCTTTTAAAGTAACATATTCCAATGCATAAGACCACTGCCTTCTGTAAAAGCTTTTTTTTAAGCTGTTGTTTCGGTGACACATCCCCTCTCTTCTTGCATTTTCCTGTCTTACCCTCCCTGATTAATTTCCGACTACTATCCGCAGCAGAGGTTACTGGGCAAATTTTGGCAAGATCAGAGTATTTCTATGCTTTATCATCAGCATATTTTAGCTGCAAATGCTCTTTAGTAAGTCCTTGGAAGATTATGTATTTGAGAGTAATCCTGCAATGGCAGAGTGGCAGTCTTCTGTACTGGGAAAAGCAGCAGAATGAGACTTAGCCCAAAAGCTCATTCTGTGAATGTTTATTTTCTGGATGTTTCAGAGCATTTGACTTTATTCATTAATATCAACTGGTTTACTAATATCTCTAGCTCAAATATTTTTAAGATCTTGGTAATGAAATTGCAATCTTGCAATTCTGCTGATCCTCTTCCATTCTTAGGGTTTTCCCTTTACTTCAGTCCAGAATGCCTCCCAGGAATTTGTTCATAAAAGAAAGCTTCAAAAAATGTTGTAATATCTTTCATGTTTACACTTGTGATCCAGATCTATTTATTTTCCTACAGAAACAATGTAGGAGAGGGGAAAACAAATGTCCCATATATGCTGTTTCGGAGATGTGACCTTTTTCAATCTACCAGAATTCACTCCTCCAATATACATTCCCACACTGCCTTCAAACCTCACTTGAAGCTAAGGGTTTTCCAGCAGTGAAGTGATACGAATAATGCAGTTGTCAGATGTGGTTTACTTTTCCTCTTTCCTTCAAAGAACTGCATAGGCAGTTGAAGTTGTGGAGGGGCGGGGGAAGATCTGTTCCTAATGTAATTGTATTAGAGAAGGCAAAGTTCAAAAAGAGTGTATGTTGCACTTACCTGAAAGGTATCAAGTTTTACAAGCACCCTCAGTTCCTTTTTTTTCCCCCCCGAGATCCGAGAATAAACCTCCAGACTTGAAGAATCACATACCTCTAGAGCTACATGACATTATTTGTTTCACTATTGCTAATCTCGTATGGATTGCATAGCCTTTTCTACAAAAACTACAGACAACACTACTGTACTCAGATCTGCTTTTATTTATGCTCTAAAACACAAAAGCTCAAAAAAAGCTTACTCAAGAGAATTTTGCACACTGTTAGGTGCAGGTCTGCAGTTCTGCGGAGAAAAGACAGAAATATGTCAAGGAGAATGTCAAAGACTCGTCCCTCAAGAGCATTCGTTTGCTTTTGGAATTTTCATCTGTACTGAGCATCCGCTCCTAGCCTATTTTAGGAGTGTTTTAAGCTTCGTTCAGGCGTGTTCATCCCCTGACAACAGCACAAGAACTTTCAAGTAGCTACTGTGAGATTAGACCGCCTTTTGACCTGGTTAGTAAATGTTTACAAGTCTCATTTCTAGACAAGGAAAGCCAAGTTAAGGCAGATCTTGTATCTCATTCTCAGCTGCAACCATTTACAGCTCTGCATTAAGGAAATCATGGTCAAATGACATGCTTCCGTCAGTATCTGGACAGGGTTAGGAGCATTTGTTCCCCAGTGTACAATTAGCCAGATGTATTTTGTTTGTCTAGCAGCAGAAAAACAAGCCCAATTTGGTAGGCTATCTGGAAACAAACACCATCCAGGGCAGGTCTGGATTCCTAGGTAGTAAGAAAAATCTGTTTTCTGGAACATGTAGCTTGTGTCTTGCTTATGTGCTTGGTGTCAAACTGACCACCAGACTTGGGGTCAGGAAGGAATTCTACAGCTTAATCTGGGTTCGGGGAAGCCATTACTTCCTAGAGAATGGCACTCCTGCTAGGAACACGGAGCACTTAATGGATTTCCCATAATTGCAGGCAATTTGAGTAACGTTACTGTCTCATCTGTTGTGGCACACTGTTCTGGAGACTTTAATACTCTGGTCAGAGTTTTATTTGGAATTGCAGTATGCTCAGCATAAGTGTGAAATTTAACCACTCGCTATATCAGGAAGATGTCACTAGAAACATCTTTGTCCTTCCCCTTGGCTGTGAAATGACAGTGGATTCTGCCAAAAGAACCCAGCCCCAACAAACTCACAGCAAAACCTGCACCAGGGCACAACATCATGCTACAAACTAAGCAGATACTGTCTTCCTAGGCAGAAGTTCATCACAAAGATTCAGAAAATTAATGAACACTATCACTTTTGCGAGCAAATCTGGTAATTCTGAGGCCTGATGCACAGGAGACTGTGAAAGCAAATGAAAACAGCAAGACACTGTGTATGTGCAACTGGCCATTTTTCAAGTTTTCATTCCCTTTCGAAAGAGCTAAGAGCAAATTACGCTACTCCTAATTAAAAACTGGTTTTGATTCAGGGAGCATAGCAACTGGAACCAAAACCCTTGATATTCTAAGCAGTTTTGCACTTCAAAAACTTTAAAAGCCGCTGCTGTTTTGTTCTTTGTTGCTGTTTGCAAAGGGGAGGCAACAGCAGCGCCTGGAGTTTGGGTGCCGTTTTGGGGAGGGGGAAGGCAGCTCTTTGTTCCTTTATTTAAGCCAGCCCAAGTTCCGAGGCGAAGTTCGCTGTACCACACAATCACCAGGCTCTGCGAACCCGCTGCGGCACAAGCGCTGCTGAACCCTCAACTTCCCCCTCCAAGCGCTCCCCCGCCCTAGAGCATTCGGGGTGCGGGAGCTCGCCGGACTCGGCCGAGCGGGGTCGCAGAGGGGGGACCACCGGCACGACCCGCCTGCTCCACGCAAACCAGCTCCCACCGCCGGCCCAACACAGCGAGGGGGCTGCGGGAGCGGAAGGGCTGCCGGCCCCGAAAGCCAAGGTGGCAGCGGTCCACGCGCTGTGGGGGCTAACAAAAAAAAACCCTAAAAAACGCCAACCAGACAAACAAAACCAACGGAACCACCACAGAGCTCCCCGGAGTCGGGAGAAGCGGAGCTGTGAGGCTCGTTCCCTGTCAGCCATTTTAGAAGCGTGAGCCGATGGGGCGGCGGAGCACACCGCTGCGCAGCCTTCCCCCGGCCCGCCCGCGGGTCGTCGCCGCGGCCAAGGGGCGCACAAAGCACGGCACCGTCCCCGCCGCGATCCCCTCCCCGGGCGGTCCCGCCGAGCGGAGCGCAGCGGAACAGAGCCGAGCCGGTCCCGGAGGGTCGGTCCCCCCGCCACCCTCACCTTGGCGTCCGGCGGCAGGATCAGCACCTGGCTGTTCTCCTCCTCCTTCTTCGCCGCCTCCTTCTGCGCCAACGCGGAGTTGAACGACACCTTCACCATGGCCGGTCCTCCGCGCCCCGCACGCAGGAGAAAGAGGACGAGCAGCAGCTCGGACCGGCGGAGCTTCGCGGGCTGCCTCCTGCCTCGCCGCCCCCCCGCTGCAGCCTCGCCGCGACTGCCGCCCCCGTCCCCTTGTCAGGCGGCTGAGGAGGAGGAGAGGAGGAGGAGGCGGTGCCTGACAGGGCGGGCGGAAAGAGGGGAGGTGGTGGCAGCGGGGCTTCGCCCTCCGCCCCCCTGTCCGGCCCGGCGCGGGCCCCGGTCGAGCGGGTCCTAGCTCGGGGCTCTGTAGCCGAGGAGCGCCCCTCAGCCGGTGTCTGGCCGTGCCCTGGGCGGCATCGCGCTGGCCTCGGCGGAGAGACCCGCGGGGGCCCGTCCCCCCAGCCCCGGGCCTGGCTCTTCTGAATGGAAGAGCCCCCTGGCTGACACGCTGTGGCCCCGCGCTTCCCTGGGGCACGGGCGGCACCAGCGGTTCGGTTCACCCGGAACAGTGCCAGCATTTCCCTGGTTGCCATTTTAGTTTGGGGTTTTTTGCTAAAATAAAATGTTTGGGTCTTACGTTCGTGAAGCAAATCCCCAAAATGCTATAGGCAGCGTGGAGGTGAATTGTACCAATTGTTAAACCCCTCGGGAAGGATACGAGGAGCACCGGGTTAATGGAGGTGTGACCTTTCCCCTTCCTCTCCGGTGCAGTGGAAGTAAGAACTCGGTGAACTCAGCACACCATCGAGTAGGGTGCTCTCCAGTAAAAGTATGCGATGCACATATTCACATTTACATTGTAGATATGGTTTTAGTCTGCTGCGAGAAGTTCATTTTGGTGACTCACCTGGGCAGAGTTGATTTCCTGGCAACAGCTTGGCAGAGTAGTGCTTCTGTCACTCTTTGTGAGACACCTGGCAAGCAAAATGCAGTCCCTGAATGCAGCAAGTGCTCTGCGGCTGATTTTGGCAAAATCTGATCTTCTTAGAGCATTAAATGGCACCAGGACTAAATTATTCTTGTGGTGTGTACCTCATCATCAGTGTCCTTTAAAATCGTTGACCTAAAATGGCTAACAAAAAAGCCAACTTAACGTGCTCCATGCTATCATCCTGAAGTATTTAAAGATCTATGGATAATTAAAGGATTTTTAACATAAAGATATAAAATTCACAAAGTAAGTCGCGGTAATTTTACGTGATCTCAAGATAAAACAGCTGATGGTACAGCTTGCACCCAAGACTGTAAATTGCCCAAATATTCCATGAATTCAATTTAACTGGCTTAAAATTCAACAGAGGTTAACTGAATCATTTGCAGATATTTCACTGAAGTATAAAAAGTCATGGGTGTCAAGAAAGGCAAAATACAGAGATTTCCCTAGGCACTTTCCTATATTTGGTGTGACCCTGGAGGTTTTACTTTAGTAGGAACTTTCGTTAAAAGTATTTGAGCATTCTACATGAAAACGATGAAGTACTTTAATAAAGCTATCATAATGTACAGTTTCCCAAGCTACTACTATAGATTTTTAATTATTTTTTTAATAAGTGGGAGTTTATTGTCTCCCAGATTGAGAAAAGCACCAGGTGACACCTCTGCTCCCATTTCAAAGGGATTCTGTGCAGGCACACTCTGTATTCAGGACAATATTTAGCATGCAAAGGCTGTAACTCGGAGTTTTGCTTTGCTTTGTTCTCCTTAATGACATCTTCAGATATTCCTCACAGGGAGATGGGTATGCAAAAGACAGTCAAGGCTAAAGTACGGCATCTTATTATCTATGTCAAAGTACATCTAACTTTTTCCCCGGGCAGCATACAATCTTATCTTTCCAGATCAAATATACTCTGTCTGCTTCTTGAGTCATGTTTACAAACCTTGGCAGCTGACTGCAGCTGGATTAGAGCAGCACCCTTACGTGTTGCCAATTCCGACCTTTTTATTAGTGAGAATTTAGGATATTTAGGATTATTTCTATTAGAGACTAGAGTAAGAATAAAGCATGAAGAGAACCTCCCAACTTACTTCCAGACGGTGCTGTGCTTCTATGTGCTTGCTTTCAGGCTGTGGTTTCGCAGGCAGCTGAGCTGATTGGATGGCTTCATTCCTCCAAAAGGAAATCTTGCCTCATCTTCTTCCTCTTCTTGTCCTTCACCTTCCCCCTCATCTCACTCTTCATATTCCCCTCCTTCCACCAGCAATTCCATGCAGTGCTTGTGCTACATGTGTGACCCATGCATATCTAAGGTTTTCTGCATTAGTTTGGGTGAGTTATGTCAGTTCAGAGAGATACAAGGACCAGCACCAGTGTGAACAGTGGGCCTGCGAGGCTAAGAACGAGGAAGAGGGGGGAAGTGGGGAGGAAGGTCTCCCCACTTCTGCACAGATGCAAGTATTAAACTAGCTCATCATATCTCTCAAAACCACAGTGTTGTTTTTTCTCAGAAAAGTAGCTTTATATCCAGATGATTCTCTCATTCTCTCTCTTGTTTCTACCTCTTTTCTTTCACATACAAGTCTCCATTTCCTTCAGTCCCTTGCCCTGTCATATATTGGATATGGGAACCCTCTCCCAGCAACACATGACCTACACTGTTTAGATCTGTCTAAGTCCTTGGGCACAATGTTTTCCATTGTTTCAGCTGACACTAAAAAGGGGGCAACTCATTGATTCCTTGTTTGTCCTGAGTGGAAAATGGCTATTATATCCATCAGGACTGGGAGCTGCTTTTTCTTTCTGATGTCCCTCCTAAAATGCCACAACGCTTCAAGTGGTACCTCTGCTTACCCATCTACAATTCAAAATCAGCCTACTTGCTGTCTCTTACACCAGGATTATCAGTTCCTAATGCCTGTACTAGATATCTGTAGATTCAAACATGTAAAACTGGGGGAGGGGTGTTAAATATCAATATTGTCTGCCAGCAAAGGACACTATCTTGGGCTGAAGAGAATGTAGTTGTTTAATTTAAAGTTTCTTTTATATGCAACTGAAAGTGGAAAGTTCCATATGGTGTCATGGTATTTTTTAATTGTTTCTGCTACTCCTTGTTTTTTGTTAACTGCATAACATTGTGATATGATGTGTCTTACTTTTCCCTCAACCACTCTTCCCAGTTTTATCTCTCTCTCTCTGTATATCTATTTATCTATCTCTAACTATGCGTATCATTCTCATTTCTTGGGGCAGGGGGAGGGAGGAGACAAGCGGAAGGTGGTTCTGTGACAGACTTGCTTTCTTAGCCAGAAGTTCAAATCCATTTACACTGTTTCAAGGCTTTTCACACCATGGCTGGCTCTTCCTCTCTGCCTTATTCTCCCTTCCACTCCTCTGTCTTCTCTGCACAGCCCCTCAGCTTAACCTGAGACAAGTCTCATCTCCCAGATTCTTACCCAAATGGCCCACACCAAACATGCTGTCACACTGTCCCTTTTGTGCAACCCTTGAATTAATTCACAAGGATTTGTACTTAACCTTAGATATATTAGAAAACGGGTAAGACTACTAGTTTTATTTGTATAATTCCAGTGAAAAAAGCCTTTATTGGGAATGCCATTTTTATCAGCAAAATTATTTTTTTTCCATTGTTTAATGTGTTGATCTGGGAATTCTTTTCCAGATTATTTGTTTTAGTTAGATGGGGGAATACAGCCATGGCAGCATTTTTTTAGCTTTGTCACGAGGTAAATCTGCTACCACCTGCAAGTCTACCTTTTCTTTAACAACTCAAAACAAAAAGAACAAGCTAAATTCCTGAAGGCTAAAGCAGAAAGGAAAAGATGGCACTTACTATTTTAAACAGAATAGGATAAGAAAGAGAACATACCAAAAGCCATATGAGTCTGTTTATCAGCCTCTATATTCTTCTAAGTATGCCAGAGCCTGCTGAAGTTGGCAAACCAAATGGTGCATAAATCTTTGCCATTCTTTAGCTTGCAGATGATTGGGATTGCAGACTGTTGGTGTTTTTACATAATTTTGGACCCGACATTTACAGCCAAATCTCCAATTTTTATTAATCTCTAGGCAGTACTGTAATCTAAATCTCAAAAATAACAAAATTTTCACAATCTGTCTGAAATACAGCCACCACAACAAAGCATGAAACAAGCTTGACAAATCTATTTCAACTTGGCTTGTGCCTCTGGCACCTCAGTCATCCCTGCTGTGAATAAAGCCCTTTGGAGTGAGTAAGCTGTACCACAGCAATGAATTATGCCATAATCCAGCAAACTGCTTTGCATGGCCAGCTCTTGCATCCACGTGGAACCCTGGGGTCCACCGAGATGCAGCAGCTCGCCTGACTGGGTCTGCAGTCTGTCTGGTGGGAAATTGCCATATGCAATATGCAGAAATGTACCTGTGTGTACAGTACCCACCTGCATGCTCTTAATTTCAAAGAATTGTTTGCAACATGAACCAGAACCTCCCCTGTTTGAAGGCAGTGGAAGGAGATCATGCTCTTCCCTTAAAGCTGATCCTGTCAATCTTAACTGGGTGTCAGCTATTAAATGCCAGACTGCAGGAAGGCAACCTTTATATGAATTTATCAACACTCTCTTTGCTCATTAAGCATCATGATTTGGCCAGTACTGAAGAAGACTCAAATTAAAGACTATTGCTGCCCTAGGGGCTTTATAATCTAAATCAGATACAGAAAGAAAAAATTCTCAGGGAAGCTAAGGACACTTGAAAGCTCACTCTTTTTTCCCTTAAGCTCTTTTCCTTCTCTCATTTCCGTTCACAGAAATAAAAAATGTATGCAAGCCCTTGTCCTCTAGTATCCTAGCAGCTGCTTCCTTCTCCTTATGTGACAAACAAATGCTATTTTCACCTTTTTTATACATTAAATACATGCTGCGAATATCTTTTGTCTTTTAGGCTTTATTGAGCTGATACTATTGCTCCTTTTCTCCTTGCCCATTAGCACCCAAGACTCGTGTGACATACACATGTTGTGTGTATGTCACTAATTTACCCCAGGACCTCTGCTTTAGGAGATTAAAGACAAATTCAGCTTGCTCCATTACAATATATCCTAGAATAGAGTGTCATGGTCTCAAATTTCTGTTTAGGCCTCAGGAGTTTTTTGTACCTGTCTTTTTGTCTCCTTTTCTGCTGCATCAAATGCAAACTTCCTCACCTGGCCTTCCAGGCCTTCCCTGGCTGGCACATGGCCCTGTCCATATTGGCTGTTAGATTGTGTGGCAGGTCCTACAGATCATTACTGGTGCAAACATTTCTCTGACCTTGGCTCACCCATACGAGGAAGGAGCTGTCCTGTCCATCAAAACCCATAATATTGCTAAAACTATGTGATCGTAGCCCAATAGAAGAGCCACATTTGTGGTAGCTGGGTCACCACATGTTTGTAAAGTTGCCCTTGACTCATATTACCAGCCAGATCACCAGAATCTCACATATTTGCATTTAATGCCATACAGCATTGTTTTCCCTTGGAGCAAGCGGTATCTTTACAGAAGAGAAGCCACACCTGAAGCACTGAGTCTACTGGATGGACCCACACACTGTGAGACCCTACTGCTACTGTTCCTCTGCAGTCCCAAGATCCAGGATACAGGCTCCTGTGCACTGATGTGCAGGTAAAAAGAGAGCCCCGCTGAGGTGAAGTGATAGGCTGCTCACCTCACTAGTCCAATCCTATCATTCCTCTGCACTCTCACTTTTGCCCCTTTCTCCCCATTTGCTGTGTATCACCATGTCCCCATGGCTTTTCTGGACCTGTGGTTGTCTTTCCATAGACCCTGTGGAAGTGTGAGTGTGCACACAGTGCTTTTTGACGCCAGCTAACTCGCCCTAGGCACTCCTGCAGTACAAATTCTGATAGCATCCTTGCTATTCATTTGAAGCAAGCAGGGGGGTGGAATGTCTGTGGTGTGGGGTTGGAACAAAATTCTCATTTGATTTGTCGAAATTTCTATTAGTCAAGGTTTTTTGTTTGTTTGTTTTGTTGTTGTTGCTGTTTTGTTTTGTTCCCTAAGGCTTTTGTTGGCTTTGTTGATTGTCAAGTCTCTTCTGTGTTTACCAGCATTCCGCAGAGAAGAGAGGAACTGACCTTTTCAGCCTGATGCTGTAAGATTAATTCTACCTTGCAACTGGTTGTTTTTAGGATAAACTTCTGCAAAGCTGCATGTGTTGCACAATATAAAGCATGAAAGCCTCTGTCCTGTTTAAACAGGTTTCGATGTGGTTGGCTCTTGATGCTGCTCAGAAAACAGTAAACCATGTTTTGTGTTGGAGGGTTAATTTCTCTGCTGGCTGCTCTGCCACACCTCAGACAAACCTTCCCAAACAGCAGGAGTCACAGGCTGCACCCAGACCTGCCTGCTTAAAACATCACCTGGTATCTCCAGGAGAAGTTTCACATTACACTGAATTTTGGACAATTGCAT
Organism: Ptilonorhynchus violaceus; assembly: GCA_013397565.1. Lineage (NCBI taxonomy): Eukaryota > Metazoa > Chordata > Aves > Passeriformes > Ptilonorhynchidae > Ptilonorhynchus > Ptilonorhynchus violaceus. The sequence continues at coordinate 4,056,336 of VZRJ01008648.1, read as the reverse complement.
GGATCTGCTACAGCGACAGCCCCATTGCTTCCTATGATTCAGGCTTTGGTGTTGTCAGAGATAAATTGGATCCAAGAGTAAAATGCTTCTTTTTTTATTACTGCTCGTGCTTGCAGGATGAGCTCGCACTGGATCAGCTCTGAGCTGCTCGCTGTTCAGCTGCACCATCCCTGGAGTTGCCTCCAGGGAAGCAGCCAGAGCTGGCTGGTGGGGGAGGAAGGGGAAGGAGCAGTGAAAGGGCTCCTGGCAGGCAGCAGCCACAGTCACTTCACTTTGGATGTAATACGAAACCTCGTTCTTAATATCAGAACAACTGACATTGTCAGTCTGGCAGTGAAGATGCTGGGGGCTTGTGTGTGTGTCTGTGTGTGTCTGTGTGTGTCTGTGTGTCTCTGTGTGTGTGTGTCTGTGTGTGCGTGTGTGTGTGTCTGTGTCTGTGTGTGTCTCTGTGTGTGTGTGGGTGTGTGTGGGTGTGTCGGTGTAGGGGGGGATGTTCGTGTGTGCAAAAATGGCCCTGATGCTGAGATCTTTGTCTACATTAGTTTGGGGTTTTTGGTTTTGTTTTTTTTTTTTTTTTTGACCGGAAGGATGTCCTGCAAAGACAGAAGGAGCAGCAACATGAATTACGAGGGCCTGCAGGAGAATACTGTTCACAGAGGATGGTATCCACTAGTTGTCCCATGGCAATAATCAGAGGTGTCCTTACTTTTGCATTTGAGGTAAGTTTTTAAGATTCTTGGACATTACCTTTCTACTCAGTTTACAAACTTGTAAAATACCCCACCCCATTTTATATATATTTTTAAAACAACTGTAAGTTCAATAAGATCACTTGGCTTAATAAGAACAAGGAAAGATTTCCCCAGGAATGCTCAGCATGAGCGAGGTTTCCTTTGTGATATTGTAATTCTAGTAAAGCAGAGCAATAAGCATACATCCTCAGTAACTCGTTCCCATCATACAGCCCAGACTTTCCAGTACTGCTCACAATTCCAAGAAAATAAAAGAAAGGAGAAGAGAAGAGAAGAGAAGAGAAGAGAGAAGAGAAGAGAAGAGAAGAGAAGAGAAGAGAAGAGAAGAGAAGAGAAGAGAAGAGAAGAGAAGAGAAAAAAGTTAATACCATGGGCTATAATGACAGCAGAATTTGGAGTGGGCTGCAGCATACTGCTTGTTAAGTGTTGTCCCTGGGCCAGAGTTAGGTATCTGTCAATAATTTAAACCTGTTTTAAAATTTCCTTCAGGAAAATTTCCTAAAGCACCACCTTCTTAAATCCTGAATGGATTTGTGAAAATATGTTTACTTCCCAGAAAGCCTTGACTTTTGCCTGATTATAGAGACAAAAAATTAAATAACATGCAATCTCTCTCCAACACTTTTCTCTTCAGGATTATTTAAAGATATAGAGCTAACAAATTGAGTTTCTTTTCTATTTTTGAGGCCAATTACTGGGGTAATGATATGATTACAAGGATGAAAACTGAAAGAAATTAAAGAGATATTTCTTAGTTTCTCAGGAAAACCCTGTGGTTGGTTGTTATGGTCTCCTCTATCTGCCATGACACAGCATTGATCGCACCAGCACAGGGTAGAACAAGCTGTGGCAAGGTGACTACCTACCTGTGCAGGGTGGCTCAGACTCTGCACTGGGGAGATAAATTATGTACAAAAGATAAAGGTAATACTAATTTGTAAAGAAACATCAAAACTCAAAGAGAAAACTGTAGTCTCAATCCAAGAATTCTCAATTATCTCCTTTGGGAAGGCTTAGACACACACACAAAAAGATTTGTGTTCTTGCCTATGACTTTGTTCTGTAGTTACCGAAGTCAAGAGCAATATTCCCATTGACTGAAGATGTGCAATTATGAGTCTTGACTGCCTTAGAGGTAAAACATCCATCTTCACTCTGCTAAAAAAGGAGCTTAGAATCCTCTTTCAAGATTAATAAAATCTGTGTACCAAGAAACACCTGGCCATTTCTGGAAGAAACAGTGAAGAATACAGAGTTTTTTGCACAAATTGCATCACTCAAATGATCGACAAGAAGACGTCATCAGTCAAAGACTTATACATATGTAAAAGCATATGTACCTTGCCAGCAAACCAGTTAGTTTTCCTTCAGTGTTCAATAAAAGAATTAGATTCCTAAATAATACTGCCCCTCTGAATGGAAAGCATTTAAAAATAGGTTAAAAGTAGTATATTTTATGAACAGTACATTCTTTCAATAAATTATAAATGGAAACATAGTATTTAACTGGTCACCTGTTGTGAAATCTGAGACTACTTGTACATTGGTGAATATCCCTACCATCATGCAGCTTGTCACAGAAGCCATGACAATCCTAAAATGAAAACCATGGGTCATTTCCATTGCCTTTCCTGCCATTTGCTTTCAATAAAGAAATGCCTGAGTAAAGACAATAGAAGCAGGTCCCATATTTGAAAAACAAGAACAAACACAACTACATATGAACCAGGAATGACAGAGGAGCCAAAAATAAATATCCAGAAAAAAAATAGCAAGAGAAATAGACAGTTTAATGAGACTGGAAGTGTGGAGATTAAGACAATTTTCATGCTGTTTTAAAACAAAATTTAGAAGAAAGTGATAAGTATTTTATAAAAAAAATGTGTAGACATGTTTTAGTATATCATTCTTTTCTCAGTATGTAAGGGGGAATATCAGCTTGTTTTCCTTTAGGAGACCTAAAGAGATGTCTTTCAGTGTGAAAACATCTTTGAATAAATCACATTATCATATTTGCTAGACTGTGTTCTCTCCTCTGTTTTGTACCAGTCATAGGCTGAGTTTGTGAGCCCTACACTCACGTCAGTCAGGTACCTGTCTTCTCTAAAGCAGTAACTTCTGAACACAGTTCCTATTTATTTCTTGAGTTTCAGAGTGTGTTCTTGGCATGAGTGGGCAGAACTCTCTTGTTTTAGTAAATATTTAATAATGAAGAAGGAACAAAATGAAGAGGGTAGAAGGCCTTTTCCCTATGTTTATCAGAACTACCATCCCAGGCACTTTTCTGAATGTATAGTGAACCAAAAATCCATTAACTCCTTCCTACATAACAATGCCCATCCGTCTTCTTTGTTTGTCCTGTCAATACAGCTGGGACACATACACACTCTGAATAATTGCTCTTCCAGACAGAAATAAAACCCCATAATAGAAGTGGGGGAATGGGTATGAACCCAGCCCTGGAACTAGGGAGGGAAGGGAGTGGGGGGAGCCTAAATTGTAAAGAAAAAAAGAGCATCAAGTCCTTAGCACAGGAAGAAAGGGCATAAAGTCCTAAGCATAAGGAAATTGGTGTCAACTAAGCTAAGAGGGGGACAAACGAAAGAAAGACAAAATCCTTGCACTGGGTAGGAGGGTTGGTGGCAAGGGAAAATGATATGAGCAGAGAGGATTTGGTGTGCGGAAAGATTGAGATCCTATCAGAAGAATTGAGGTACACTGGTGTGTGTGTGTGTCTCAGGGTGGCTCCCCTTTTTCAGCGAGGAGCAGGTGAAGAGGGACACTGAACCACCAGCAGGGTAGTAAAATATTGACCACATGGTATCCTAGGTATGAAAAAGGGGCTTGAGGGAACCCTGAAACAGGAGGTGTCACATACGGAGGTGTTTTGTATCCAGTATGAAAGGTGACTTTAAAAAGAAAAAATCTTAAGATTCAGAGTGAGGCAAGACAAATGAGGATTCCAGTTAAGCTGGGCGTTCAGGAATCAGCTCCTCTGGAGTCCCTTTACATAAATTCCCCCACATTGCCTTAAGGGGACTGGAGACAGGAACCTGCTGTCCTCAAAGGGCTCTTCAGCCACTGGCGTAGAAACAGTTGCCAGGCAGGCTTTCCCGTGGGAATGTTAACCCTTGACACTTCCACAGCCACCACAAACTTGCCTCCTGGCTGTCCATCTCTTCCAGGGAGCCATGTGTCACTTTGGAGAAGGGTGACTGAGGATATGCTCTGCTAGAGTACACATCCTCATGTGCTGGACAGCAATTTTTTAATGAGTGATGGCAAGTTGTGTTCAATCTGTCCAGCACTTTGGGAGTGCCTTCATGCAACAACAGAATGAACAGATGCTGAAGAGACAGTTTACAGGCAGTAATTTCTCATTTCTCCACAAAACTGTAACCCTGCACATATGGCCTGTCCACCCATAGCCCAGTATGTCCCATTTTTCTCTCTCTGACAATGTAGAGGCATTAGTATCTTTCCAAGATTCTTTTGTATTATTGTCCCATAACGGTTCGTATATTTTTCTAATCTGACACTTTCAGTTTGGGTATATACTTGCATTCTTACTAAAACACATCCTGAACGGCACAGCTTCAGACAGCTTGCTCTCCACCACAGAGCTGCTACCAAATACTCAGCGACACAGGATCATTTTTTAACCCTGTGGTTATAACCACTGACTTCATCTGACAGGTTCATGTCTGCCTCGGGAAGCACCAGCACTGAAGCAAGACTATGCTCTCACTACCACCTCAAGCTGGCTGTCTTGTGGCTGGGGACAGATACAGGAAAGGCAGATCTGGCTGGGAACTTTTATTGCCACTATGTGCTACAGACAGAGGGTCCCCATTCTGGGATGAAGCAGCAGAAATCTTTAGGGCGGGTCGGTTTGAGTGGCCTGTTACAGTGTGGCTATAGCGCTTTGATAGACCTAGGGCACAAAAGTCCTGTGTAGGAGCCCTTGAGGAGATGCACTATAGTCCCAAAAATTAATGAGAAGTCAAGGAATTATTTTTTTGCTCTCCATTCCTGCAGATTTTGTTGCTCGGAGTATAACTTCATACTCGGGCAGAGAGAGTAGGATTACACAAAATATGATTAACCGGTAGAAATGGAGAAGAGCAATTAGGATCAATCAGTGCATCCAGTTTTAGAAACCTGAAGCAATGGACACAGGACACCATACAGCTGTGTGCTGTACAGACACAGGACAGAAGGTCTCTACCTGTCGGGACTGAGCAGTTAAGTTTAAAATCGGAGACAATGAACCAGAACACACAAATCAAGACAGGACAATAAGTCAGGCATCATGACAGACCTGCATGGCAGCTCCTCACTGTTGTCAGCTCTTCTCAAAAAAGGATAGTTCTGAGGAGTGTGATGAAGTACTTGAGGGACAGTGTAAGATGACAAGCTTACTGATGTTTGTGGAGAAAGCCTTCCTGTGAGGGAGATGTGGGGGAAAGCTTGGAGCAGCAGAAAGCTTGGGGATCTCTGTCTAACTGAGCCATGGCATTAGCAGGTTCAGTGCATACGTTTGATATGGCAGTGTAGAACACTTGAACTGGCTTTTTGTTGGCCTAATCAGTCCAAATGATCAAAAAAGTCATTAGAGAGAAGAGAGAGAAAAGAGAAAGAAGAAAAGCCACATCTACTGTGTAATGAGAGCCATGCCATAGGCTAGACGGAAAAGCGGCAGCATTTCAAGCACATGCTACTTCCCACTTTGATGCAATCCTGTTTTCTACATCTCTGGCTAAGATCAAGGCTGGATGGGGAGCGACAAATGGACCTTTGCAGAAATGCAAGGTTTTTCCCGTCTTGTGAGCAGGCACATGCGTAGCTCTGAATCTAAGTGTCAGTCAACAAGGTAGGATGTCTCTGTAGGATGTGTCAGTAAATTCCCTACTGGAACTGCTTTTATTCAATCCACTTCAAAATCTTGTGTGATGCCCCTTGACTGGAATGCTGAGTGGCTCTGTGGTAAATGAAGCATTTTGCTTTTCCAGCCTGGGACATGGCAGACAATAAACAGGTTTTCTACATAGAAAAAGACTGACCTTGTTCAGGGAGAAAGGACATTCTCAGCAGTCCTTTCACAATATCTCCAGGCAAAGAAGGGACCTGGTTTTGTCCCTTAGCACTCTTCTCTTCAGAGCTGTAAGCCAGCCTTGACCCACGGCAGTCCCCTTTAGTCTGCAGCTGTTGATTAAGTTTGGATATAGACTCTTCCCTCCCAGTTTTCTTGGATGCCATAATTGGCAATCACACATATATTGCCCACTTACTATGAAAAAGGCAAAGACTGGTCATGGAGGTGAGATGGTTGTGAGTCAGAGGTGATGTGTTAAACTAGAAAAGAAATAACAAAATATGTCTACATAGCAAATACAGAGGATTTTGAATGACTCTTTTGCAGACTTTTTGAATGTCCCAGATAGATCACCTTGAAGCAATTTCTTGATGTAAATTAGCTCCCCTTGAAACATCCCAGAAAAAATGCCAGTCTGCTGCAGGGAAACTGAAATATTTCTCATAGAGGAAGATTAATAATGAAAATACAATCTGGAAAAAAAATCTATCGATGAGTATCAGGTACAGTGAAAATTTGGCTGTAGAGAGGTTACAGATGAACTGATCATAGGAAGGAAATTTGTTGGTTTCTCATATTTAATATCACAAAGTGCTTTCTAAAAATGAGAGTTGAAATTGCACAGAGTATTATTTTGCAACTGTAATATAAATACATAATATCATAGTATCCAGACTGCTTCTGTAGCAGCAATAAAACATAAATGAGGGGAAGAATGATGCTGAACTAAGACCTAAATAGAAGTGCCCTAGTCCCATACTTGCCAGCAAGTTCCTTTATCTAGACCCCAGTGCTAATGGAAGTTTTTCACTCTACATATCTGCTGTCACTGGTAATATGCAATGTGTGGGGTACTATGGGTTTTAGGGTGTGTCCCTCCTCTGTCCTTCCCCATCCCCGTCCTCGCTGCTGTTGTGATCCTGTGCTTGTTCAGATGGAGATCAACTGCAGCACACTGTGGAGCCTTCTTTTCCCATACATCTGAATTTCCTTGCAGTGAAAAACAGGATGCAGGAAGGGGGGAAAATTGTACATCAGAATCTTATCCTCGTATGCAATTACAATGTGGCCAGGATACAGTTTGGGAACTGAAGTCTCTGGTCCCACAATTTTAGACACACCCGGAAGGTACAAGTTGCCTGATACCAGATTTCAAAAATTCCGGATTAAACTGTGTTTCTTACTGCCTTCCTCTGTAAAACAGGAATAATATTTTACAGCAAAGCAAGGAATGCTGACAAAGTCAGCTTTTTTTTCATAATCAGACAAGTGCACCAGGAGAATAATTATTTGTCTATAAGCACTTGATTTGCATGTGGCTTCAAAATTATCCACGAAAGGTGATGTTAATATATATATTCTGAACGTCTGAATGTGAAATGGCTGCTGTTACAATTAAAAACGCTAAGGAAGCCTATGGAAAACTGATAGGGAAATGTCTGTCTGAGATTTTAGTTAATTAAAGCATGTAATCTATTGAAACAACGAAACACATTGAACTGATTCAAGACCATCTGTCTAGGGTAATGCTAAGTATACTGTAATAGTATTGCATCATTTGAGTAATAACCATAGTTGAGCAAACATTTTGAAAGAAAGATAAATCCATCAAGCATAAGTTCTATGTGTGAGCGTAATGAGGACCCTGTACCTCAGTCAGGACTGGGCCTCTAGATGCTTTGACAATATTAAAAAAAGCAATAAGGAGAAGGAGTGAACAATAATTGAGGACTAAACAGCAGGTTTTAACATGTTTAAAACTGTTGATTAATACATCCATGACTTATAAAAAGCATCTATTAACTTCTTAATTACTAAAGTTTTGCCCTGTTTAAAGTGATTTTTATTTTGAGTCTTCCTCCAGAGACTTTTATCAGAAGCAGAATGAACAGCAATCAAAATATGCACTGGAATGTTTTCCTTTGAGAAAAAAAAAAGAAAAGAAGAAAAGCATATTCCTCCTATGACAGAATTTGAATTTTAATGTAAAATGCATTCTGAGCTAATCCTCACTTACACAGGCTTGTTCTTGCATTGAAGGATGGCAGGCTTTTAAATCTGCCAAAGATGAGTTCAGATCTTTCTTTCTGGCTCTGCATTGCTTCTGCAGTACTTGCTGACACCACTGCTGCTTAGGGGAGCATAAGGAGTCTACCTTAATTTAAGGGTGAGCTGTAGAAATGGGAAATGCTGACAGCTGGGCCTCAAAGGTGAAGAAGGAACTGACGTTAAAACCATCTCTAAAAGAACAAAATGAATAAGCAAGAGTAGCAAATAGTCAGGCTTTAAAGGAGATTCTTTCTATACTCACAAATTCACATTAGCTGTATCCATATTATCAATTGCAAGATGCTAAGGCTATGCCTCTGCTGGCAAATTAAACATGCTTATGATTCCGCTGAGGCCCACTGTGACTACCCACTTTGTTAAATGCTCTTATCTCCCCAGACAGCGTGGCTGCATCCAAACTGCACATTGCGAATGGTCCGTGACCGATTACCACACAGCATCCAGGGGCTGTCTGGGGAAGGGCTGCACACCCTACCACAAGTGTCAGGAGAGCCTTCTGACAGGATCCCTTGCTGGGATCCTTCTTCCAGTTCAATAGTCTGGATGCTCAAATTCTAGTTCCAAGGGACATTTACTATTTCCTTCACCACTATAGGGAGAACAGTGCATTTGTCTACTACCATGAATAAATGTGCTGAAGTCATCAGAATAACTCAAAATGATGAAGGCATAGATCTAGTACCTTGTATGATTTATGTAAAACTACAATATGATTAGTAATTATTGCAACATCAGTCTCTGCCTAGTCATATGTATTTGTTCTGTGAAGCCACAGACCTTCGAAGATCTGGTGGCTATTTATATGCATAGAGTTACTTGCATATTTCAGGGTTTGACACACTGTGGTCGAGACAAAGACAGACAGCAAAACCCACTGGGAACGCACATTACGACATTTAGTTTATTTCTTTTGGCAACTGAAATTTACGTTATATTTCTGTTAGTACTTCACTATGTCCTGATTCAGAAAATTGGTAGTGTGAATGATTTGGTTTGGGGAAGGTAAGGCCCTCACCACATGATACGAGATGTATGGATTGTTGAAAGTAGCTAGAAGCCTACCAGAATTTCAAAGCTAGCACAGTCTTATTGTGTTTTTCTCCAACAGAGCCTTTGGATTCCCCTATAGGGAATAAGATGTGGATAATATATTTTATAGTTTCAGCAAAGGACATACCAAACATGCAGTGACCTGCTAAGACCTAAATGTAGGGTTAAGGGTGAGACGTACAAGACCATGGAAAGTAAAATATTCCTTGTTCAAATTCAAGGGATAAGTTTCATGAACATTCTCTTAAAATTAAGTCTTCTATGCATAGTTATCAACCCTCACTTCCTGGTCACACAGGATCTGGTTCTAGATTACAGGCCTGCAGCAAAAGAAGCAAAGCAACAGAGCAGGAAAAAGTGGAAGACAAAATTAGTATTTATTTTCCACTCACCTAAGTAATCAAGTATTTCCATATGCCACACAGTAAATGAAACCTGCTTTCCAACTCATTTTCATCTGATGGTGGATCTTCCACCATCTGATAGTGATGCGACCTCTGATTAAAACTCTTTATGAGGTTGGGACATATAATATTGCTCTCCTATGTAGATTCCTTTTAACTAACGTGGCTTGGGTCAGTGGTATACATTTTCTTCCGTATAAGGCTGTAGGCTTTCCCTCTGTTATATTCAACTGTCTGTTTTCCTGATATATGTAGGGACCCAGTATGTTTGAAACTGCAGTCTTTGAGTAAGACTGGCCTCAGAATGGCCAGGAGTTGATTGCAAAGGGAGGACAAACAGAAAAACAAGAGCACACATATGCTCAGAGCTAGACTGCATCTTTGTAATTTCCATAGAAGCTAAAAATAAATAAACACAGAAGTCCAATTTTGCTGCACAATGTCTTCCTTAATTGTAAAAGTTCAGCTGGGCTAGGAGCTGAGTTAACCACATTTTAATGCTAAGCATATCTGAAGACTCATACTGCAAGCCTAAGGCAAGTGTGTTCTCAGAAAGTAGGTTCTACACCAGGCACTGAATGCAGCCACAACAAATCATCGTCCTTTGCACATCTAGATCCTGAAACAGGGTGTAAAAGACCATGCACACTGCGGCATAAGTGTGGGAAGAAGAAAATAAAACCACCCTCACAAATGAAAATATGGAAGCTCTGCTGCACCACTGGTGACTCAGACCTGCTTCTTTCACCCCTGCCAAGAAATTCAGGACACCTCCTCTTCAGACATCCCTGGCCATGTTACTGAAATACCTGCACTTCCCAAATTCTGTCAGAAAGTGCACACATCCTCTTTCCAGATCTTGGCAGCATAAACTGAATGATTCCGTGCGGAATAATCTGGAGTCTAGGGTTCCTATGGCTCCGTTACATACTCCACAATAGCTCAGCAGCAGATGCTGTTGGTAGGAACTCGGTGTATGCACCGCACAGAGGAATTTTCACTGAAGCAAATCGACTTCACTGTGAAGGATGTTGGAAAGCTCATGTGCGGGAGGAGCAGAAAGTTTCCTGTGTCTCCACCACAGCTTCCACAAAATCACAGTGGGCCTCAACTGCTCTAAGTGGATCCCTTTGCCTGGGTGTCTGGGGTTCAGAGTTGTTTTTCTGTCCAAAGAATGTGGATGACTTTGTAGATTGTAATCACTCAAACTGTATCCTACTGCCCCTCAGGGGCAAAAGAGCTCTCCCTCCTGCTTGACTATTGGCCAACTGAAATCACTTTGGTTCAGGGAACTGGAAAAGGCCAGGGCTGTGACCTATGAAACAGATCTGTGAATCTCTTGGTTTATAGATCTCAGCAGAGAGAGGCTGAGCCCATTATGACAGCTGCCTGTAAAACCTGTGACCTGACAGCGAACGAAATGCCAAGTCCTCTTAACAAAGGAATAGCTAGGCTGCTGCTCAAAGAGAGGAAGTTCTCAAGTACGTATTTTGTCATTTAAGTGACACTCTTCTCTACTGAATGCAGGCTTCATCGCAGCATTTCCTACTATTGTTGCCTAGCATCTGGATTCCTGCTGCTCTCCTCCAGGGGCTGGCAATACTTCTCCAGAAGTTTCAAGCACATAATTAGATTGCTCCCTTAGTAAGCAGAATTTCCTGGAGGGGCAGCACATTGCACCACTGTTCCACAACTTGCCCAAGCTGCCAGAAAGAGCCAAGGAGAAGGCTGGTTCTTGAAGCTACAAGGATCTGCAAACTCAGTTGGCCCATAGTGCATAGCAGTAAAAGTTTGGCAGGGCTCTGATACGGGAGTTGCACATATTTAATAATGTGTTCTGGATAGCAAAGTCCAAGAAGAGCCGGGCTGCAATTTGGCAGGAAACTGGACCAATCTAGCAGCTTGGTGTTGCCAACAGGATGTGATCCTATTCCTATCTTCCCCCTCACCCTTCTGCTCCCACCAGAGCCTCCTGCTCCTTCCCTGGAATTGCTTGGTGTGGAGCTCATCCAAACATGCCAGGTGACCAAGAAAGCTGACTCAGCTCCTAAGCTTAGGAGACCACTCACTTTTTTGCTGGCTTTGTTTTCTGACATGAATAGTGAGACAATCTGACCCATTCTTAACCTAAGTTCAAGATGAAGTCTGGCGTTGGTGCAAGGCAAGCATTAATGGCATGTGCCTGTGTGGGAGGAAATATAGGACAAAAAAAGATGAGCAGCCCCGTTCCAGCAGCAGCAAACTGTTAAATTGCATTCAGCATCACATGAAACCCCACCCTTGGGCCTTGCTCATTGCCAAGTCTTTTTTTTTTTTAATCGCAAAATCCTACAGTGGGTGATATCTAATTTATTTTGGGACTCAGTCTGCATTTCAAACAGATTTATTTTACAGGAGGTATGGATGATGGCAACCCACTGGGCAGATAACAGCCCAAACTGTACCTTGGAGTATGATTCCAACACAGCATAAGCTGCTCTAAATTTGGGCTACTGCTGCCTGATTCCCCTCCCTCCTCACTCACACATTTCTTCCTTTCCCGCACGTTTTGGCTTTGTGTCTTCCAGAGCATTGGTGCCAGTGGAACCAGAAGATGAACTGTGCTCAGGGAGGTGACCTAACTAAAATCTAACCTGTCCTGAAAGATTTTTTTCCTTGGGAATCTGTTTTCTGAATCAGACCACTGCACAAGTCCATCTCATGCAAGGGATGGGGTACAAACATTTAGCTGATGGTATAAACAAAGGAGAGAAAGATACTTTGCACTTTTAATAGCCTGTTAGGTTTTTAACATGCTTGGTAGGTGAGTTTTCAGACTTAGGCACTAAGAACAAAAGAGAAAGATTCACAAGGGAATAAAAGTTAAGTATTTTATCTCTAGGCAGGTACTCAAAGACTTTAGTTCATGAGCTTGATTTAGGCATCTCTCTCCCCTTCCAGGAACTGAGGAAGTTAGGTGCATCCTTTTCCTTCCAACAAAAGCTCTGAATGAGGCAGAGCAGCAAATCTTGAAACCAGCCAGAGGGAAAGACAAGGCAGAGGACAGCTGAGATTCTTCCTCTTCTCAGATTTAGACTTCTCCATGCGTAAGATTGAAACACATTTTGATCCCTCCTTCCTTTCACTTGTTTCTAGATTTAGGTAACTAGCTCTGCCCTGGGAAACAAACGTGTCTTGCTGAAAAGTGGCCTTCAAGGAGAAATAGGCAATGGTTTGAATATCCACTCAAAGGAAAAAGAGATCAGGGTTTTCCTCAGAGGGACGCTGTTCAAACCTGCAGCTCCCTTCCTAAAAGGAGACCTTCTTAAACCAAAGCCAGGAGGCTAAGCTGCATGACCCTTCCCACCTACAACAGAGACCTCTGGACAAAAAAAGCAATGAAGAATCACAAAGCCAGGAAAAGCACAAGCATTAACAGGAAGCCCAACTCTGTACCTTAATTATAGAGGTGCTCCCCTGAGAAATGGAGGTATTGGGTGCCAGTCCTTGATTTCAGCATAGATTACAGTTTTTTAATCCAGTGACTCCTTAAAGAAAAACACATAAGCAATTCCAGGGCAGGGCTATAGGGAAGGTATTAATTCTCCTTACTTACTAAATTCTTTGATTTTTCAAAACACAAGACATTTGTACAATTGCTAATAACATGCTGTAAATGCCCAACAGCTCCAAGCAGGAGAGAGAATGAGTGCTTTGTTATTCTAGGAAAATAGATGTGTATTTTTACTGTAGTCATAACAAAGGAGGCTTCAAGCATTCCTCTACATGCCAGTTGGGTTGTTTTCTCATCACAGATATTCATCTGCCTGCAGTCTGTAATGTCTTTCTGTGTTCATATGTGATGCATTCTGACAGCTTTTCTACAGTTAAAATTTGATATTTCAAGAAATCCATTCACAGTCTGGCTTTGAAAATAGCACGTGCAGTTACTTCAGCTTCCGCTTCACTTTCCATTTTATTTGCAGCAAACTTTGGTTAGCATAATCCTCTACACGTGTGAAATTCCAAATTGGAAAGGACTTGTTTCAATTCTCCTTCTCTTAATGGAAGTTTGTCATCTCTCCAAAAGACAGAGAAAATGAGGTTTGACTGAGAGTTAGACTCCCTTCCTACATACTGTTACTTCTGGAAAATTAGTGCATATCAAGTGTTTGGAAGTGGACACATGATGTTGTTTCACCAGGAGGTAGGATTGCCAGAGGTCAACCTGAAACTAGGGACATTGCATGGCTTCTCCAGCTAACCTGCCTCTGATGTTCAGATATTGAAACAAACCACAGCATTTTGTTTTGATAAAAACAAGCCCATAGGTAATTGGGCGCAGGGGAATAACAGCAAGTACTTGTAATAAGGACAGCAACAAACAGACACTAAAATCATAGCGAAAAAGGGCAAAACTAAAGTGTCTGCAAAAAATTTAAGGTTTAAAAATTTTTAACTTTTAATGACAGAATTTATCAAACTCTGAAACCTTTTCTAACTACTTATGTCTGAACAGAATTTCTATATAATTTCCTTGCATAAATTATCTTAAAAATCTGTGTTGAGTCCTCCTCTTGTTCACAAAACTCTGTAGCATTAGGGTACTATATAATTCTTTGTTGATTTTTTTTTCTCAGCACCTATGTCCAGGCCAGGAAGAGGAGCTGGGTGAAAAGCAGGATTATGGCTTTAGGATTTTATCTCTGGCATGATTCTCTGTTGTGAGACTGCACCTTAGTAGCTAGATTGTCTGTTTTGCTGAGAGACAGGCAACTGTTTTTCTAGGAAGATGACAGAATCAATGGCACATATGAATTCACAAGCCAGGAGTTTTATGTGGGTCTCTCATAAGCAAGGGACAATTTTGCAAGGCTTCTGATAGCTTGAGAGAAGTAGAAATCCAGTAGGGATAGGATAGCCTTTTCACAGAGACAAAAGCAAGCTTGTTTATGAAATATCTGTTTCCTGAAAAATAAATTTTAAAACTTGTATTCCAAGACACGTAATGTGAGTTAACAGAGAAAGAAGGCCTTAAGTCCCTAAACCAGCACAAGACGCGGCTACATGCACAATGCAGTCTGGAATACTAATATTATGTTCCTTGCTTGGGGGTCTGGAGGAATGTGTCATGGTTGTGTTTTGGCCTGAGTTTATTTCCCATGAATCAAAGGTGCAAAGAACTGGGTGAGGCAAAAGGATAGACTGGTGCACACCCAAGGCTCACCCTGACATACCAGACGTGTGTTTGGACTCGGGATTACTGCAGAGGCACTCCTGGGTTCTGGAGTTTACCCCAATTCTTTGAGACTCTTTGATTTTGCTTGTACATAACAGAAAGGTACAGTCAGTGCTGTCAGGGAACAGTACAGCATAGTGCCATCTCCAGCACTAACTTCTAATCTACACTGCTCATGTAGGGAGTTGGAGCTGTTGGGTGACTGCGGAAGGATACTCTCCTGTGACAGTGGAATGGTCATATCAGAAGCAACCCAACTAGTTAATACAACTGCCTACAATTCTATAAACATCCTGCCTGCATCCATGCTGAATGCAATTCTGTTCCTGTGGAAATGCTCAAAGAACAGTAGAACCACACTGTATTTTAAAGGACAAAATGTCACAGCTTGAGAGGCAGAAGCACTTGGCAGTTATCAGCATCTAGAATAAATGTCCTTGAGCAGTCCTAGCACAAATGTGCTCCCGAGTACTCTGTCTTGCAAGACTGGAATCTGCCAGGTCTGTATACTCAGGCCACAACCTACCAAACAGCTTAAGTATGTTCTTAACTGCAAGAAACGAGCCCAAAGCCCAAAATTAAACACAGGGAGAGGCATGCTGTTGAACTGAGGGAAAAAACCCTCAGCACTTCACAACCCTTAGCAAAATTGGACCTTAATTTCTTGAAGTACCATAATTGTTCATGTGTCTTTGAGGCTTGAATTTGGAAATGAGGGTGACTGTTATTTCGAGGTGTATGACTCAGGCCCTGAGTAACCAGAACAAAATCAGAGACAAGTGAGAATTAGAAGCACAAGGGATACTGTGGGGGAAGAAGCAAGAGACTGAGTAAGAGGGTTCCCTGAGGTGAATTCCTTGCCACACTACCTGCAAGTGCCCATAACTCACTACTATGGCATTCTTTTCATCGCCAACTTTATAACCAGATAATTTAAGTGTCATTTATGAAGCACCTGGGGACAAGAATTACATGTGATCCCAGTCTGGCCACCTTTCCTCCTACTTTAATTACTACAAAGCTCTTACTGGGATCACAGAATCACAGAGTTAACTAGGTTGGAAAAGACCTTTGAGATCATCGAGTCCAACCTATGACCTGAAGATGGGGATGGGGGCAGGGCAGGGCAGGGCTTATGAACGGAATTCAGTGAGGTTAAGAGAAATGAAAACATGTAAATTATTCTCCTGTCATGACACTTTTCGAAGTCTGTAAAGATGTGACAGATTGTGCTGGTTGCTTTTCATATTCTGTATTCCAGAGTGCATTTTGCATATATGCCTTATGTGCCCAAGTTCATGTCTACAAAGCATCTCTTAACAAAGCATTTTCCAATGCAGTATTGCCATATGTACAATGTATGAAATTTTGACAGGCAGCGTGGAGCTGAGCAAGGTTCTGTGTCCTTACAAGGCAGAAGAAACAAGTCCTGGCACAAGAAGTTTATACTAAACAGGCAAAAAACCCAGGATTTTTTTAAAATACCCTGGATATCAGTGATACATTCATTTTAACCATGTATGAACTCTTGGCAGATTACTTTCATTGACTGCCACCTATCTAGCACAAGGTGTCATGGTAAGACTGAGTGGCTTTTGATGATCTCATGTCAGTACTATTTTGCAGTTTGAGCTAAAAAGGAGACATGACATGAGCAAACATGAACTGTAGTTAGGATTTTTCTACTGGAGGAAGGTTTGGTGTGAATTTATCATAGCAGTCATCTTAGAAATCAGAGTGGTTTGGGTTGGTACGGTCCTTAAAGACCATCTAGTTCCAACCCCCCTGCCATGGGCAGGGACACCTTCCACTGGATCAGGTGGCTCAGGGCCCCACCCAACCCGGCCTGTGAGATATGGTCTCTGATTCCTCAATGACAATACTGTCGAGTGGCTTCATCCCTTCTGGAAGCAGATAAGGTGACTCTCTAAAGAGCTCTGTTGGCCACCTGAAAGCATCCACATAAGTCACTATTGAAGAATCTCAATGGGCTTTCAGTATCTATGCTTGTCGATGATCAAGACTAAGAAACGACTCTTCACTTGGCCCTACCACTAACCCTTTAACAACTCATCTACTGACATAATAAGTTGGCCAGCACTTAAATGAGAGTGGAGTTTCTTTCTGCGTGGTATGTTAATATCCAAATAAATGGAACAGTCTTGAAGCAGAGATCCAGGCATGTAATTGCAAGGCCTGTTTCATACAGGACAGACCACTACTGACTGTAGTTTTTCCCAGACTTAATAGCTGTGAACTCTCCCCTCAGTTCACATGGAACCAGCGCTGTTAGTAGTTTGTTAGATTTCAGAATCTCCTATGGGATCCTATTTGGCTGCTGAGTACAAGTCATTCTGTAATTGCTTTTGGAATAGTGTATCATATTGTTTTCTCAGCTGTCAGTAAAAACTTTCCTCAGTTCTTCCAAGACTTATCTTTCATAAGGAGTTTTATCTCTGCCCATCTCCAGCTGCTAGGAGAGAAACCACTTTTTTTCATTTTTGCTCTTGTAGGTTTCTAAAGAAATCTTCCATTTTATCTTCACCTTAGAATTTAGTCCTCACAACTAATTTACTATAGCTACCTCTATTTCTGGCTCATGTTCTGCTCTTTCTGAACCTCAGGACAGAAGCTGATGGTGATGTCAACTGCAGGTATTTGAAAACCTGTCTGGACGTGTCATTACTGTGAAGCAGGTGAAAATCTGAGTAGCATCTTGGAGATTAGAAGATGAACTCAACCAGTTAAAAGACAGGCGACCTCGTCTAAATGCGAAGAGATGACAGCTTTATCTTTAGCAGGCAATGGGGCACAATAAAAGGTTGAGGGAGATGTGAGAAGAGATTCATTCTAAGTAAATTACAACTCCTATCAGCCTAGCTGGAATTCAGCATGTGGGAGAGCAGGGACTGCTGCTGTCATCATTGCCCTTGGATTTTTTTGTGAGGGGAAGGAAACAACTCTAAATTTCAGCCTGGCTTCTACAGAAGCTTGTGTGGGTGTCCCAGTAGTTTTTGGTAAACAGGTTACAGCAGGAGCTGCAAGGAAAATGAGATTTTTTTTTTTCCAAATAAACAAGTTTAACTTAATGAAGACTCAAAATTACTATGTGTTGGAGGGTTACCCCAGGAGTCTCATTATCTCTAATTGGATGTTTTATTTCATGAAGTAGTCAGCATTAACTTTTAGCCTGATGAGGGAAAAATCTCATATTTAATTGCCCCCAAATTTTCCTTTATTCCTGGGAACGCTTGGCAGGATTGTGAATATCTCTAGTGGCCAAGCTGTCAAACAAGCTTTTCCTTTTCAGAGGACATTCTTTTTCTCTTTCTTTTTTTTTTCCCCCCTCTCCCCTCACTATCCAGGGCCAGTTTTGGTTCTCTTTCCCACTCAACACCTCCTACTTCATAGGCAGCACTGGTACCCACAAGCCCTCCAGCAGACTGAAAGCAAGGACTGCTTTCTGCCTGGGTGACTTCCTGTCTTGAGGGCTCTGTGCCCAAATTTACACCAGCAGAAATCAGTGTAACTCAAGTTTAATATAGCTCAAAGCAGAGCTAATTCTGTGCAGGAACAGTCTGGAATGGCATACCAAATGCTGGTTTTGGCCATATGTACTAGTGTTTCACACTCCTTCCCCCCCAAAAAATAAGCTTTGGCTCATAGTATTATCTATTTTTACCTCATCTTTAACCTATTCTAAAATTACACCAGTTAACCAAAGCCACTTTTTTTTTTTTCGTTTCTTATCTCATTGGTCTAAAGTCACTATCCAACATAAGTCAGCAGGGAAATAAAGACTTCTTTTTAAATAGCAATAAGAAATGGATGATTTATCAGACACAATTCAAAATATTAATAGTGTAAAGACATCTTGACAAATAAGGGATGATTATTCTCATCTTCACAGACCAAAGTACAGCTGTGAAATCCTTCCAAGCAGTGCCCAAGATGTTTGATTTCTAATTTAGTTGATCTTTGACAGAAAGGATTTTATTTTTACATTATCTAGGGGAAGTGGAAATGAGTATTTGTTCTGTCCTTTTTCCTTCTTGCTCTCCTTGCTTATCCTCCTGCCTTTTTACTTGTAGTGATTGCAATGCTTTATTACACATGGTCCTGAGAGCCTTCAGGAGTTACGTATCTTCTGTAGTCAGTATTTTTCCTTATTAGTTTTAAGGTGTGGTATCCCCAACTGTTGCCAACTGAACACTTGATGTCTAGTGTCTGGAATGTATAAATAAGAAGACAGCTGAGAAGCACTGTAGCCTGGAAAAGACACAGACTTTAACTGAAACACGTATCTGCTTTGGGCTTCTCAGATGAGTTTCTCTACAGCTCAGCTTCCAAGTTCCAAAGTGATCCTCTAGTTCATGAAAAGTAAGGTAGGAATACCAGAAGTTAAGAAATCACAATAGTATGTTGGAAGAAAAGGCTTTGCAATAGAGGAATCCTAGGTCTGAATTGCACTTAATTATGAATAAGAGATGGGGAAGACTTCACTTTTCAGCACTAGCCCACAGTCCCATTGAATTAATTTTAACTAAAACCACACTCTGAAGGCACGGTTCCATATGATGAGGTTAAAGTTCACTCACTAACGCAGAAGAAAATGAACACCCTCTCCCAAATTAAATATTCTTCAGTCTGGTTATTGAGTTGAAGTGGCTCATGGACCATATGGCAAACACCAAGGAGGAGCTAAGGCAGGGTGAAAATCTGCAGTTGGGACATGAGGAGTCAGCAACATCTCACTCTCTCAGCATTGGTGAACTATTAGATCAGATCAGCTGCTCATGGATCTGCCTAGAGGAATCAGTTTCCTCTGCAGATCATCACTTCAAGGCCCATTCTGAAAGAGACAAGACCCAACTGAACAAGATAAAATTTTTGCTTGTGCTAGCAAGTTCTTAATACATTCAGTATGCCATTGAATAGACAATCTGAAATGAAAGAGTTCTAAAATGTCTAATAATCTCACTTTGCAAAGATACATTTATGGCCACACAAACTAAAATGTTCTCAGACTACTGAAAACGATGGGGAACAATGCTTAGTTATTCAGGAGGGGCATGATCTTTAAAGAAGCAGATCTGGCTCAAAACCAACACAACTATGAAAAAAGTTTACTCAGGGGAAAGAAGGCCAAAAGCACTGAAGAACTGAGGAAACAGAGGAACCAACACTGGGGGAACAGAGGCTCTGTTGTTTTTATGGGCAAGTGTTTCAGAAGTCTATTCAGCAAATTATTCACTTGGTTTTAAAGCAATCAGCCTATGGGGCAAGTTTGGGGTGCAAGCCCATTTCACCCAGCCTTTCCCTTTGTCTTGAAGGGGATGACCCCTCTGACATGGTCTGAATGACTTTCTGTGTCTTGGCACAGGCAGGCATTCCCTGATACCTCTGGTCTCACCCTGTTCTCCCACACAGAGGCACGAACACAATTAAGTCTCTGCCTGTGCCACTGCACTTCCCAGCCATGGCTGCATCCCCGGGGCAAGGAGAAGGAGAGGACTAGGCAGTAGAAAGCGGACAGTTGTCCATGTTGCCTGGAAGAGGGACAGAAATTTGAGAAGTGGGGAGAGAAGGGTGGCTGCTCCAGTGAAAGACTGGTGGTGTTGGTCTGGTTGGGTGGGGGTGGTACTGCTGTCAAGAGGAAGGGAGGGAACAAGCTCCCGGGCACAAGGAGAACGAAAGATCAGCCTACAGAAATCTCCCATAACTGATACTCACACCTGTCAACTTTGGGCGTCCTATTAATGCTGCAAGCTTCTAGCTCTAGTAAAACCAGCATTATTGCCCTGAAATATATCAGAAGTACTTCAGGTCTAAATAATTCAGATGTCAAAATGAGTATGAGGAAGAAAATGATTTAGCGGAAGGATTGCTTTGTTTCCAAAGTTGCTATTTCTTTCTGTTTATGCACCCATACAGACACTAACAAATCAGTGAAGTGGATGCACAACCAGACAGCATCACTGATTACATCTTTCCCTGAACAAAAGCAAGGAAATAGAGGAGGGGAAAAAAAGCATGCAAAAGTTATTTAAAAGGCAGAACTATTTGATGAGATTTTATCTGCTATGCAGTTTAAAGAGAATTCCCAAACTATTTACAATCAGAATGTTAAGGGTTGTTAGGCATTGCAAATGAATTTTAAATAACTCCTGTTGGCAAGTTTTTTTCTCAGATTTGCCAAATCTCATTGCTTTATCACGAATCTCATAATGTTGAATTGCTTATTTAAATCACAATTCAAAGTGTCACTGACTAATGAGTTTCTTGCTTTTTTTCTTCTTTTTAAAATAAATGTAATTTTCTCAGGGACATACTTATTGCAGAAGGTAAAAGATAATCAGAGTAAATACCAGTGCAGTCAGGGATGTTGTTGTTCATCTAGGCCTTTCTCTAATCAGGGGAGAAGAGAATTGCTGTTTACTGGCAGGGTTTGCAGCTGCCTCCTGACTGTAGAAGGACACGGGGTCTGGGGCTCCCTGTTGTTCTGTGGTAGTACTTGCCCCAGTTAATAAACTCTGCTCTCAGATTAGATCTCACTCTGTAATCACTCATCTGCCCTCCACCCTGGCCTCTCAGGGTCTTTCCACATTACTGACACTTTCATGAATATAAAAAAATTCCGCTGGCGTCACTGTGACCCCACCCAGAAGCAGAGGCCTGTTTACAGCACCAGTCCATTTACAGCACCATTAAAAAACCCCAGAACACTACAATATTTTTTAATTATAGCTCAACTGCTGGCAGGGTTGAGGGCAGGATTTGCATGTTACCTGCCCCGACCATTGTGTGTAGAGGTCTGTGATGGACACCAAGCTGCCTTAAGCCTCCATGGGCATACAGGTCTGCATGGGCAGTGGGTCACTTGCCTCTGGTAACATATGGGGCAGCCAGACCAAGTAAAGCCCTTGGCTTGGTCTGATTTAAAGCTCAGGTTTTTGTTATGTTTTCAGTATCAGGCGCTTAACCTTCCTTGGCCAACAGTAAAACACCATGTATAAATGTCTAAAGGGGAACTGCCAAGAGGACGGAGCCAGGCTCTTCTCAGTGGTGTCAAGCAATAGGACAAGAGACAACAGGCAGAGATAGATGCACAGGAAGTTCCACCTGAACATGAGGAAGAACTTCTTTACTGTCCAGGTGACCGAGCACTGGAACAGATTGCCAAGAGACGTCGTGGAGTCTCCCTCACTGGAGATATCAAGAACCTCTGGATGCAAATGTGTGCAATATACTCTAGGACAACCCTGTTTGAGCAGGGAGGTTGGACCAGATGACCTGTGGTCCCAACCTGACGCACTCTGTGATTGTGATTTTATGCTCCATCTGATCAAAGGCACCTGAGGGATTTTTGGACACCAAGACTCTCAGAAATTGAGCTAAAACTCTGAAGATGTAATTCAGTCGCATGCACTTTCCCTGCATCCTGTTTTCTGTGTCTTTAGTGTACATCAGTGTCATCTGGAGGCTTTGTGGAAACCTGGGGACTGGAAATGCATTCCATTTGGAATAGTTGTAGCCAGGTGGGGGTCAGCCTCTTCTCCTAGGCATCTAGTAATAGGAGAACAAGAGGATATAGTCTTAAGCTGCACCAGCGGAGGTTTGGGCTGGACATTAGAATGAATTTCTTCACAGGGTGATTAGTCATTGGAATGGGCAACCCAGGGAGGTTGTGGAGTCCCTGGAGGTGTTTAAGGAAAGACTGGACGTGGCACGCAGTGCCATGGTCTAGTTGACATGGTGGTGTTCCGACTCGATTATCTCAGAGGTCTTTTCCAACCTACATGATGCTGTGATTCAAAGAGCAACAAGCGCAGATCCTCGTGGAGCGACCCGGCTGCACGAGAGGACGCTGACAGGCCGCGCATCTGGCCTCGCCGAGACAGATGTAACCTCCTTTCCCTTCACGCCCACGGCTCCCCAGGACGAGCCCCGCTAAACCCCCAACCCCTTCCCGCCCTTCCCGTCCGCGGTCGACTACCGGGAGCCGGCGTGAAGGAATCCCCCCCTCCGCCGGCCGCTCTGCGCATGCGCGCGTCGCCGAGCGGCTGCGGCTNNNCGGGGGTGGGGTGAGGGTTCCCGGCGCGGTGCGTGCGCGGAGCCTCCGGCGGGGGCGGCGGCAGGAGCGGAAGCCCCTGAGTTTGGGATGGGAGGGGGCCAGCCCGACTGGACCGCTGGCAGGGCCTGGCCCGGCTCGGATACACGTTTTCCTGCTCTCCCGCCGTCCGCAGGCCGGCTCCTGTGGGAGAAGGGCTAGTGCTGCGCTGGGGCTCGGCCCGGCCCTGCGCCCTGCGTCCCGGCGCTCATCCTAGTGGGAAAGCATCGGCGGTGCTTCGCTTCCCGTTTTCAGAGAGAAGGAGCGCTTCCTTATCCTCCCACTTGCCTTTCTCATTTGGTTTATACCTGCATTTCCTGTGAAGTGCACACTCTCACACGGAATTTAGGCATTTTATTAGTCCCTAAAAATTACGCTTAAGTCAGAAATACGTCGATGGCGTTGTATGACATCAGCTGTTCTGGTCATTGCCTGTATTAGTGTTAAATTCACTCCAGTTAGGCTGCAGAGCTCGTCTTTGGAGTGATATAAATGCTCAGATACTTAATCCATGCTCTTGAGGCCAGACTGGGAGCCCCCATCCAATTTGTCAACTATGTTGTGGAGGTACAGCTGGCAGTGATGTTAAGCTAGTTCCTAACTAATTTCGACATCTCTAAAGGGAGAGCAGGATCTTAGGAAAGCATTTTCAGAGGAAATAACCCATGCAATCCATGTGACTGGCTTGCTGTATGATTACCAAAGGTAGGACAAGGTATTGGTGAGTTGCTCTTGTTGTGTCTGATTAAGTTTCCTCACTCACAGACTTTTTTTGTGACGTAAGAGCTGCTGGAGAAAATGTGTTTATGGAAAAAAGAAAAACAAACTTGTTCTTTATCTAAGTTACTATTTTTATGTTGGAACTAGTGTTCTACCATAATGAACCCAGAGCAACCCTCTGCGGCATTTAGTGAATCTTCCTGTTGATCAGCAAAGTGTTGCAGTGCCCTGGAGCCAGGCCTTTCTCGGTCACAATACTGGTTTGGTGGTAGGGGTGAAAATTAAGCAACATGGCTAATTTGCAGCCTTCGTACAGTTTTGAATCTATGTCTGTGCATTATCTGGCTAACACAGGATAGAATTACAGCACTCCGTGACATCAGCCTTGGTAGTTGACCTACTTAAAACAGATTTTCTTTGCTAGTGCTCAGTGTTGGTCAGGTATAATAAAGCTTTAGTGATGGTGACAAAGTTCTTTATTCTCTAATTGTTTAAAATGATTGTAGTGTTCAGAAGTGACCAAGCAACATAGACCAAGATGGTACTTACAGCTTTACTGGTGTTTTTTTCAGACATTTTGAAAAGTACCTGTTTTTCTTGTAAGGTTCTGGCCCCACCGTTGGATTAGTCATACATCCCACTCAACTTCTTACACTGGACCAAGCAGACAATCAGTACTTCCAAGGACAGTGTCTCCAGATAGACAGTTACTCATGCATAGGGTTGAACTGCGATTCATAGCCTTAGAAGCCAAATAATTTTGAAGAATTTACAGAAAATGCCTTTTTGTATCATGGTCCCATCTTTTCAGAACAGTGGCAGAGTATCTGTGTACCTGGAAGCATGATCAAAAGGTCTCTTTGAGAAGCACTTCTAACCTAGTACCAGAATATTATTCGTTTTTTTAAAAATATTTTTGTGTGTTTGATACACAGTTAATATACCATTGTGCAAATACTTGTTGTGAAAGCAGTTTCACAACAGACTCTGTGGGTATTTGAAAGTGTAGACTTAATTGCCCTAAACTACAAGTTTATTGGGAAAAAATGGAGAAAAAGTAGAGAAGTAGAACAGTGAAGACAACTTTCATGCCCTCTTACAACAAACACAAGGGTATGTGTGCACTTCATTACGCTGTTTGTTCTCTCAGCTTCTGCTTATGTCTTTTGTGGTTTGACAGGAA
This sequence comes from Ptilonorhynchus violaceus, assembly GCA_013397565.1. Lineage (NCBI taxonomy): Eukaryota > Metazoa > Chordata > Aves > Passeriformes > Ptilonorhynchidae > Ptilonorhynchus > Ptilonorhynchus violaceus. Next base: position 4,031,734 of record VZRJ01008648.1, on the reverse strand, counting down.
CTTAGCCCATTTCTTGAGTTCAAATACATGAGTACTTAATGAGCTCCAGTAACAAAGAAGAAAATGTGCTTTCTTGGTTGAGAAATCCCTGCGCACAGTGTGCTATAAAATATAAAATGCTCAGGTCCATGAATACTTCTGTAATGATACCAGTACTCTGATAATTTTGGGATGACTTGATGTGATAATGCCCTAGAAAATTGTACAAACAGAGTTTTCCTTTCAGGGAACTAATTGAAATTTTGGCAATTTCAAGAAACCAAAAGCTTCCACAACCAGGAGAAGAGAGCCAGGTAAGCTGACTTTCTGAATTGTGTTTCTTCGGGTAAGCATAATGCTTTACTTCTGATTGTTTCTGTTCTTTTGTTCATTTGTTCTTTCTCCCTTTGTTCTTGCCTGTACTCAAGCTAATGGTGATGATGGTGTTGTGGCACTGATGCAAAGGCATTATTGGTTCTCCTGTTGTTTGTTCATTTTTTGTATGCTTCATAGGCTGTTTCTGCAAACAGGAAGAAATTCTGTTTCATTTTTCATTCAAACAAAAATACTCCTGTGGATGTCATTTGCTCCTCTTTGTAGCATGACTGAGGGTGTGTTGTTACTCTAGTCAAATTAAAAGTTCTACAAAACTCTTGTTCAATAGATCCTGGAACTGCTGATTCAGAGAGATGGAGAGTTTCAAGAGCTAATGAAGTTGGCAGTTGATCAGGGAAAAATCCATCATGAAATGCAGCTTTTAGAAAAGGTAGTAGAAAAGCGGGATAATGATATTCAGCAGCTGCAGAAACAGCTAAAAGAAGCAGAGCACATACTGGTAAGTTCATAATGATGTGTTTGCTTTTGAGCATCTACTTGTAGAAAAGGTGTTATGTTAGTGTGAGAAGATTTAAATATTTAAAACTTCATAAGAGCTTAGTGGTTTGGGATTTATCTCAGTAGTCAAACACTGTTTAGTTATAATGGTATTCAATTTTGTTTTATGATGCTAATTTTCTCTAAACCTACTTTATTTTTGTGTATTTTGAAAATGTTCACTGTATAGTTTCTCTCAAAATGCAATTAAATGGAAGGGTTTATTCACAGAGCCGACTTTATGTAGACATTTATAAATTAAAGATGCATTGAAGGTTTGGTTTACTTTGTGGGTTTTTATTTTTTACAACTAGGCAACAGCTGTTTATCAAGCAAAGGAAAAACTGAAATCAATTGAAAAAGCACGAAAAGGTGAGTATCCATGATTGTACATACTATGTAAATGCAATTTTAAAGAGAGTTGTTAGTGAGCTCAGATTGGGGCTTTTTATTTTTTTAATTCTACTATTACAGATTTCAGATGCTTTATGTGTAAACAAATTTCCATTTCATTATGAAACTATAACCATTTCCTCAGAATAAAGGCAGGACTGAAATTTTTTTTTGTGGCAAACAATACTATGGAAGTGTCTCCAGAGTCTTCTTGGACTGACAATAGTATATCTGGTTACCTACGTGCTTTACCAAAATGCCTCAGCAGGTTTGTTGAGGAAGAGAATGTTTGTGTGTACGTGTGCTGTATTTGAAAGACTGACTAGCTGGTGATACTAAATTGTATTTGTAGCAATTCCTGCCATTCTGTGGCACATACCAAGCTAAACTGACTTTTATTTGGGGGGGAGGCATCTTTTTCAGGTTTTTTTTTCTTTTTACAGTGTCTTTTATTGTTTTGTTATGCCTCTTTCATCCAGAAAATCAAGGAATTTCACAAGGTTTCTGTTAATTTAATATAGGCACATATTTAGAAGGACTCCTACAGGTGTGCTCTACAATTACTAAACAAACAAAAAATACTTCTCTGCTACAGGAAATTCTATAATAAAGCAGGAGCTGAAGTTTTAGGAATTGTGCTTGTCAAGTACACTTGTTCAAGAGATTGTTTGTATTTTTCACAAGGTTGCAGAACTGTTGACATCGAACTTGTACTGAACTCGTGGCGGTAAAATCAGTTCACAGCAAAGCTCATCTTTGCATAGTCTGAGAATCTTCAAAACAGCCACTGCTTTTGAACCGGGCTCTTAATGTTTGGCAAAATCACGTTCACAGTCTTTGAGATATTAGCATCCAATATTCTGAAATAATTAAATGATGCAATCTCTTGAGAATGCAGCAACTTTTTTTTCATTCTTCCAGGTGCCATTTCCTCTGAAGAAATCATTAAATATGCCCATAGGATCAGTGCTAGCAATGCTGTGTGTGCTCCTCTGACATGGGTACCGGGTAACTATCATGTTTATGACAGTCGATTTCTTTTTTATAATAAATCCTGATTATTATCTGGTCTTATGTTTTTATACAGTGAAAACCACTGGGATTTATTAGAGTAACATTTTTTTCAGCTGTTAGGTCTAATATTTTCAACAAAAGTGGACATCCAAAGTCTTGTGGGCTTCACATTTGTCTCCAAAAGGTTATGAAGCTTCCATTTGTATGCTTCCATTAACACACTGGCCTCCTCTGCTCTCCTTTGTCTGCCTTTTTCCCCTGAATGCTGGCCCTGATTATAAGTCAAAGCCACGTATGTTAAAGGGTTTTCTACGTGCTTTGTTGTGTTCCCTCTTGCCCTTACAGTACTCCTTTCAGAGAATGTTGGTAATCAGTGGAGTCAGAAGCAGGACTTTTATTATGACATGTTTCAATTTTGGGTACTATTCTCCTTGTCCAAAATGAAAATGCGTTTGATTCAATTCCTGTCCTTGCTGTCTAGCTGTGAAGTAGCAGGGAGAGCAAAGATATCTTTTGAACATTATGGGTTTTTTTGGTTGTAGTGTTTTGGGTTGTTTGGGTTTGTTTTTAAAATGTGCTCTTTCTGCCAAATTTGTATGAACAAAGAAAGTGTAAGTGAAAGATTTGGATTTTAATAGAACAGGTGTGGTGCTCGTTGCTGATCCAAGCAATCAGAGTATGGGGGTTTTTTGTCATTAAACTAGTCACTGTAGATAAAGCTAATGTCTGCAAGACAAAGCATTCTTCAAAGCAATCTTTTTCTTTTTTTTCTTAAAGGGGACCCACGTAGACCATATCCTACAGATCTGGAAATGAGGAGTGGTCTCTTGGGTCAGATGAACAACCCACCCACCAATGGAGTTAATGGACACTTACCAGGGGATGCACTTGCAGCAGGCAGACTGCCAGGTACGTGAAACTCAGTTTTGTTTTGCTTTTCTTTATTCCTTATACAGTCACAGCAATTACACGTTTCTCTTAGCAAAGGCAAATCAGAGGTAAAGCAGTGAAAATCATAGTTAATGTTGTTCCCTAGCAGTGAAGACCTAGTAAATAAAGTTAACAATTTGAAATTGTAAATTTTTTTAAATTTCATGCTAAATTGCAGACACTACAAGTAAGTCAATATAAACAAAACTCAGTTACCTTCATTTATTTTAAATAAATAAACTAAGTGATATCTAATCATATTAGAAGCATTTTCACAGCAACTTTTTCTTATAGTGATTACAAAACATGGAATTGTGAAAATCGTTTTGTAAGAAAGGCAGTTTATTGTCATCCCCTACCTTTCTTTGAGTCTATGGTTAAAAGTTCTGGATTGAAAAGACATGGCAAGGGACAACTGCTGAGATAGTACATTGAGTGTAGGAATTGAGCTTTAATCCTTTCATTTTTTAGTGAAATGGGCACTTCCATTAACTTCAGTGGGATTTATTCATTCATGCTAAAATAGAATTTAGCAGTAAATTACAGTAATTGAATCAAGAGTTCAGTTGTTCTGTACCTGTGCAGTATTAATCTACCATGGTTAGACTAAATTGTGGAAAAATTCTTAGTTTGGATTCATAGGAGATCTGTAACAGTTCGTTCTTGTCTGTTAAGCCACTTTCAGGCATTATGGAAAGCTTGTTTTCAAAAATAATGCTGAATTTGTTTAAAAAAACTCCTGTTGTGTCTCCATTGGAGATATAGCAAATTTTGATTTAGTGTTTCTGATCATCCGTCTAATCAATCCTATTGTCACCTCTTAGGAAGTGACTTGAAATTCTGCATCATCTCTCTTTGTAAACCTCTGGCCTTGGATAAAATGGGTCAGTGAGCTGAATAGGAGTAGGACCCTGACATCTGTCCGTAGCAACCCAGCAAGGAAATGCTCAGGATTGACCCACGTATCTTTTCTGTTCTTTTGAAATATGGTCGGAGGAGATCTTAAGGTTGTGACTTCGTAATGGAGTTTGAGCATGTATTTGTGTAAGTTTTGGTAGAGCTCGTTCTGGCTGGCTCCTCTGCCTTAGAGGATGCAGACTTGATCCGTTTTCTTTGAGTGCTGTCTCTGAAAGGAATTTTTAGTAATTTTCATTGAGAAGCTGGAAAATGTGGGATTTAACTCCTCTTGTAAGGTTCTTTATTGAATCTCGGGCTCCTCTGTCAGGTTAAATTCTCACATAACTAGACTGTCAGATAAGAGGGAAACATTCATTTACAAGCAAGTCGAGGCTGCCCCAGCATTTTGTGTAGGGATCCTGAATCTGTTTGTGTGTGGAGGCATGTCCTGAGAATGCCAATTATGGGATCTAGTCCTTTTGGAGACTTCTGCAGAGAGATATCCAGTTACTAAGTCCTTAGTGAAAGTGCAAGCCAGTCACTGGGCTGCCTGGTAGCCTCAAAAGTTGGAGGCTGCTTAGCACTCACATTCAGCCTGGTTTAATAGCAGGCTGGTTCTAGCATTGAAGCGTGGCCACGCGATGTAAAACACTGGCTTACATTCTGAGCTGGTTACAGAATTGCTCCAACATGAGATGTTTTCCAGCTGTTACTGGAGGGTTTCATCTGTCCGAAATCCAGAAAGGATTTTAAGATTTGTTTTGATTTTAAATTGAAGTTCTTGTTGAGCTGTCTTGTTGAATTTGTCAATATAAAACCCTGATAGATTGATTGATTATGCCCCTTTTTCCCAGATGTGCTTGCTCCTCAGTATCCTTGGCAGTCAAGTGATATGTCAATGAACATGCTACCTCCTAATCATAGTAATGACTTCATGTTGGAGCCTCCAGGACACAATAAAGAGAATGAAGATGATGTTGAAGTTATGTCAACAGACTCCTCAAGCAGCAGCAGTGACTCGGACTAGGTACAAGAGGGACAGTATCCCTAGTAGGCCTTTCCTGTGGTGAAGGTAGGTTAGATGCTGTTTATCACAAACTGCAATATCCTTTTGTTATATCAGCAGCCCTCTGTAGGGAGAAGATAACAGCTGGCTCAGAAATAGCGTGACTAATTTAAAACCATAGACTGTAGACTTTTTTGTCCCCCATTAGATGTTCAAGTGAAGTGACTGGGAGCTGTCTGCTGGGGGAGAGATGTCAGATTTTCAGTGATTGTGTGAATGTATGTTTGCAAGAGACACGTGTATGTATATATATGTGTGTATATATATATGTATTTACTATACATTAGATTACAAAAGTTCCTGGGAAAAGAGGTGTAAGGGGAATCCCCTTGTATGTTTGTTAGTAACTTTACTCTTTTGATGATAGCCTTTTCTATGCCGCAGAAATGAGACATGAAGTTTGTAATTTTAGTATCTTTTTTTTGTTACTGCCTAAATCCATGTTCTTGATCATCTGTGTATCAAGAACAAAAATATGGCAATAAGGTGTAATAAAAGAGCTTGTAATTATTGTAATATATAATGAGTGATTTGTCGGAAATAAACTCAGCTTTGATCTAACTTTAATTTTCCAAACTTGAATCTTGGATGAGTTGCCATGTAACTTCAATACTCGGCACATTTTATCCCAGTATGTTGAATTCGTACTGAGTTTCAGAAGTTTGCACTGCATTTTCCCCTTTGCAAAATGCCCAGTCAGCATTAGAAGCAACTGAGGAGAAGTCAGAAATGGAAAGCCTGTCTTTCCCTTTCAGGTGAGCCCTTCCAGGTACGCACGTAGCTGGGCAGACCCTGAGGCAGTGAGTGCCCACTCACAAGGCTGCACCAATACTTGGTAAAGCATCCTGGGACCCTGGAGGTGACACACTTTGGGACGTGCTGCAGGTCCAGTTCCTTTCAGTTCAAAGTGCTTACAGATTTTTTTATTCTTGTCATCTGTAATTTTTTGAGTTGTTTGAACCTGCTGATTTGTTTACTTCAGCAGCTGCATTTCCTGCCTTAGCTGCTGTGTTATTTTATCTCTCCAAAGGCACTTCCCTTGCCTTTCCTTGTTCTGTTTTGCATAAGGAGTCATAAAATGACAGCTGCTTTTTTCTTAAGTAACCCTGTGATCGAATCACAAAACTCATGTGAACTGTTGCTCTTGGCAGTTACAGGTTTCTGTCCTGCAGCAAGGCTTCCTGCAGCACAGATCACAATTCTCTTCACTTTTCCATTTTGTAGATTCCTCACAGGAAGTATCTGATGAATCAGGTAATTCCTTCTTTGCTCAAAAAATCTTTCAAGCATTGCTATCAGTAATGCTGCCACCTGTGACGAATGTATGTACAATTTAAATATTCTGAAGCTGGATGCTTGTTTCCAGGCCTAAGAGGGAACTGAAGCAATGACCACTTCTTTTGCTGGGTTGTTTGTTACTCTATTAAAAGGATTAAGTGGGACCAATGTGTTACATATAAGAAATAGGGAGGGCAACAGCTCTGCCCACTGTTCATGTAACATAAAATAAGACTAGGTATAAGATGCATCCTAATCAGTTTCCTTGCATCAGTGCTCCAAACTATGTACAGTTCATGAGTACGTTTCTCAGTGCTGCTAACTATAATGCCACTTCAGGGAAATTCTGTCAGTTACAAGCAGTTTAGTGAACCACGGAGTTGTAACTGAGTGACTTAGGTATGTACATAATAGAATTTCCTATTTAGCAAAAGTACCAAAAATCAAAGTAAAGACTTAGTTGAAAGGACTGAGTTTTAGCAGCTAAAATCTACTGAGAAGCAAATTTTCTGGAGAGGTGGGGAATACAAATGTGTGATACATACAAACAAAGTTATTTAAGTTGGGGATTGCTGACAGCTGGTTGCAGTAATGCACTGTAGTCATTTAATCGGTCCACTTAGAAAGGATACAGAAATGCTGACATACGGAGATACTGTCTGTGTCCTCATTTCAGTGTCTGCTTGTGTATGTACAACAGATAGAATGAATATAACCATTAACAGAATAGGGTCAGAAAGTATTTATTGCATGACAAACCAATTTACAGTGGCCTCTGTTCTTTCATCAGGAGCTAGATGCCTTCTAAAATGAAAAATTGTACTAAGTAATTTAAATTTTTTTTTCATTATTCTTTGTGACAGATGGGCAGGACATCTGTCAGCTATTCCTACAGCTTTTTTGTTGACAGCTGAATGGAATAATTTTCAGTGTACATAAGGTTGCTTTCAGGAAGCAAATCTCCACTTTTGAATAGAAAAAAATAAGCTTTTTACAAAGGTATGGTAGCAAAAGAATTTTCAGTGATACTTCCCATTTCAAAGCTGCTGTATAACATTACTTCTTTCTTCACTTCAGAGAAAGGGTGTCTGTCATAAGGGAAGTTGCACATAGTTAATACTTCAAACTCCGTGCAGGAGGATTACCAGGGGCTGTAGCATCCCTATGCCTCATCACACTGTGTGCTTCTCAGCAAAAGACCCTTCTCCATTTAAGAAAATGTATGTGCCAAGTAAGGAAGAGCTTTAAACCCCTCAGGCTGATTTTTGTTAAGAACTGAGAAGTCAATTAATTATTTCAGACAATTTTAATCTCTTAGTATTGTGCTTGTGTTTTATTCAAAAGAAATTAAAGATATCTTACAACATTTTTTTACGAGTGTATCTAAAAGAAACAGACAAGAACTGTGCTTTAAAAGAATCCTGACAAGAGAATAATGAGCCAGGTGGTGATTTCTTTAAGAGTTCTCTCTTAATAACTACAGCTGGAAAAGAACAAAAATTACTTACAGAGTCTAGAAAAATTAAAAATGTTAACCCATTGGTTTTGTATGTATCATTGGGTACTGTAATTTTGTTCACTAATAATTTAGTCATTTAATCAGTCAAACTGAAAATTCACAATTTTATCAAATCTCAGTAGCCATACAGAATTACATCCACCTGTGCTGTTTAATACTGACAACCCTCTTTAGCCAAAAAGTGTGACTTTTGCCATGGAGCTACACCTATAAATGAGATTAGTTTGTTATTTGTGTCGGCCTAGTAGAGTAGGCACATCTCCATTCTAAGAGTTCAGTAACATGAATTCAGATCAACTGCAGAGATCTGGGACATTTCTGCAGATAAATTCAGTGTAACTGAGGCTGTAAACAGAACTCTGTTATGAAAGCAAGTGGCAAGAAGGGTCAGGAATTTTCACTCCCTGCAATAAGTCACCACAATCTTTTCACGTTTATAATACACTTTTGATTTTCGAATATATGCTGCTGTCTGCAGGAGAACAAGGCATTGTCTATTAAATGTAACTTCTGTTCATGACAACAGCTTCATAACTGAAGCTAAGAAACAAGGCTAAGTTTTCAAATTAGTCCAATAATTACAGGAAAGCAGGTTTAAAAAAGTAAGTTTTCTTGCTGCAACTGCTTCCAAGTAAGTAAGCTTCCCTGGCTAGTCCTGGCTTCCAAATGGCTGCTCATCAATGTAAAGATTAACCAGATATAACACTGAGTTTTCTGCAAAAGCAAGCATTAATTGTTAACCACTAGAGCTAGAAATAGGTCTGGAATGAGAGACAACTGTCATGAAATACGACAAAAACACCGAAATATTTAGCATTTTTCTGGCTTTGGGAAAGATTATATTTTCACATGGGCAGGGTGAGCACTTTGGATACTTTTTTCTTCTATACCAAAAAAAGTACGTCTGTCCTTTAGTTTGTTACGTTACATACAATTCTTTTCTACTCTAATTGGTGACTTCCCGTGTACCCCTTTAGATGATCGAGCTCTTCCGTAAAGGGATTGTAACCTTGCTCTCTTAAACAGCGTAAGGCCCAGAACAGTTGATCTGCTGGAGGAAATTCATCCCATTTGACCCATTTCCAGCCTGTAGGGGGGGAAAAAATGACAGTATAGAATTAAGACAGGACTCGAGGAAACAGCATGAAGCTCTGTTGGGGAGGTTTAGGCTGGATATCAGGAAAAGGTTCTTCACCCAGAGGGTGGCTGGGCACAGGAAGGGGCTCCACAGGGCAGCCTGACAGGGCTTGAATGTTTGGACAATGTTCTCAGGCACATGGTGGGATTATTGGGGTTGTCCTGTGCAGGGCCAGGAGTGGGATTTAGATGATCCTTGTGGGTCCATTCCACAGAATATCCTCCGGATATTCTGTGTTTCTGTGATACAACAGCTCTTCCTCTACAAGCCTGGATGGATCGTGCAAAAACTACCACCACAAAGCCAAAGTTCTCTGTTGCATGCAGTCATTTTGCCTGAGCAGCTTTTCTGTTGCCCAGAGAAGCTGTGGATGCCCCATCCCTGGAAGCGTTCAAGGTCAGGTAGGATGGAGCCACCTGGTCTAGTGGAAGGTGTCCCTGCCCACGGCGGGGGCTTGGAATTGGACGAGTACTTACCCTCGTTCTTGTCGGGCTCCTGGTTGCGCGGCTCGGCGCCCGGCTCGGCCTCGCCCTTCATGAGCACGGTGACATAGTGGTAGCGCTGGGACGCGCACACCGCGTTCACGGCCGACGCGAACCGCACGTGGCGCAGCCGCAGCGCCGCCTCCTCCAGCGTCTCCCGCGCCGCGCACTCCGCCAGGCTCTCCCTGCGGGCGGGCAAGGGAAGGGACGGGAAGGAAGGGGAAAGCACGGCCGCCTCCGGGCACGTCAGGGCAGGGAAGGGCAAGGCGGGGAGGGACGGCGCGGGGGTCCTACCCGAACTCCAGGTGGCCTCCGGGGAGCTGGTAGGTGCCGGCGCCCAGCGCGCCTTTCCGCCTGCCCAGGAGGACGCAGTTGGGGTGCNGGCTTGGGGATTCCTGGTTTCGGGAGGTCCTTGCCCGGGGGTGTGTCAGCAGCGCGCAGGATGCGCGTGGTGTGACGTCGCTGGAGAGGAAAGCGGCGAACCTCCGAGGCAGGCTGGAGCGGGAGGGGTGCTCTGTTCTGCTGCTCGTTTGGCCTCTGAATGCACAGGGGCTTGTGAGGTCACCGGGCATTGAAAAGGCGTTTGTGCAAATGAGGGGCAGCTGAAAACACGTAAGATACAACTCGGTTTTTGAAGGTCAGGGAGTCAGTTGGTCTCTGACTGCAGATTTGTTCAGAACTTAAAAAGTGGCCCTTCTTTGGTTAGCTGGATGTTTCTCCTGGGTAAAGAGTCTGACTCTGGAGTGTCACTTTGGAAGTGACACATTTTTATTTAAAGAGGAAGCTACAAACTTATATAAGCAGAGCTCCAGAGACAGAAAAACAGTTCTGATCAGTTCAGTTCTGAACAGTTCTGATTTTATCAGTGACTGATAAAAAAGAAATAAAAGCTTCTGCTAGCAGATATTTACCTTTATTTTCACATTTTTTAAAAGTACAGAGATACGTAAAATATAAGATACGAGCTTTCATTTTCCTTATAAATTAACTGTAAAGTTTGTCAGATTTTTCCCTTTTTCAGCCTGTTGATCACGAGAGAAAGACTTTTTTATTCGCAGACCTTTCAAATTGTTTGTTTGGGTTTTTGGTTGTTTTTGTTTGTTGGTTTTTGGGGGGTTTTTTTGGTAAGGTTTTAAAATATCTATGGGCTGATATTTTTATTTACATATGAAGGTCACAGGGCCAAACTGACTGCAACTTAATCGCATTTTCTGGGATCAGTTTTCTGAGGTTTAATTGCCTGAACTGGCTCAGTACAGCATTAGATGGGTCCCAGTGTTGGCATGAAGGGCATGTCAGGAGTGAATGGCTGGGCATGCTAGAAGCGAGGCTGCCCTTTGGCGGTGTTTGGCTGTGCTGCTTAGCTGTGATGTCAGCCCACACCCCGAATTACTGACATTAGTAAATTAATAATAATAACAACAACAACAACAACAATAATAATATCATCATCTTGGGCAAACTGCCAAGCTAACAAGCTAATGGACTTTTTGTAAACCAAGCTCATTCATTTGTATTTCTCCCCCAGTACAGCTGGAGTACCCTAATCTCCAGATGAAACATCAGTCAGTTATATCACTTCTGTATTTACAAGTTAAAAAGACAGTGATCTTGTAAAAGCCATATCAAAGATTCCTCCTCACCCACGAAGCTCAATGTGGTCAATTAAAACACCACAAAGCTTTTTATCTGAACAGTGAAAACATTCTACTTTCTATGTACACCATTTTCCTGTACCTTTTACCAAACAGCATTTAGTAACAAGTCTTGAGGATGACCCACTGTCATTCTACTGATTTATTTTTAAATACAAAAAATAAATATTCATAAGGTCTTTATGCTTCTTTATTATATTAGCAGGATACAGTTCAATGAAAATATATAAAGATTATGTAGAGTATAAAAAGTGTATTTTTCTATTGTCAGCAGGCTAAGATTTCCTCTCTGACATGCTTTTAATCACAACAAAAATTTGAACTATTACTCTTCTACTGAACTTTAAAATGGCTATTTTTGTGTTAAGGTTTTGAAATCTGCTTGTATGCAGATGTTTAGAATTGTTTGAATTTTTTCACCTTACATTTATAATCATTAACATAAAGAATATTGTATGAAAATAAGCATTTTGTTGACTGAATCTGTTCTAATTGGTTTCACTCTAGGATTTATTTAAGATGTATCTATGCAGTCCGGTTTTGCAGATTGTGATGTAAATATAGGCAGGTTTTCTGAGTTTGATAGTGAACAGGCATCCACTGAAGAAAGACATGGGAATAAGCCATGAATGAGAAAGTAGTAAAGTGAGTCCTCTGCTGCAGTAGTATGTTGAAAAGCTTGCAAGATTATGATTTATATGGTGTTGTAAACTTGTTTATTAATAATTCATCTGACAAAGGACTCCCGTGAGACAAACAGCTAAAACAGTGTATTTAAACCAGCATGTGTCCAGGCACCTACTTTTCAGGCCCAATCCCTCGTTCCTTATGCTAATGCTGTTATTGATTGAAGTGGCTGTGCGATGAACTTGATATGTGAGCTGATGTGGTTGGCACAAGGAGGGGACAGGACAGAGTTCAATCAGATTAAGCACAGCACAAAGCCAAACCTGACTCAGCAAACTGGGAGAGAGATTATTTTTTAGCAGGATGTGTTCCCTGATACGATTTACAGCTCAGGTACATAAATGAGAGAGGCAGCGAGTCAGAGCAGTTGGGAACAAGAATGGTAGGACTAGCCATGTTAGTGACAGGCCAGATTTATGTCAGATTAAAATGACTATGCAGCTGTTCCGTAAGAAGAACACGCATAGAGAAAGCAGGTTAGAAAAGCACACAGTGTACAACAGTTTATTGAAAAGCAGCTACACAAACAGAAAACATCCATCTTTCTGAGAATTTCATGCACGTGGTTCCCTGACTGTGGAATTTACTGTATAGTCACATTTGTGTAGCAGAACTATTAACTGGAAGATGTAAGGATTATATATAAATATTTTACATTGCAAAGCTGGCATTCAGAAGCTGGGTGGAATGTGATAGCAGTGCATGGCACCAAAGTCCTGCCAGCAACCTGGCTGAGACTTCAGCTTGGAAGATTTTCCTACTCTAGTATTCAAGCAGCTGGTTGTTATCCTGAACCCTGATACTGAAAATGGAACATTGTTAACTGTTTCCTCACTTTTATTTTAGCAGAAGTATTTCCATGACATCTTATGCTTCCATTAAATGACTGTCTTTTAACATAAGTCATTCCTAGCTGTGATGTTATAGCTTCATAGACATTATTAGTGGGAATTAGGCAAAGTGTGATACCTTGTTTTTATGTTGAAATGTAAATAAACTCTGATCACATTTACATAATAGAGAATAATGGTGTGTGTATGCAAGAGCAATAGAACAGATTAGAGCTGTACTACAGGTGTACTGTCTTAATTGCTTGTTAATTATTTCTTTGCTGGGTACAGACAGGATGGAGTCATCGGAGTGAGTGTAGGTGGTGAGACAATTCCGTTTTATTTGTAGCTCTGCCGTTAAAATTTTAAGTGACCATGGGCAACTCACAGGCTGGTGAAGATGGATTGTGCTTCAGCTTTGATGAAACTTCTGGGGGTACTCAATCCGGGGGAGACTGAATCAGAATAATATAAAAGTGTCCGTTAGCTCAAGACAAAAATCCATATAGGATGGATTTATGGATCCATATAGGATCCATATAAGCCCAGAGAGAGTTGTCCCATTTTCTTGCAGTAGCAAGCAACAGAGTCAGGATGTAAGTCTGGTTTCCTGACCTGCAGCCAGTACTTATCTCTCAACAGTAGCTCTGGGCTTTGAAGCTTAAGGTTTGAAGTTTTGCCTGGATCCATTACGTCCTCTTGTAAACTTTGTTGCATATCCTTTCCAGGGCGGAGGTCACATGGGGAAGTCTCCTGGACCTACAAGCTTTCTTCGTATGTGGAAATTGCATCCAAGTACTGTCCTGTAATGGAACTGCAGCAGGCCCTGTGACTAGTCAAGAACTACTGTGTGTACAGAGGACAGAAAGAGCACAAAGTTCAAGTGCTTTTTCTTCTCTTCCCCTTGGCAGGAAGAAATATTTTATCAGCTGTTGTGGGAAATTTTGGATGGTCTATCAAAATTTTGCAGCTGCTTACAGGTTCAGTGACACATACCAGAACCTTGCATGTCTGAACACAGAGGTGCAGAGCTAAGCACTCTGCACAGCTCACTGCAATGCTAACAGGTGACAATAACACCAGGACAGCAGAGGACCAGGAGCAAAATAACTGAACAATGATTACCCATCTTTTGCGATACTCCCCCAAGGAGAAGTTATGATAGTGCATTTTCAGTTTCAGAACAAAAAGAGGCAACTTTTCCAGTTACTGGATTATTTAAGTTACAAAACTCAGAAGAATCACATCTCCAACATCAGATCTCTCTTTGATGTCCATAACGTAAGGAAATAACTGCATTTTTCCTTATTATTGGTAGAGGACTTTCTTGTTCCAATTTCCCAGGCCAATGCTATTTTCCCAATTATCATTTTGTTTTACAGGAAGAAGCTTTGCCTCCTTGTGAATCACAAGGTCCAGTCACTAGTTTTTGCAGAGACACCTGTCCCCTGCTTCGGTTCCTCTGTGACCTGAGTCAAGGCCACCAAAGTGAATGTGCAGGCACTGAATTGCAGAGAGGGAGACACAGTGTGGGGCTGTGTGAGGCAGAAACGGGGTTTGTGGCATGGGGAAGAGGCCTGGGATGGGTGGGGGGAAGGTGGGCTGCAAAATACCTAGAAATATTAGTCCTCAGTTCAGTCGTAGAAACAGAATGGTTTGGATTGGAAACAACATTCAAGATCATCTGGTTCCAACACCCCTGCCATGGGCAGGGACACCTTCCAAGGGATCAAGTTGCTCAAAGCCCCCGATCCAGCCTGGCCTTGAACATTTCCAAGGATGGGGCATCCACAGCTTCTTGAGCAACCTGTGCCAGTGCCTTACCAGCCTCACAGTAAAGAATTTCTTCCGGTATCGAATCTAAACCTGCCCTCTTTAAAGCCATTCCCCCTTGTCCTATGCAATAATGGGTGTGTTTGAGTTGTTGCACGAAAACACCCTGAAATACGAAAACAAAAAAATAATCCTCAGAGCGGAAATACTGACAGTTTTTCCATTCTGAAGCTGAGCCGGGAGGGAGTGGGGGGGTGGCCTAAGGGAGCTGTGCCCCTCTCTTCCCGTTTGACACAGGCGGTGCCAGCCGAGGCCGACGTGGTCGGAAGGTTGTAGGTGGATTACAACTCTTTTTAGAATCCTTGTAAGAAGAAAATAACCTTTATTAAACCCAAGATGGTTGAAAAGCAAAAGGCCGGGAAGAACCCTTCACAGCCTCTTCTCTCCCNTCCGCGTCGCGCTGGGCTCCGCCACGGGGAAGGTAGCGGCCGCTCGGGAACGGGGGTGGGCTGCGCCGGGGCCGAGCCGGGGCCGGGCAGGCTGGGGTCGCGGTCGGGGTCCCTCCCTGCGGAGCGCCGGCGAGAGGATCGTCCGTGTTATGCCACTCCCGCCGCCGTCCTGCCCTGCCCTGCCCTGCCCTGCCCTGCCCTGCCCTGCCCTGCCCTGCCCTGCCCTGCGGTCGCCGCGGGCCGGGCGCCCCGGGGGCCGTGCCGCTGTTTAGTCTGCGCGGCCCTNTACGGCCCCCTGCAGCCGCTGTGTTTGTGGCAGGTCTTCCCGGCACAGTTCCTTTTCCCTTCCTTTTCAGCGCTCCCCTCCCCTAATTTGCTTGGAAATCCTGGTGTTTCCATCTCCGCTGTCACCTTGCTCATAGGAGGGGTCGGGCTGTGCCAGTTAAACTCTTCTTCCAGCTCGCACCTCGCCAGCCTCTGCTCTTGGTTCCTGTGAATGCCATTTGTGGGTGCGGGCTTGTTTTTGGCTGCAGCACCCCTGGAGAACGGTGACACGAAGGAGCTCGGGAGGCTGCAGTTGTGTGACACTCCGACTTTCTCCTGCTACGGAGGAGGAAGGTCGCCGTGCGTGCCCCTCTCGTGTTACACGCAGCCTCCCGGGGCCGGCGGTCACTCAGCGCCTCTCCCTTGGGGTCGTGCCAGGGAAAGGGCCTCCTGCTTCCAGAAGGAATCCTTTGGAGGTTACATAGGCCCTGACGATTCGGCAGCTTGGAATGCTGTAGTAAAGCTCATGTGTCGTCTGCTTGCTTCCGTTATTTGAAGTGAAATGAAACCTTGAAAATCCAGCTTGTTAGAAACTTCCTAATACAGGCTGATTTTTGCAGTGCTTGTGCCGATGGTACCTACTAAAAAAATTGAAATAAATGCAAAAGTTTGTTTTGTATCTGTTTCTTTTATAGTCTTTTTACCATGAATCTTTTGGTGCTCATCTGTGTTCATGCATTAGCTGAAATCAGTAGGTTTCCTGCTTTGTGTGTGTATAAAATTAAGGTCTTGTTCGCATATAGTGAATTATGAAAAATGCAGCAAATATTTTTTCGTTTTGTAGTTGTTAATTTTTGTGCTACAGAATGCTTCCAAAATTCCTTGATGTACTTTTCCTTACAGATGTTTTGTTCAAGTACTTAAATGCTAATTGAGTGCTCAACGGTTTAACTCTGCCAGTCCTTGTCAGTGCTAGCAGCTTCACCAGCTCTTTCCCCCTGCCCAATAAAACCTCACAAAATCAAATACCACACCTGATATGAATGACTGATGTGAAAGTGTAGGATTAAGTGTTCAGGTGTTTGCATTGGTACACCAAAGAGTACTTGTTTAATATGTAGAATTTTTTTTAAGCTAAACAAAGAGGGCAGTTTTTCCACAGCACTCATGTTCGTTTTTTTTCTTTTTTTTTTTTAATTCTTTTTCTTTAGGTACTTGCTGGAAGTCCAGGAATACTCAGTAATCATGGTTTTCAGGTGCAACAACAGCAACAGAGGAGGCTATCACTCCATGAATACCTGAGCATGGGACTGTTGAAGGAGGCTGGCATTTCTGTTCCACATGGAGTGGTTGCCAATACGCCAGACGAAGCTTACAAAATAGCAAAAGAAATAGGTATAATATTAAAGAGAACAATACAAATAGGCATGGGAGTGATACAAGGTGTAGCTATTTTTCTGTTTTTCCTGGTAAGATGTTGCTTGGAGTTTTGAATATATCTTCTCTTTGAGAGAGTCTTTCCTGTGAAGCAACCTTCTTGGTAAGAAGGAATAGGTCAGGTATAAATTGTATTAGCTTAGACTAATATAATTACTTAAACTTCTTTGAGATGAGTAATAGACTCTACTTTGTGCAAATTCTGGATTTCTTTCTACTTTCAGCAAGGTTAGAGGAAATCTTGGGTGAAGAGCTTCAGGGGTGGTGACAAGATCTCATACAGAACAGAGGATGCAAAATATACTTACCTTTAGTCTGCAGAAGAAGAGTAAAATCCTACTCCTTTGTGAGTGTGCTTTTCTGACAGAATGCACCTCCTTCATACAGGAGGGGATGACTTTGAGGCTTGTAGTTATAAGCTAAATTCCTGGCTTATTGATGAAAAAGTATCCAATCTCATTTGTCTGGTGCTTAAATACTTCCTTTAGAATTGAGCTTTAATTAACTTGACTCTGCCCATTAGTTTGCCACTTTACCTATTATGTGTCCTGGTAAAATTTTTTGGTGTAATTTGAATGTAATATGGAGGTCATCTTCTATTGTGTGAGGTGTTAATAGGTGGGCATCTTTTTGGTTGGTTAATTTGTTTGTTTGGGGGCTTTTCTTAGTTTAAAGTCTGGGACTTTTTTCCCTCCCTGGAAAAACTTAGTAGGCTTGTCACACAGTTTTATTGAAGGTTGTTGGTTGTTGTATTCCTCTCTTCTATGCAAATGATCAAATCTCTATTCGCTTCCAGATGGATACATTTGTTGTGATTCCTGAGGTTATAGGTTTTGTTGGATTCATTTCAGTTTCATGTGTAGATTTAGTGTGAGAAATGATACCTGAAAAAACAGAGAATTTTTCTTCTAGAGCAAGTTATGCTGCTTTGTAATGTAGAAAAGAATTGAAAAGCTGCTTTTTCTTCAGACTTGATGTCCCAGAAATTCAGGTATTGTCTGATTGTCTGCCTGCCTTCTTTAGCTTGTTTCCATTAGAAAGATGATACAAAATTGTAATAATTCCACTAATATAAAAGGGAAGTTGCTGAAATACTTCTGAGAATGATTTAAACTTCAGAACCTTGCCTTCTGTTAAGGCTGAGCTTGTAGCATGATCAAAAGTTCACAAATCAGGCAGACCCCTTTGCTCTACTTTAATATCTGCACAGATATTGCTGGTGGAAAATGAGACAAGCTTAGTCTATGGCTCTCTAATCAACAGCTTGGAAACTCATAGGTCAGGATTCCTTTGTTTTGTTCTTACTCAGAGAGGGCTCCTGTGGCAATGTGGGTATGTCCAGCTGCTGGTTTAGAGCTCTGTGTCATCCCTGTGATGTCATAGATATGCCTCTTATCTGGAGTATGTGACTCTGGGCAGTTTCTTGGGGATCAGAAGAATGAAGTTGTGTATGAGTTGAAATCCTTTAGTAAAGGAATTCAGGGCTTCTGGTTGTCAAACAAACACTTTGTTGAAGCTGGTGTGTATTCTATGCTATGACTTTCTTTGGTACTTGAGATGACGAAGGGAAAACTTCCCAAGAGGAGAACACACACTGAAGGAGCTTGAGTTTTTGAGGCATTGCTCAAACATGTCCAGAACTCATTCTGAGTGGTGACGTATTCTTCGCTCCAGTGTTTTGGATTTCTTTGTTTTTGTAGGCATTCACCTGCTAGTTTTCATTTAGTATGTACTTAAAAAAAAAATCAACAAAACACAAACCAAACAAAACAAATCTCTATCAGAATGAAAAAAATTCACTTTTTTTGGTCCAGCTGCTCGTTGTTTATTTTAGTTGTGTAGGAGTAGTTGCCAGTAGATATGAAATTATTTTTTGTTTCTTTTTATATGCTAAACTGTTTTATCGAATGTTTGTCCAGACCATTACAAAGACAGTTGGTAATACTCTTTGCTCTTTTTCCCTAGTGCTGATCCACATGTTCCTGGTAAATTTACACAGAGCAGATTTCTGGCTAAAGGTTGAGTTTGGCATTGGATTTCTTCCCTTTTGCAAATACCTCACTTCCCTTAGAAGGGTAACTTTTTATCCCAATGTGTAGCAAATGCCAACTTCTTATTAACAGAGATTATCATAGTTTAGCTGTGGCTGTAGCTAAATCAGTCTTACATGAGCATCTCGCTTAAATTTTGAAAAAATGAGCTGAATAAGTTCTGTTCTAAAGTGTTGATAAGAGGCTGCAGCATGACTTGATTGCCTTCATGTTTATGGTTTACTCTTAGCCATGTGTGCATTCCAGCTAGCACTGTGACCAGGGCTGATTCAGAAGCTGGTATGTGTTCATTATCAAGAACATGACTAGTGAACGCAAGGACTATTGAGTGAACAGATGCTTCATGAGTGTGATAGCACATAGCTCAGCAGAACACACTATTTGAAATGTAGAACATTGCTGTTTGTTAAGACAGCACCTATGGAAGTGTCTGTATTGTTGTAACTCAAGTTTAGATACTTCCTGACACCTTCCTCTGGTAACGGTTGTGTGGAAGGCAGTGACATATTGTATTCTTGTAGCAAAGTCTGCTTTTGTTTTTAGCATATATTTCTATTCATAATTTGAGAAGTGAGACTTTTTAAGACATAAATATCTTTAAGCAGCTTTTATTTTGGTGGTTTTGTCAGGTTTTCAGATAGTGAATCCTACAGCTTTATGTGCATGGCAGACTGTCAAATTTTAGTAAAATATAAAGCTGTGCAAAATAGGAGGTGTTGAGAAACTGAGTGCAAAACATTTCACCTTTCTGTGTTGGAGTTCTTGAAAGGAGACTGAAAGTAATGGGATCTGCTACTTTTGCTGTTGCAGTTTAAGAGATCTAGTGCAGCTCCATATCCATGTAGTTTATAAAGAAGGTTCTGTTTTGGCATGTTTTCTACAGAACGACTCCAGTGATTGGCTTGGCTGTATTCCTGCTGTCAGTTCTGTGATTAATAGATGTTTCTTTTCAGACCTTTTAAATTCTTTTCAGTGTTGTTAAAACCTTTTACATTCTTTTTGATGTTATTTATTTTTCAGTCTATTGCCTAAACACACTATCTCTTTCTCTTAAAAAAAGTTTAAAAAGTAATGTGTAAACCTGGGTAGATTTATAAATAGAAGTTTTGTTTTCAGGCTTGATTTAGTCAGAAACCAGAGTTTAGTACAATGTGTGCAATTATTTTCTTAGGTAAAGTGCTAGCTTTTTCTTTATTAGCTCTTCAAAAGAAAGGTATTCCAGGTGCTGTGGCAAAAAGCTGAGGTGGTTTTCTCCTTAGTGTATGCCACACCCTCCTTGGCTGTCTGATTTAATTTTGGGGGTTTTTTTATTATATGTCGTACTGAAAACTCATGTCAAAAAACTAGGTTTTTGTTCCTAGTGGTTTTTTGGTTGTTTTGCCATTATCAGTTTTCCCTGTTGGTGAATTATTTGCCCATGTTACCTGATGTCTTCTGCGTTGTCTTTAGAGTCTGAAACTCCAGAGGGTTTATTCAGATGCTCTAGGACATGGATGATAATCTAAGGTGGCAAACTTAAACAGAAATCCCCCAGGTGTTAAAAAAATCATGCAGTTATGTTCCTACTTACCTGGTCAAAATCTCTAGATAACCAGCAGTAGTGGTCTAGAAACCAAACATTTACTTACATTCTGGCAAATGCTACTTTTTTTGGCATCTGAATCTTACATTTTGCTTCAACCTTTGCTTGCTTCTTAGCTCTTCACTCCTTTGAAGATAAAATATCAAAACATGTTGATGATGATTCAGTAGTTGAAATGAACTTGTCTAACCAGCAGATTGAAATTTTGACCTCTGTATTTAATTGCTTGACTTAAGCTGTTGCCAAAACCAAACCTGTCTTGTGAGCTGATGACGAATGTGATGCAGTTGATTAATGTCAGGAAGTATTTGTGTAGAAAATATTTTGTAATGCCAAAATATGTTGTTCAGTCTCCTGACTGGTATGGTCCTTTCAGTGAAAGTATAAAGATGCCTGGCACATAATTATTTCAGTAGTTATACTTTTGATTTACATACAATGAATCTTCTAACACTCAAAAGTTTCAAATGCTGGAAAAATGTAATTTTGAAGTTAAAGTTCTCAATAATTATGCTTACTAATGAAATGCACACAGTGTACTCTGAAGAGATTCTCTGCCTCTGTTGACAGATTTAGGGTCACCATATTATTTATGTTGACACTTCTGTTGTTAGTTACAAGCCCATCTTTTTGCTCCTTAATGCTAGTAAATACACCTATATTATTTAAACCTAGTTTTTATTGTATCTGTGCAACAAGAAAAAATTAGCTTGTGTTATAAATGGAGAGTTCTGGTACAAGGACTTCGAAATGCAGACTAACTGAGGCAAAAGTTATGGGTCTCCATCTCTCCCAGGCTAAGTTTGCAGTTGAATGGTAGTTGCGAACTTGATTGGCACTTGTGTTACTAACCTGTCACTGCCTTTTACTTTTGTCTCTCTTGTCAGAATAGATGAGGCTTGCATGGTTATCCTGAAGGTGTCTGTGGAAAGCAGTACTGCTGCTACAGTTAGTATTGGGCAGAGAAGTGGCAATTAATGTGATTTGACAAAAGTCAAAATGGAAACTTGTAAAGCAGAACGTTTTAATAAAGCTTGTCTGCTGTAATCATTGGACTTTCCACTTGCGCAGGAAACTTCAACAATACAATGGACCAGTGAGTGTTCTTGCCTTTTAATAAGCTTCTTAAAAGATTGTATTTTACATAGGTTTCTTTCTGCTTGCCTGCAGTTTCTCCCGGTTTGAAAGCTTAGGTTATGGAATCAGAAATTATTCCTTCCAATAAATAAATATTAAGTATTGATAGAAATGAGGATAATTTTGTTTGCTGACTGTATAACTCTTTCTCTGTCTGGTTAATAAATGGTTGTTGAAGGTGAAGCCCGTAATGTTAGTAATGTATAGATTTCTGTTGTCCTGAACAGATTAATGCTAAGTCAGTGTTCTGATTAGATACCTGTTCTCTTGGGTATCTACTCTTAATTTTATAAACATTGCCTGATTTTTTCAGGCTGTTTTGCTTAGATGTGCTTTTAGGTCTGACTGCCGTTAACATGGAAATGTGATGCTTACCAAGTGCTTGTTCTGAAATCTGTGCACTGGCCTGTAGCTTGCTTGGCTGGGACATCAGCTGTACTGATGTTCTGGTGACCTGTGTTAAGGCTTTACAGTTTGTTACTGCTGCTGAATGCTGAAGTCCTGCTCACCGAAGTTCCCCCCTATGTGCATGTGCTTGTCACATGGTGTACAAGTCTGCAAAAGAATTGTCTGCTGGATGAGCTTTTGCCTTCAGGGAATCACTGTTCTGATAGGCTTCAAGACTTGATAGCGCAAATGCTTATACTGGCACAAGAAACGAGGCTGGAGTGAAAAGTTGAGGGCTGGAGGCAGGGTGGGACTTCTGTGGTGGTGTGTTTGCTGGCATAAACTGTCCTGGCTTTGTACGTGGATATCTGCTCTAGGGCAGAAACTGCTATTTTTCTTTGAAACACAAGCCTAGCAGTATTTCAAAGCCATGTAAGCAAAAAAACAAGGACACAACTGTTGATACTGAGCAGAAAACTATGGTAGCTGCTGGTTTCCAAATTTTTTTTCTTGGGTTACTGTGTATCAGCAGTTCTTTGTTGTGTCAGATTGTGTGACAGTGCTGCAGCTGAACAGTGCAGATGGGGTGTGTGACCAAACATTTCTGTCCTCTAGTTTTAGAGTAATTTTAAATAGCTGTGGGAAAAAAATGTTTATTGAACAATAAGCTTTCTGCATGATGGGTTAAGTTATGGTTTTCTTGGGACGTATTATCTTAAATTTTGTTTCAGGTACATCTATGCAGCTTAATTGCTTGTAAGCATAGCTGGTCAAATAACCCTGGAAGTGTTGCTTGTTTATGCATTTAAGCAGCTAGTTTGCAGTGCTGAAGGAAAACAATTTACAAAGAATTAGTATCCTGCTCATTTAATGGCTCTGTTGTTGCATGAGGGATAGTCCAGTGATGTTATGGCCAAAACTGATTGTGAAAAGTTAAAAGTTGTTTTTCTCACACTCTACTGAATGTCTATATGTTGACAAAGTGCAATAATGCATAATAATGAAATTTTAAAGAAATGCCTTCCAGGATCAGGGCAGTGGTGCATTTAGCCTGGTACTCTGCCTAACAACAAAAGAACATACTATTTATGGCAATTGTTAGCCTGCCTATTTTCTGCAGTCCATTACCCCTCATTTTCCCTTACCATTCATGTTTGTTGTCTTAAGAATATCAGAGGGAACATCTCTGCCCAGTTCCTTTTGACTCTTCTGTTCTTCCTTCATGTCTTCTGACAGGCTTCATTATCTTTTGTGTAAAGAAGGGTCTTTTTTCCTGCACCTTTTTAAAAATTGACTTCTCTTGGTAGGTGGCTTTTGGTTTTGGCTGGTGTAGGGCAGAAACCAGGATGAATGATGTATGTGTAGTCGTGTGTTCTTACTGTGTCCCTCACAGGTATGCCTGAAGACTGAAATAATGTTCTTTCTTTGTTCTCCTTTGATAGATTTAAAGAAGTGCTAAGCTCGTTTAGTCTCTTCTTGTAAGGGAATCTCCTCATTTCAGTGATCATCCTAGGAACCAGTCTTTCGTATTGAAATTTACTTTTCTGCCCAGAGCTAAATACGATGTTCCTGCTGAGATCTTACCAGAGCTTTAGCTGGGATCTGGTTTTGACTTGCTCAGATTCTGGTCTTTATCACTAGGAGGAATAATTGCTACAAAGAAGGTGCCTGTGGCTGAACTTCATGGCTTTTCCGAAAGCTTCTCTGTCGTAGCAGCTTTTTGTCTTCTGGACTTAGTATAGGAAGTGAAAAACAAGCTTAGTACTTAAAGTAATTGCATAAAAGTTGTCTTGTGTGACTTCTATAAAGTATGTTGACTTGATTGCCGGTATTTAGTAGCTATAAAAAATAGTTATCTTCAGGAACTGAATTCAATATTAGAATCATAGACTGTAGTAAATCAACATATACTTGTGTGTTTTTAATCTTCATGCTTCTTGTGCAAAAGGACTTTGCAAAATCATGTATGAATTCAGAGATCTGTTGTTAGGTAGACATTCAAGAAGTGAACAACGGGTAGCTGGTTGGGAGAAGTAACTTGAGTGCTCTGCTTATAGCCAGCCACCCTAGCTTGTGTTGTTGTATGAGTTCAGTTTTTCCTGTCCAGGCAGGACACAGGTCAAAATAGGAATCAACACAACTTCTTTGTGTCTGCCATAATCTTCCTTAATATGTGTAGTGGCTTGTTTTGCTTGAGTACTGTAATTTTGCTGAGGCATTTCCATGGCTCCTCTTTAATATCCAAGGAACAGCAAGTTCTTTCTTTGCTTGGAAAGATCTGAGTGGCTCAGCTAGTGGTGACATGAGAAAAGATAGGATGTGCTGAACAAGTATGAATGGGGCATTCTTACCATCTTGCAGTCTAGCTGCTGTCTGTATTCTGTGTAAGTGAGCTTGATTAATAACTCAGGACTTTGTTTTTTTTCCTTTATCACCTTAAATGACTCAAATTTTTTTTTTTTTTTGGTCTTTCAATGACAATTCAGAATATCCCAGTTAATTTTCGTTATATTCTAATACTTTACTTTTTAAACTCAAATGCCCAGTCTCCCCTACCTAGAAGAATATTTTGTAAACTATTTTTAAACAGTTAAAGCCAACTAAAGGGCTTACTCTGCCTACTCTGGGAAGAGTAGTGAATTTGTTTAGGCCTCTGACTTTTGCAAAGCACTCAAGCTTATGCATTAGTGCTCTGCTGGATGGAAGCCATAGGGGACTTGCAAGCTGACTTGGGTAAGTGCTACAGTTACATATCATTGCTGGGAAGGTAATGGTTACAGATACAGGATATTTATAGTTGATTGAGGAAAATCTTGCATTATGGTGTGTCAGATATTCAGCTTCCTTTTGTCAATAGTCTGTGCGATACTAACTATGTCTTACTGGGTGTTTAAAAATTTGTGACTCCAACTCGAGTTAAAGATATATCAGAACACTCAAAATACCAACTCTTTTGGATACTAACTCACGAAGGTTTGCTCATGGAACAGCCTAAAGCTGCAATTTATGGATTTTTTGAGATTTTTGGAATAATCTATGTGAGTTACAATAAAGTCTTCAATGCACATGTTTGTGTTTTTTAATGGTGGGGGGGAAAGGGGGGAATAAAATTAAAACAGCCTTTGTTATTCTACCTGGAGCAATTTGTTTTAGTAGACACAGATGACAAATTTTTGTGTTTTCTTTCGTTCTAGGTTCAAAGGATCTTGTGGTAAAAGCACAGGTTTTGGCTGGTGGTAGAGGAAAAGGAACATTTGAAGGTGGCCTCAAAGGAGGAGTGAAAATAGTTTTTTCGTAAGTTGTTTCTAAATTATCCAACCAAGTAGAAGGACTTCAACATTTCACATTACGGATTGAACCTATTGCTTTCTTTAAAACCAATGTTTTAATTATTAACCTTAAAATAACAAAAATTAGATAAGACTTTTAAATACTACTTCTGTTTTTACAGCAGTTTCTTTGTCACATTCTGAGCTTCTTTTATTCTAGTCCAGAAGAAGCAAAAGCTGTCTCCTCCCAAATGATTGGAAAGAAGTTGTTTACCAAGCAGACAGGAGAAAAGGGCAGGATATGCAATCAAGTATTTATCTGTGAGCGCAGATATCCCAGGAGAGAATACTATTTTGCAATAACAATGGAAAGGTCTTTTCAAGTGAGTAATACTAGAAAGGAAGCTACTTAACTTGTTACAACTGAATTAAAAAAAAAAATCAACAAAACTGTTTACTGTACTGTTCACTTGCATTTGAAAATCAGAAGTATACAAGCTAAACTTTGTTTTCTAGTATCTCTGACTATATGATTGCGTTTGTTTTTAAATGCTTTAAAGATGTAATGTTACAATTTAAATTTACGGAATAATAAGTGAACACTGGTAGCCCCAACTGAAATTCAGTCACATGGCCAAAGGGGAGATGGGTAGAATAAGGAGGTAATTTTCATTTTATTTTAATTTGCATTTACGTACCAGATTATAGTTTGTTTTAAAAATACAGCTGTATGTGTACATGTACGTGTACACACTAATTTTGAGTGTCAGAAACAAGATAAGTAAAAGTGTTGTGGAAGAGCAAATGGTCCTCCATAATACAAAATCTCTTTTCGCCAGTGTGTGGAAGTTCCTAGAGGTGCACTGGTGTGTCCCTCAATTTTGAGAGTGCTGGTAGCTTTCTTATGCTAATGCTCTTCAGGAACTGCTTAGAAGATTTGGGCCTGGAGGTCTGTCTTCAGAGCTCTCAGGATAATGAAAGCCATGGTCTTTTCTGCATGTATGGGCTGTATGTGGGTATGTAGTTTTTTTAGGCTACAATTCAAATGTGGTTACTGAAATGTGTCAGTGTTTTCTGACAGACAAGTGTTCTCTTTGGAGCATAGAACATGAATTGCTAAATAACTTTAATGAAGCCAGGGTAAAACAGATCTTGGAACTTTATTTTCTGAAGCTCAGCAAAAACTGGGTTTGATCTGTTCAGATGCTTAAGAGTTTGCAGAGGCACTGGTTTTGGTAAGTAGAGGAGGCATGAGTATGAAGTAATTTCCTATGGAGGAATAAGAAAACTGGTTTTACTCTTTTTTTTGGTAGCAGTATTAGGAATTAAATATAGTATTTGTTCGTTTTTCTTCCTCTGTAGTGTTCTTTTCAATAGGAAAGTATCAACTGTGTTGAATTATGTGACTTGGGCACCTCCATTCTGATGTATGCTGTAATAGAGCAGGGAAGATTCACATGTTGCTGTATGCACCACAAGGTGGCATTAAAGTGCTGTAGATGAACAGATTTTAGACTTAAAATTGTGTAAGCAATAAGCAAGGATGCTTATGGAAATAAAATTCACTGTAACGGATTTAAGCAAATTAGATAAGGGAAACATGTTTTCATGACTTGTTCTTGCTCTTGAATAAATCTTATTAGCATGTGTTGAGCATACTGTGTGGGTTATTGCCTTTTGATAGGGATGTGCTTTTGTCATGTTTTTATAAGTCATGTTTTTAGATGTGCTTGTAATTACTGTAACTTGTATAGGATGCTTAGGATGGGGAAATGCCTTTCAAAAGAAGGAAGCGTGAAGATTGGATAGCACACTGTTTATTCCTGATGTTGTTACAAACCTCTTCCTTTAAGGAGGGGAAAAAAGACTAAAATAGTCAGCTGAAAATGGAACTTGATGACATGGATATTGCCACCAGGGGTTTGTGTTTTATGCAAAACTTTTCACTTTGGTCAATTCTGTGGAACGATGAGTTATTTTATGATGTGTTTGTAGTTTGCTGGCAGTTCAAGATAAGAATATCTGGAAATGTTTATTGAATTGAACCTCACTATTAGATGCAGGATAATTTGCTAGCTATATATTTCCATTTGGAAGGATGGTCATGGGAGTGATGTGGTTATTAAACGTGTTCTCTGAACCAGGGTCACATTTTCTATAATTAATTGCCAACAGTTATAAGGCTGTTTAAGACTTCTGCTGATAGGAAATGCTGCCTTAGTACACCCATGGCCGTAATCCATGCATAGGTGGTGATAAAGGAAGGTAGGTTGAGGTGATCCAAGTATGTCTTCACTGTTAACAGAAGGAGAGATTTTTAGGTTCCATGGTAGTGAGTCCTTGATATTTTTGTTGAGATTTAGACAGCTTTAAAAAAAATCTTTCAGCTGCAAATGCTAACAATTCTGGTTTCTTAATTTCTTTTATTATGGAATAATTGAGTGCTATTTTGTTTTGCTGTGACTTACTTTCAGTGATGGCTGTAGTTACTGAACGTTGTGATTCTACTGAACAGGTACGGTTTGCAGTAACTTATCATTAAGTTCTGCAGACCTCTATTTGTCCTTGGAGTTGGATCGTGGCAGAATGAATAAATGAGTGCTTGACATTTGATCTGTGTTTGTGTAGGGGTGAGTGGAGAAGGTGGTTCTTTCTCTAGGGACAACCTAAAAAATAAAATGTGTGTGGTTACTAAGTTGAATCTTTCTAGCAGAATTTGAAACTAGTATGTCTGTGTTAATTACTTTTCTGCTGCTTTACAAAGGAAGTTTTTCCTTGTTAAAAGAAATTGGACCTAACCTACACCTTAAAATTTGGAAAGTATTATTAAAAGATTTTATATGGATCTATTGAGTAGATAGTAACACTCTCGAGAGCGTACAACAAAAATGCCCAAATAAAAAATTTTTCAACAAAGAAGGTTTTATTGCTGTAAGGTATCTTATGGGAAGAACTAAGTTTCAATTGTGTGGTATAATATTGCTTATGCTTTTTTTTTTTCCTTTTTGTTCTAGGGTCCTGTGCTGATAGGCAGTTCTCATGGTGGTGTTAATATTGAAGATGTTGCTGCAGAGAATCCTGAGGCGATAATTAAGGAGCCCATCGATATAGTAGAAGGCATAAAAAAGGAGCAAGCTGTTAGGGTAATTGTTAATGTGGGAAAGGACACATTACTGAGGATGGGAGGGTTGCTTCTAATTTTTGTAAAGTGTGTGTGTGCATTTGACTTGCTGCATTGTCTTAAACCCTTGTTTGAAACAGATTTGAACTAGATATTTAAGTATTTTCAGGTAAATCAATGTAAATCCAACTGTATGGGAATGCTTTAGCTTTTATACAGCTGTGCAGAGGCATATCATGATAAATTTTTATTAGCTCTTTTTTTAGGATAAGTGCAGTGTTCTGTATTAAAAACAATCTTTTCAAACCTAAGAGTTACTTTTTTTCCCCCAGGTAGACAGGACAGGTTCTACATTGACAAATTCAATTGACACTGAAATAATAACTAAACTGAGACACCCGTAACATGAGTTAACTGATAACCAATCTTTTACTTTTAGCTTGCCCAGAAAATGGGATTTCCTCCTAATCTGGTGGATGAAGCAGCTGAAAATATGATCAAATTATATAATCTCTTTCTGAAATATGACGCTACCATGATAGAAATAAATCCCATGGTGGAAGATGCATCAGGAGTTGGTAAGGTTTCTCGTTCATACTCTTCATGTAACATCTTGACATTTTTGTAAATCTCGGTTGCTTCGCACTGCTAAACCTTCAGCTGTATACAGCAAGAGGACTTTGTATTAACATGGTGTGTTGAAAAGCAAATGTAATAAAGCATATAAATTTGAGAATCTAAATATAGTAGAAATCTGCTCTTAATTGCTAAGGAGGATCTTAAGTTTAGGTACCTTCCTTTTTTAATTTTTTAAAAAAGAACACATCTACCCGGGATAAGGCATTCCTGGAAATGAGGTCTTTTCAAAATTCATGAATTGAAACTTGAGCCATCTCATGTATCCAAAATTGGTACTGTAAAGGTAACCAGAATAGTAGCACCTTCTAGAAATCTGCCTTTACGACTCAGGCATTAGAATAACTGTGATGGAGTGTGATGTATTGAAAGACTGTAGGGATTTAAGTAATATCTTGATGTTTATCAGGTTTTTAGCATATCCAATTGCAGAATAGTTAGTTGATGTTCAATCACAGCCAATTCCCCTCTAAAAAAAATAATGCTGTAGAGAGTATTTGTACTTGAGTTCAGATACAATAGTTTTAAATTTAAATATGAATGTAGCTCTGTCATCAAAGTTTGCAATTATTCTACTGTTACACTGTTAGTGGGGTGGTTTTTTGTGTTTTTTTTTTTTTTTAAATAGTGCTTAAATGAACAGTATAGAGTGGTGTCTTCCCATCTGCCTTGTAATTTTTATATCGTTTGCACTGGGAGATAGAAATCCCAGTACAGACAATTTGTACAGACAGTAACAGTTCTGATATAAAGAATACTGTAGGTTTTCTGCCAGCTAAATCTAAGTAAATTTACTTTCGTGTGTTTTTTCCTAACACTTTTTCTTCCAAAATGTCTTTGGACACTTTTTCATTGTGTTTCTGTGTGCTTACATTCATGCCCACACATTATATTTAATCTAAAAGCAAAAGTTAAGATGGATTAAAAAATCTCAAGACAGAGACCTTCTGTAGGGATTAATTTTTTGCTGATTACTGAAGCATAATTTGCCCAGATCTATCAAACAGCTTGTTGTAACCATTTCTTGAGACACTCTAAACCCAAAAAAGCTTATCTTCACTTTTTGTGCAGATAAAGGTATTTAACTGACTATATGGGGAAATTGGAGAGAATTTTTTCTTTATTGGCAGTGCTAAGTGTGTCTTTTTAGCAAAACTTTGTGTTTGGACTGCATGACCTAGGGGCCAAGTTTACCTTAACATACTTTTAACACATTCATGTAGCAGTTGAGCTGTTATTCTAATATTAAATGATGGTTAGTTGTAGTGGGTTTTTTTCTCTTTCAGTGATGTGTATGGATGCAAAGATAAACTTTGACAGCAATTCAGCCTATCGTCAGAAGAAGATCTTTGATATGCAGGATTGGACACAGGAAGACCAAAGAGACAAGGATGCTGCAAAAGCAGATCTCAACTATATAGGATTGGATGGAAACATAGGCTGCTTAGGTATGTACTATTTAATGAATTTTAAATGACCTAATGGATTTATAAACTGAATTCCTAAATGTTGTCTTTATTCTCATATAGTCAATGGTGCTGGTTTAGCTATGGCTACAATGGATATAATTAAACTTCACGGCGGAACTCCAGCAAACTTCCTTGATGTTGGTGGTGGTGCTACAGTGCAGCAAGTGACAGAAGCCTTTAAGCTTATTACCTCTGATAAAAAGGTGAGGGAAGAGTTGGCGTATCAAGATCCTACACGGTGGTAAAACAGGCTATGATTTGGAAGACAGTGCTTAGCGTATGTTCTCCAGAAAATATATTTTATAAGCGTAGAACTAGAGAGGAAAGAAGATGGAGATCTTAGCTTAATCTTGATGCAGATTAAGGAGACCTGAAATTGAATTTTTTTACCTTTTTTTAAAAAACAGGTTATTTGCCTGTGTACTGAGAAGACAGTTTTGTGTCTTCAGGTTGAAGTTATAGCTGTATTTCAATCTTTCCAGAAATCTTGGAGTCAAACTCCCACTGTCTGCTGTTTAAACAGAAAGCAGTATTCAGATGGTTTTCCACTTTTTTTTTTTTCCTTTTGGACCCGTTTTGCAGCTGGGTCTGTGTTGTGCTTAGAGTTGTAGAGATGAATATATGCTGTGCTGTGCACAAACAAGTTTCTAAGGTACTGATTATATGTAATGTAAGATAACTTTGTAATGGGCTTGGAAGGGCTTTAATGTTTATGCTGTTAAAAATTTATCAGAAGCGCTTGAATGTTATTAAAATAATAAATTGGTTGAAACTAGAGGAAGAGCTTTTGCCCAAAAGTGATGTGAGGGCTGTATTGATGGTCTACATAGAGATGCTTATCCCAGTGGAAGTTGGCAGTTTGGGACTTTTTAAAAAGAAAAAAAATGTATTTAAAAAGGGGTAACTGTAAAAGGTGGGAATGAATTGCAAGACCTGCTAATGGTACGCTACTTTTGCACCAGAATTTTGTGTACCACTTGCTCATCTTTGGAAAGGGCCAGAAGCAAATAGTGAGTGATGTTCCAGAGGAGCTTGTTCTCTTTCTTGTTGGGAAGACTTATTATCAAATGCAGGGTCTGTAACACTCTCCAAGAGTGTTATAGATTCATTGAATAATTTAGATTGGAAAAGACCTTTAAAATTGAGTCCAGCTGTAAATCTAATGCTGCCCAGTCCTGCACTAAACCACATCCCTAAGTACCATGTCTGCAAGTCTTTTAAATACCTTCAGGGTTGGTGACTCAACCTCTTCCCTGAGCAGCCTGTGCCAATGATTAAGAACCCTTTTGGGAAAGAAATTT
Source organism: Ptilonorhynchus violaceus (assembly GCA_013397565.1). Classification (NCBI taxonomy): domain Eukaryota; kingdom Metazoa; phylum Chordata; class Aves; order Passeriformes; family Ptilonorhynchidae; genus Ptilonorhynchus; species Ptilonorhynchus violaceus. Next base: position 4,000,117 of record VZRJ01008648.1, on the reverse strand, counting down.
TTCCCAATATCCAATCTAAAACTCCCGTGGTGCAACTTGAAGCCATCTCCTCTTGTCTTACTACTTGTTACTTGGGAGGAGAGACCGAAGCCCACCTTGCTACATCCTTTCAGGCAGTTGTAGAGAGCAGTAAGGTCCTCCCAAGCCTCCTTTTCTCCAGGCTAAACAACCCCAGCTCCATCAGCCCGTCCTCATAAGACTTCTCTTTCTTCACATTCTTTCAGCAAATTGAGGGAACAGTGGGGGACACAGTCACAGAGCACCTGAATTACAGAGAGAAGAAACAAGGAAGAATCTGAGGGTTGCTGCTCTGGGACAAGTTTTTGCAATGCAAATTCTCTGCTGATGCGTGGACAGAGGATGTCCAAACAGACTTCTTGATACAACTTTTCCTTTCTGCCTTCTTTCAGTTGCTCACTATTTTATCAAAAAAATATGACTATAACTGGGGTTCCTGGTGCTGAAACTCAAAGAGCCGACTGGTGTCATGGACTGCACTCCGGCTGGCAGTTCAGGAGTTGTTTGGAACAGCCTTCTGGGGTGCCAGTCTGAGTTGCTTCTACCCGTTAGTAGCAGGAGGAAGAACAATGTTACACAGATGAGCTAGTCTAATTGCAAGATAGTGGCAACCAAGTTACTACTTATTAACCAGTTGCACAGGAATGTTTTGTCTTAAGTTTTTTCTGTCATCTAAGGCTGTCTACCCATTTTGGCTCCTGCTTTGTTTCATCTTTCGTGGTTCTTTTTACCCTTCCTTTCCACCACTTGAGTTCCCTTAATTGCTGGCTTACTCCTCATGAATAAAATGTATTTCAGATAGCTTCACTCTAAGCATGCTGGCTTTTAAGTAAACTGTATAAAAACAGGGCTTTGTGTATGAGTCTTTTCAATTTCTTATGTTTTAGCTTCTTCAGTATGTGGAGTTACTGGTGTGGGAGGTACCTCTGCTGGAGTACTGTTAGAAATGGAAAGATAAATAGTTGACAGATTTAGTTTCCTGAAGTAACTCTTGCTGTATGTGACTTTATAGAACTGTACTTTATTTGCTGATGTTCTCTAGAACAGAAATATTGTGTCTTGCAGAGTCCCTAAATACGTTTAAACAGCTTGAATTATCCTTAGGCTGAAAGACTGACTGCTGCTTTCATGTGGTGTGCCTCTGGCCATTCTTAACATGAATATTGTCATTGATTCTGTAGGTACTGGCTATTCTAGTAAATATTTTTGGTGGCATTATGCGATGTGATGTTATAGCACAAGGCATCGTTATGGCAGTAAAGGATTTGGAACTAAAAATCCCTATTGTGGTACGGTTGCAAGGTGAGTGTGTTTCATATATATTTGAAAATATTTCTGTCTGTATTGACAGGTGTTATTGAGCTCATATATTGTGTAGCAAGTTGCCTGTAAGCTGAAGTCTATGGAGAAATAAGACAAACCTTGAATTTAGATGGTGAGGATTGGCAAGTTGATAAAAAGAGACTTTCTGCTTTTAAACTACTAACGTTGTTTTCTAGATTTATTCACTAACTTTTGGAACAGGCTTACTAGAAATATAAGAATAGTAGGTAGTAGTAGTACTCTCCTGTTGAATAAGACTGGCATTTTATGTGTTTCTTAAGGTACACGAGTTGATGATGCCAAAGCTTTAATAACAGCTAGTGGCCTCAAAATCCTTGCATGTGATGACTTGGATGAAGCTGCAAAAATGGTAAGATAGCTGGTTATGAATATTCTTTTCAGGACATAGCATCTGTTGCAGAGTATTGAAAAGTTGAAACTCCATTCAATCAACTAAAGGTAGCTTAGCATAAATCACAGTGCCAGTTGTTATCAGTGCCTGAAGCAAATATTTTACAAATTAGTAAGTACATAGTTTGTCAGGGGAGCAACTATGCAGTCAGAAGCTATTAAATCCCACAAACCAAAACCAGATCAATGATCAGGTCAGCTGCTCCCCTTGGCAGGGGAGTGGCTAAGAGCACAGCTTTATTAATTGGGAGAAAATATTTAAATAGAGGTTACTGAAAAATGCAATGTAACGCTTCCTTTTGTATACTACTGTATTTCAGTGTGCATGATTAAAACTATAGTTGATCATCCTGTTGCCTCATCAGATAATTAGATATTCAGATGTTCAGACACACTGATTTATTTGTGTGTGTGTGTTTCTTTGCTTTGCTTTGTTTGTGGAAAAGAAAGTTGTACTAGAAATGTATAGCGAAAAATTAGAAGATATCTGGTGGATTTTGTATTATGGGGAAACTTACGAATCTTTTTTTTTTCCCCCTGAAGAACCACTTACTCAGTTATAACATTAAATTCTAAGCAGGAAATAATTCAGAGAGATTTAGAGTTGTTACGCAAGAGAATATGAGATTCCTTAAGGTATCAAAATAAGATCCAGAAATGCTTGCAACAAAAACTCAGAGGAGAAATAGCTTCTACATATGTAGAATATCTTGTGAGCGGCCACCTCAACACCTCCCAAAATAACAAGGTGGCACACAAAATTTAAAACTTTTAGTATTTTATCGAGGTATTTTGTTATAAATGAGAAGCAGGCTCTATTAGCTCTGTGAAGATGTTTTCTAGAAGACTTGATTATCTTTCATTTAAAAGTGATTAAGAAGTACTGAACTAAATAATAATCCCACCTCCAATCCCCTTTAGTACCTTACTGATGATTGCCTGGCATTACTTTGTTTAAAAAGATTCATCCAGCTCAGTCAAGTTAGGATTGTTTTGAAATTAAGTCTTTATTTTCTGTTTTTCAGGTGGTGAAGCTGTCTGAAATAGTAAACTTAGCAAAACAAGCTCAGGTAGATGTTAAATTTCAGTTGCCAATTTGATCTGGGAAATGTCATGCCAGTGTCTAACATGTTCTCTGAAATACTGTGTTCTGTGGGAAATTTTTAATTTTTCTTTTATGTGGAGGTTTTGATTGACAGGCGCACAAACTGAAGCATCTGGTCTTCATTGTTAACATTCAGAATGGTCAGAATTCTTGTAAAAGTGTGTATTGCTGATATTTAGTCCTTCTTAGTTGTTATTCTCAAGCCTCCAGCTCCTGCTGCAGAATGTCACTTGCAATATATTTCTGCGTTGTCCAAAGTAAAGCTTCTGGTCGAAAAATAATTATTCTGAATAAATTTTGAAGTTACTTTACTTGTAAATTTGTATTAGCCTTGTTTAAGAGTAAATATAACTGGATTATCTAGTTGTCCATGTGGAGAAATGTATTGAAACGGTATTTTGTGTTGGAGACATTTGTACTTAGCAGTAAAATGGACATGAGCAAACCAATCATTATTTATGAACAGATGCATTTGAACTTGATCAGTAATATTTTTAGAAGTCCTTCATTGAAGTGGCTGGTAACTGTTCCGGACAACGTGTTAAATCACTACAAAATATACTGTAGCACTTAGATTTTCACAATTTCTGGTCCTCACAAAAAAGCATTGTGTAGTTTTATATACAAACAAGCATTTACCAAGCTTCAAGGAGACAGGATATATAGAGAATTAAAATGTCTATTGTACATCGCTAATAAAATTGTACATTAATAAAATATCTCCCAAAACTTCTACTGTCTTCTTCTTTTATATGTTACCATTAGCATAAATTGCATATAGTCAGGGATTAAGCCATAATACAGGATAGTAATCTAAAAGCTTTTTAGGAGTAAGATTAGAGTGGCACATATGTTAATTTTTTTCCTCTCTGAAATGCACAGTGTGATTAAAACCATTTGAACTCATCTTGAAAAGCTTGGACAGATATTGTGCTTATAGCATCTTGCTAAAATATAACTCATCTCTGCACAAATAAATATGCAGGAACGTGTTGCTTTTGGGGGAAATGCTGCTTCTACTAACAAATGACCATTAATTTTTGTCACCTTACTTGATTTTGACATTGCATTTCACTTGGATGATGATCCATTTACCACTTAGTTTCCAAATGCATACTAATTTTTTATTTGTATTTTGTAGACTTTTTTGTTTAAAGTGTTAATGTTCTTGGCTAATGACAGTGTAGTTTTATCTGGAAATAATGAAGCCTTCTCTGTGGTGGGATTTCAGAATGGGAAATCATATAATCATCAACTAAGGACTTAAAAGGATTATATGATAAATGGGGAAACTCACAGTCAATTGTACTTGGTTATGTGGTGGGGTAATAAATGAAGAAACTTTATACTAGCATGGTGTATTTCGGTAATTTTTTGGGCAGTAACAAAATCAGAAATTAAACTCTCTTTGAAATTAAGATGGATTATTTTTGATCCCAGTTGGTATCTCACAACTGAATACTGTGTGCTGTTGATCCAGCATGCTAAATTGGGCTTATGGGTATGCTTGGAATCGCTTTTATTCGGTAACCTTGAATTTAATTGCAGAGATAACTAGTTTGAATACATCTGTTAAGCACTGAATAATTCAGAGAATATAATTAATTTTTAGCATGTGGATTTGCTTCTAGCTTTATTTTTTTACTTTGAAATCTTTGTGAACTGATAATGTTAAATGGAAATGGTCTTTTCACACAAATCTGTAGTGGAGCCAAAACTAGATCCTGCTGTTGTTCCAGACTTTGCTTATACCCTGTTTGAATTGTTAAATGTAGTTAAGTAGGGAAGAGGAAGCCTAGGTAAAATCATCTCCATCTTTGAGGGGAATGTAAAATACTGACATTCTTAGTAATGTATTCACAAGTAACAGACTTGACAAAGCAGTGTTTTGCCATTAGGGTATTTCTAAAGCCCATAGTACTCCTTTAACAATGGATGTAGGATAGGTGTGGGATAGGACAGTGGCAGCATCCAATTTCCTGACCAGGGTGTTCAGGACGGACCAAATCACTCTTAAGGCTAAAAGAATCTGTCGACTGTAAGATAGTTGCTCTAAGTTACTTCAGCAATGCTTATGGCTTTGTAATCCAAATACTTCCTAAATGGAAAAAATGGACTTTTGCTTTGGTGTCTAAGGGGCTGCGGATGGTGTCACAGACAGGATGGGAGGCATAGGAGGAATGTGACCAGTAATAGGAAGGACTGTGACCAGGATGGCATGTATGATGTATATTGTTGTCAGGCATGCCCCTTTCCAAAGATGGGCCTGGAAACATTATTTCTTGTTATTTCACGTGATAAAGAAACAGAATTAGTGATTGACTGGTTTCTGCTAAGTATCTTGAAACTAAGTAGACATATGGAGATTGCTTTAATTAAGGTGGCGTGCTATGGGACCTTCTAATTATGTGTATGCTTTAATCATTCCTTAGACTGTTTTGCCTGAATCAAAGCACGTTGCAACCAAGGAATGTTAATTCATTTGGTGTGTAGTTGGTACTTTAAAGGCCCAAAGCTGATGTATCTGAGTCTATTTAAAGCCTTACAGATAACCTCCTTACCCATACTGTATTGCAATATTAATAATGAAAATGTGTGTAGGAACAGCGACTTGCTAAAATTAGTCTACAGCCAGAAGCAAAATTTCTAACAGAGTAATCAAAACATGAGATACGTGTAAACAACTTCTTATAGATGAGACCTTCAATGGACCAGGAATTTTAATGACAGTAGTTTGTATTAGATGACTTGCTGCCTTTTGATACAGTTGTTATCAATGCAGAGTTTTGTAACTGTTTTTGAAATACCATAAAAGCGAATGTCTTTTTGTAAGAGTAGTGTAATCACTACCAATCTTGAAATTCAGAAATTAGCTGGTCTTATGTTCCACAGCAACACTAAGTGTTGGACTCAGGGCACTTTGTGGCCAATGGGCTTGAAGACAGCTCTGGTGAAAGTTAAGGGTCAAACTTACTCCCTAAATATTAAAAAATATTAAGTATCATATTTTTTATTTTTTTAATGTGTTATCTACTACACCAATTTTTATTAAATGTATTAATCCACTTTCTACTGTGATACTTTGGTGAAATACTTGACCTTCATGGGAAAACAGACAGTTGGATTTTAAGTAGTATCAGTAGAGATACTGTTGGGGGATGTAGTCAAATTTAGTTAAAACAATTCTTATGCTAGCATTCCAATGCTGTACAGTTTGGGAGAAAAATATAAAAAACAAAGCTTTGAAGGAGTTGGGAATAAAGCTGTTTCAAACTACTAATGGGTCTAATGCATTTAATGTGGGGAAAGCCTGTAGCGTAACACCTTGAAAAAAACTCCCTGCAGCAAGGAGAAAAACTCAAGTTTCATGGAAGTGAAACTGCTACACTTGAAGTACTTAACTAGCTTCTTGCTGTGTGCAGATGAAAGAATAGCCCTGGATTTTAATGGAGGCTTAATTGCAAGCTAAGAGTATACTATTGAAAAAAAAAACAAACTTAAATTCAAATAGCAAGCTGATACAAAGGAGAAAGTTGAGGTAGGATGTGCATGAAGCAGTAGCTCACCTTTGAGCTGTGCAGGGGCTGTAGGCAGAAGATAGTGAATTGCTGCTATTTTCTAGTCAGGTACCTGTGCCTCAGTGTACCGAGGCTGGCTTCTAAATCTTGATTTCAGTCTGCCTAATTAAGAGAGAGACTATTGCTACAGGTGGTGTCTTCAATATCTGCTGTATCCCAGTCAAGGGAGGCTGCAGTGTAAGAGAGCACCTGTCCTGGCCAGTGGTTCGGGAAAGATGTGTTGTACGGTTTTCATCTTGTGAGGGCAGATAGGGAAGAGAAAAAGGTGCAGCTCGACCTCCCTAGAGAACAGCGACTGGGGCCAAAGGGGAGGAGGACACATCAATTCTCTGTTCTTCCCAGCAGGTTGCCTGGTAGCTGAAGTACCAAACACCTGAGGAAGAAACAGAAGAGTTCATCACTAGATTTAATTTGAAGCCTTGCTGTTCAGCCAGTGGATAGACATTGGTAGCCTTGGTGCATACCGACTGCAAAACTTAATACGAACTCTAAATATCACTGAAATTCAGTTACTGCTGTTCTGCATGACAGGGACTGACTGACCTCAAGGATCAGGTGAAATGTTCACGTAGTGGGGGATGCCTCAGAAAGGTGTTAGATCTGGGTAAGTAACAATGAGGCCTCACAAATACACTCTCCTGCTCAGCAGTGATTTGCGATTTGGAGTATTAGTCAGAGGTAGACACAACTGAGGCAAAACCCACTCAAAACTGGCAGTGGCTGCACCCTGGAGTTTATATTCTGCAGGTGAGCTTTGGCACATCAGGCACTTTTATTTTCATTCCAGGTGAATAGCTGAAACACCCTGTAAACCAAATTACATTTTTTTAAAGACAATTGGGATAATTAGTTTTGTAAGATATGGTATGTCATAATTAAGCAATTCCTAAAATGTAGTGAAAGATTTCTTTCAAGTGTGTGTTAAAGTGCAAGAAACCTAGTAAGTGCCTATACCCATACTTCTGCTTGGTTTGTGATTTCTTTTCCCTCTTTCATTTACAACTGAGCAACTTACTTCCATAAGCAGCAAATGCTGAGGCAGTCGTGTTTTTTCCCATGAGGAACTGAGGAGTAAAGTTGCTTGGTTGTGCTGACTGATATGAGGCCAGTAAACAATTTTACTCACAAAAATAAAATCTAAAGGACAGAGCTTCCTGAGAATTGATGTTTGACAAAGGTTTTTTTGGTGTATTTGTTTTTACCTGACTCCAAATTGCATGTGTTAAAATACAAGAAACTCAACAGCTGTCTAAGAGGCAGAGGGAATGGTGTGTGAGCAATAGATACACAGTGATGGGGATAGTTCTTTCCTGATAAAGAATTGTGGTGTCCTGTGTCTGCAGGGCAGGTTATTTCAGGACGGTGTCTTTGTTTTCACAGACAGTAATTAGCTCCTTGGCTCTAGGAAAACAGAAATTCAGAGTGCAGGAAGGGAGCCTGAGGCACTATTAGACTTTCTAACATTTCTGATAATTCAGTTCCCTTAAGGGAAATTCACAGCGTCGTGTTTTTTGTTTGTTTAGGGTTTTTTTCACTTCTTTCACTTTCTTCTGAACTTGTATCATGCTCTGGACTTAAATGAACTTGTTTGGTCTCCATCTGCACCCAAGTTCAAAAACACTGAGGAGCTTTCTCTGTGATCCTGTTTCCTGAAGTTTCCGTCCTGCTGTAGCTTCTGCTACTGGCGCTTGAAATCTTCACCAGTCTATCCTTTCCTTTGCAATGATGGCTGATTTCTGCAACATGCCAAGGGAAATGAGAAGAGATCTGAATGAGTACAGCCTGAATAAAAGACTTCACTGCAAATAACATGAAACTACTGTTTGTATTTTTACTGTTGTTTTCATACTTCACCCAGATTCTGAGCATGAGAGCATGCCAGTAATTTTGTAGTTACATGTGTGTCTGTATGTATATATGTTCACGTGTCTATGCATGTGTATGTATAAACATACTGAGATTAATATACATGCATTTGTGAACAGTTTATCAGTTTGCACTCTGTTTCTCTCTGCTGCTACTAACTTTGTTACCCAATTAAGTGCTGCTCACAGAAGGTGTGGGTCAGCAGAGCTGTCGGTAACTTTGAGTGCACTCAGCACTTGGGAAGTTAAGGCTGTAGAGAGAATGGACTTGAGGTCACTGGAAAATAACATCATCTGTGAAAGACGAATCCAGGACTTGGGGGTCCTCAGTCCTGTGAGCTAGCAGTAAGAAAGCTCTTCCCTCTTCTTTTTCCACACTTTTGAACTTTCCTGCACTAGACAACATCAAATCTTTTTACTAAAGGTAGCCATACCAGGTATGGGGTGTGAGCTGATCTGGTGGCTTGCCTGGGTCTACCCACTATGGCTGGGCAGGTGGACAGCATTCATGGTCCTTGCAAAGTTGGCTGGTGAGGGAAGGCCTAAAACTGCTTCCTGGCTGGCGAACTCCAGCAGCAGTTTTCAGCATTTACTAGCCGCTTTCCCCTTTTCTCTGAACTAATATGTAACTTGCTCAGGGAAATAGCAAGTGTGCTTCTAATGTTTTTCTTATATTCCCTTTAATTTACCATGGTCCCAAAGGTAAGCAAGCTGCAGCGTTGTCCTTGCAATAGAAGAAACAAAAAAAAAGAAAATAAAAAGAAAATAAGCTAAATCTAGTGAAACTTGCAACTGAATGATGCCCTCCTTATTGTCACAAGCCTAACATACCCTTTGCTCTCCTGGTCTCCCTGTCATTGCCCTGACAGGTCTATTGCAGTCTGGAGCAGCCCCATGACCAGTGTCTGCAGATCACACATGATTACCTCTTACACCTGCCATTTCCTTTCCTCCAAGAGCAATTGCAGCCATGACCTCTAATCAGGCTGGGTCCTTGAAAAAAATCACTTGGAGCAAATCCATTTCAAAGAAAATGGATTTAAAAGTAGCTCCAGTTCCTGGTGTTCTTGGAAGGAAACTAATGCCAGTACAGCACCGTTCTCTGTCAGACACTCTACCTGACACCTTGATACTGCTCTACTTTAAAAAATAAAATGAGGAAAAACCTTTCTATCCCCAACCCCCTCCCATATTACTGTTTTCTGGTGTTAGTTCTTTGTATCTAGAGAAGCTCCACTGCATGTTCTGTGTGTTTAAAGCACACTACTCTCCTTTGCTTGTCCTTTTCCTTTGACTTCCCTGCTGCTTTCTGGCGGCTTGCCTCTATGCTATCCTCTCTGTTGCTTTGCAGATTGATTGTTTTCCCTACACAGCTGTCTGTCAAGATTTTGTCTTCCAAGCTGACTGTTGCTCCATGACTCTCTGGGCATCAGTCTGCTTGTGGGAGGTGGTGAGTGACTGCCTTTGCAGCACTTATTAAACTGTCTTCATGTTGATTCATGAAATTTTGCTTTTGTTCACCCTGCTCTTTCTCCCATCCTGCTGGGGAGGGAGACTGAGCGAGCAGCTGTGTGGATGCTTGTGTAGCTGTGGAAAGACCCTGCTTGAAATGTGTTGCTCTACCCATCAGAAAGACTGTTTCTTCAAAGCTCACTTGGAATAGGTATGTTGTGAAGAGCCATTTAAGTTTAAGTTAAAAAAGGCTTTCTGCTACATATGCACAGCCATGACATAAAGTAAAGGTTCCTGGTTTGGTATTTTGAGGTTTTTTTAATTGTTAGGTTATTGCAGCAGTCACTGGTGTGATCCTCAGGTCAAAAGAAAGATGCCTGTTTCCCACCTAGCTTTTTGTAAACGGCTAAGCTGCTAGACACAAGTGCTGCCTATTTGTTTTGAAATCAAAGGCTGAGTGTTTCAAGGGAAAATGATCACTTAACTTCCCTGACCTAAGACTTGGCACAGACAGGGCCATTGGGATCTGAATTGCTTTTTTTTATAGCAATTGACCCACACTTGAACACGACCTGCCCATCTCAGTCTGTACTTGAGTTCTGTGAACGTAAATGTCAGGAGTGTTTTCTCTCTTCTTTTTCATATACTTCACCTCACCGTCATGTACTCATTTCTTTCATATCTTTGTGATGAAGTTGCTTGGGTGTCCTAGTTAGAATCAGCCCTCTGTATTACTTAACCATAACACACAGATGAGAATACACAGTTCCTGCTCATTTATTTCCAATTCACCTAGAATAAAGGAGGAGGAAAAGATACATATCCCATGGAGTGATGTGGGACAATAATAGGAACAAGGTACCTTCTTTCCAGTCCCTTTTAGCTGTTTCTGCTCTCTTCACTTTTTATTGCAGATGATTTTTCCTTTGTATTTAACATTCATCTTCACAAGCCGAGGCATCTCCCAGCCACCCTCCGTTTGTTTTCCCAAGTCACCATATAGACAATGAAGCCCTGCTTTCCTGGGGATGACTGAACACCTGTCTGCCTTTGGGAAGTGGTGAATGGATTCCTTGTTTTGTTTTGCTTGCATGCATGGCTCTTGCTTTAGCTATTAGCCTGCCTTGATCTCAACCCATGAGTTTTGTCACTTTTACTCTTCCAGTTCTCTCCCCCATCCTGACGTGGGGGAATTGAGTGAGCAGCTGTGTGGTGCTTCGTTGCCAGCTGGGGTGAAACCATGACAGCTGTGAAGAGAGAGACTCTGACCCCAAGACAAGAGATGACATGACGCTGAGTAACTCAAAACACAGCGCTACTCAGATGAATTTTTAATATTTTAGCAAATATAAGTGTTCAAACTGACTAAGGCCAGAAGGAAATTTTGACACTTTCCTCCTTTGCATCTTTTTGTCTTGTTCAAATATCTGAAATCCTGACTGAATTCAAGACTGAGCTTCTGATCACATTCCAAAGTCAGAGTTTTGTCAGCAACAGCCTTGTCTTGGTATTATACCAAGTCTGATCCATAGAGACGTTCACATGCACATGCTGAGCAAATGGACTAACTTTGGGAGCGATAATGAAAACAAACCTAATGCCCTCAGTTCTTGTAGCAGCTAGGCATCAACTGAAAAAGCAGACATACCCTGTCCCCTTATTTGGGGTATTTGAACAGCACAGAGTTGTGCCTGCTCCAGGAAAACTGCCCTACAGCACACCTACATCTCTGTGGCCGCATACACACCAATCACTGAAACAAGCATGGGACCTCTCTCTGGCTCTGAGTCGGACTATTATGGGACTACCTGTACCCGTGATTTTATACTTCTTACCCTTCAAAGTCTGCTGCTGACACAAAACTGGGAGGAGCAGTTGATAAATGAGGTGGCTGTGCTGCCATCCAGGAGGATCTCTCTGGCTGGAGAAATGGGCTGACAGGAACCTCTGGAAGTTCGACAATGTGAAATGGAAAGTCCTGCACCTATGGAGGAACAGCCCCATTTTCCAATACACACTGGGGATGAATGACTGGCAATCAGCCCAGCAGAAAAGGCTCCAGGCCTCCTGTTGGATGACAAACTGGCCATGAACTTGCAGCAAAGACCAACAGCCTCCTGGGCTGCAATAGACAGAGGGTCACCAGCAGGTTGAGGGAGCTGATCCTTCCCCTCTCTTCAGCACTGGCGAGGCACATCTGGAGTGCTGGGTCTAGCACTGGGCTCTCCAGTACAGGAGAGACAAGGACATACAGGAGCAAGGCCAGCACAGGGCCACAAAGATGATGAAAGGACTGGAGCATCTCTCATTTAAGGAGAAGTTGAGAGGGCTGGGGCATCATTTTGGAGAAAAGAAGGCTCAAGGGGTCTTATGCATGTGGATTAGTGCCTGATGGCAGGAGTAAAGAAGATGGAGTCAGGCTCATCTAATTAGTGCTTAGGTAGAAAACAAGAGACAGTGGGCACAAACTGAAACACAACAAATTCTGTTTAAACAGAAGACTTTTTTAGTGTGAGAGTGGTCAAACACTGGCACAGATTGCCCAGAGAGATTCAGTCTTGGAGGTATTAAAAATGTGCCAGGACATGTCCCTGAGCAACCTTTGAGGTTGTTGGGTGAAAGGAGTCTTTGTGAAAAAGACATTGGCATCCTGCTAAATTCAGTTTGAAATGAATGAGACTAATGGCTTTTGAAAAATTTTTTATTATTTGTGGTATCTATTTTACCAGTATTTCCTACTGAACCGAGAAAGTTTAGCTTAAATTGTGGGATTCTCACACTGCTGATGTCTGTAATGTCACTTTTGCAAGATGAAAGCTTTTAAAATGAGATATAGAAAAATTGCTTGCAATGAAAAGATTATTTAAAACATAATATTAGGGGGGTTTTTTTGTCTACTTAAAGACCGACTCTCCTTCAAAATTCCATATTTTTGGATGAGCATTTTCCCCATTTTTATTTCATGTAAACACTAGGGAAGGAAAGGCAGCAGCTTGGATGGTAATTGCTCTCCTGGGCGATGTTTTTGATTCATATTCTATCTGATGCATTATAAGAAGCAGTTTGAATTTCAGAACAGAGAGAAGGATTACTAAGGAAAGTGACAGCTCTACTTTTCCATCAGATGAGGGACTGAACGGGGCACTTGAGGGAGCTATTCACCTTCCCGTGGAAGTGGTGAGGAGAAGGAATACCCACCAGCTTCATGAAAAAGGAACTAAATGAAAATAATAAATTTAAAAAGAAGTAACAGTCATTTGTTTTAGAGAAAATCAGAGCTATTATAACCCTGCAAATAGAATAACTTGAAATATATAAAGCTCTGCTATGTGTAGATCTTCTCTGGAAGGAACTCTGCTTATGCTGGAGTTAATATTGGAATGACCCTAAATGTTATTGAGTTAAAACAGATTCATCACAGATTTTGAAAGTCTGCTTTCAAGATGTAAGAGCTTTTTTGCAGAGCTGTAGGTGTATGGCTCTGTACCTGCAAGATGCTATACTGGGAGGAGCAAGAGACAAAAAGCTAATTTCAGCAGCAGGAGGCCAGTGCCTGGTTCTGTTGATAATCAGGGGTTAAATTTGAGCTTGGTCAAGGGGAGCAGCAACCTAATTTCGGGTTTTTCCGAAGTCGGGCGCCTGTTCTAAATCTGTTTCTAAGAGAAGCCTGTCTCTATTGATGATATGAGAAACTGCCACCATCAGACTTAATGCTTCTCTTTGATTCCAGCAACCACCAGTGCCTGGCAGCTTATTGGGGTAGCTAAGTATCTTTAACAGGCAGGCCCTTTGCTCTGTTTCGGTTTTACTGTGAACTCCACCTAATTGCTGAAGGAATCTCTGGTACTTACTGGGAGTAGGGAACACCAAATACCAGGAGGAGGGGTAAATCCTGCAGATCATCTGGCCAGGGGGAGATGTAATGTGGTGCCCTTGAATGTCTGGGAGAGACTGCAGAGCTTTGCATTAGCACCCTCAAAATGTCAATCCCTCTGCTGGCGGAAAATGAAATTCCCTAAAAGTGAAGCCAGATTATAGTTAAAGCAAGTAAAAGTAGCTAGTTAAGGGACCTAACCTAGAGAAATCTGTCATATGGGTTTGTAAAAATATGTTTAAAACAAAAGAAAACTAAATTTTGCTGATTTATTCGAAGATCATGTCTCCTCCTTGCTCTGTACTTGGCCACGCTTGCTTGCCCAGCTCACACTTCACACTGCAAGACTGATTAAATACACGAGTATTTAAACCCTTCTTTGAGGTCTTTGTGGGATTCCCTTTGGATCTAAATCTTCTCCAGGTCTCTCTTTCAGCCCTGCTTCTGATGGATCTTTAGGCCATGGTGAAGGTCATACCTCCTCCATACGGGCCACGCTCATACTCCTGTGGCAGATCTCTCAGGTTTTCGATGAGATCACAAACAAATCATTAATGCACTGAGAGCTGAAAGGTTCTCCTATCCCTGAGAAGGCAAGGTGGAAATAGCAAAATGAAACACTTCTGAGCTCTCTTGTATTACCTATTACTGTACAAGCTGTCAGTCATATGTGATACAGGAAATTCATGTGAGTGGTTTGTGACTATTTTCTGGCTGAGAGCAGGCATGGTGGTTACCCCTTTGCTCATGGAAGTAGAAACCAGCTGCGGGTAAGTGATTTCTTGCCGGGTCATCTCTGTGTCAGAGGGTTATGTATCATGACAGAGGGGAACAGGGAGAGAATTGTGGTGGCTTTTCTCCTCCACAGTGAAATTCCAGTCCTTGGAGGACCTGGGAGATGGAGACCACCATCTGACTGTGATACCAGAAGGATGAAGGCTGGGAATCAAAACCCAGCAAGACAGATGTGCATGAGAATGCTGGAATTGTGCTCCACTGGCCTGGAAAACCAGGGCAAAAGGATTGGTTCTTCAAAAAGCCAAATGTGCTGTTTTCTAGACAAAAGTAATTTCTTGGCTGTCAGTGACGGCTGCTTTTTAGGAGGATCCTGTTTTGTAACTGTGAATGAAAAGAACTGCTTGGCTGCCTGCCAGCAGCACAGCTACTTAATTTACCAATGAAAACTTTGAAGAAATGGGGAAAGTTTGCTAGAAAGCAGGCCTGCAATACAGCAGGCTGTGTTTCTCCTTGCAACAGAAAATCCGAGAAAAATTGGAAGGATTACAGAAATATATTTTGTGTACTCAGATTTACAGAACCATACAAAATCTACTGGCTAGAATAGAGTACACAGAGTAACTCTGCATTTACCTTGGTCCCTTCTCTCCTGAATGCCAGCCCTTGGACCACCTTGGGCCTCCTTGGATTTAAGGCAGTCAGGCTCTTGCCCTTTGTGTAATGGTAGGCTGGTTCTAGCCTGACATAGCTGGAGCCCTACCAAACAAACATATAGATAAAAGGTAATTTTCTGAATGTTTCCTCCTGGCGTGCATCTCAGTGCCTGGAGAGCAAGTCAAAAATCTTCCCCACAGCAGACCTTTAGTGCCTGGATGTAAGTACCCAAAGACACCAGTGCCAACTGCAGGAGGATGATTTCAGCTCTGTGAGTAAATCCTCTGGGGAATAAAACCTGTCAGATCACAGCATTGCTGACAGCTCAGGGGTTACATCGGCAGGACACTCACATACAAGCCACTGGGAAGAGACCATTTTATTAAAGATAGCCCCTGCTGCTAAAGCATACTTCCTTTTGGAGATTCTCGTCATGAAAAAGGCCCTCCATGCTGCCTGCTGACACCTGCCAGCTTTATGGAGTTTGTGATGAGTTAGCCACCGAATTGGGCTCAGAAATGTAAATTTTCATTGGAACATTAACCATTATATGTGACTCCAATAACACACATCTCAGTTGGCAACCCTCCTTAAGCCCAGGCTCACAAGGCACTCCATATCCTCCCAATCTACCTCAGCTTGCCCAGCTGGCATAAGAAATAAATTCTGGGGGGTGTGTCCCCCTGCTGTTGCAGCTTTAGCCTTGCATTTTGTTTAATTACTGCTGATTTTGGAAGATCCAGATACCGAAGTTTGTGCTCCATGCTCCTGCACAGTTGCCCATGCATTACATCCCCATAACTCCAGGTGTCCCTTTTTCACGCTCACCAATACTCAGTGTTTTCTCTAAAACTTCTGTAATGCCCTTTGGCATTTCTAGCTTGAGAATCTGCAGCAGAAGGAAAATTAAAATTTAGGGCAGCATTAAGTTAATTAAACTTACGATTAAATTAATAACACAAGAAATACTGTGCAGACTACATTATTCATTGTCATGTTTTATTCAGTAAAAACTCAATTTTTAATGCATTTAGTATTACTGGATGATTTCTACCCCGCTCTGCAAGAGTTACATGGCACACAGGGTTTCTGGGGTTCTGTATATAAAGTCAATGTAATTTTCACTGAAGTGATAAAAGATTCACAATTAGTTAAGGAAATGCGAAGTCCCACGTCTCTGGTTTCTTGGAAAGAAATAGTCAAACATGGAGGATTAAATTCCTGTATGTTTAAATGAATTAATTTTAATTCATTGCCTTTCCTCATTTTATAGCACTGCTACTATTCTCCCCACCATCAGTTTTGCCCATCAACAAAGTTCCAGTTCACCTCTTGAAGGTTTTTCTAAAGGTTTTGGTGCTGAAGCCTCATTGTTCCATGGTGGCACATCCCAGCATTATCTGTACAGCTCTGCTCCTGACCACACTGCAGGAGGTCGTTATCTATGAATAATGCAGTGAAGCACTACGTGAGGTATGAGGTCAGGACTGAGAGGCTGTGTGCTCCTTCAGGTTTTTTTCTTTCAAGTGCAGCCAAGCAAGAGCTAAATAACATGGTTCAAAGAGTTCTTCCATTCCAAGGGGACTGTGGATCACGATCCAAAAGAACTAGTGCAAAATGAAATTATGGGCACAATAACCTAATGCATGCTTTGAAAAGAGGCAGTGGGAATGTAACTTCCCTTGGAGAAAGGAAGGAAGTTAATGAAAACTGAAACCATGGCGCAGAGACAGCATTATTAAGAAGGAAGCCATAAGGAAGGAATCATTAGGAAATGTGCAGCTATTGCTATGACACAGCACAAGGGAGAAAGGGAGCTCAAATAAGCATATTAGAAGTTTCCTGCTTTATTATTGCTATGTTTATTAAAGATTACTGTTGATACAAAGATTATTGTTGATTCTTCCCTCTTCTACCTCCTTCTGCCACCCACCCTTTTTTGTTTGGCAAAGTCTTAGGATTTAAAGTATTATTTTCCTGATAGCTGGAAATAATATTTAAAATATGCAGTTTTCAAAAAAATGCAGCAAGAACCCACTCAACCAGATCTCGGGGTATTCTTTTAGACCACCTTCTTTATTTCCTTTTAAAGCAGTCTTTTGTAGTTCTCAGCCATTTCATGAAATTTTATATTCTATACTGATATGCCTGTAGCATGAAGGTTGGTAGACCCTGCCAACATGTTTCAAGCCAGAAGCCTTTATAGCATCTTTAGCATCAAAAATAAAACTCTGTTCCTGTGGCTGTCTGAAGAAAGGTGTGAAAAACGGACTTTCATGGTGTGATATTCAAGTGCTGCAGTGCCCAGAACAGAACTGCTGTCTCCAGGAGGGGAATTCACAAGGCTGAGTGGCACCTAACCAGTGAAGGAGGGAGAGCTGGGTGCCCCAAAGTGCGATTAGCAGTCTTCATCAGTCTGAGTGGGGAAATGGGAAAGAACTGAAGCTATTCCTGAAATAACTGTCTACCTGCTACTGTGGTATTTATACCTGCTCTTTGATATACATAAGTTGGGGCCTTCTCTTCTTCTCTTCAGAAGAGAGGGTGTGAGAAAAGATTATATTAGTAAAGTTTATTTGAGTTCTTGCCCAGGAAATAAGAGACATGTTTTCTAGGTCCTCTTTCACCTGACAAGACTTGAACCTATATTGCCCCGTTCTCATTTTTGCTAAAACTCTCAGACAACAATAACTGAAAAACATCCACTTGAGGCTATGGTTTTACCCCACGGCAAGGCTGGCTCCAAAGGCTGCACTTTGATAGTGTTGCAACCATATAGAGATTTCAGGAGACAAGACCTATGACAGTAGGAGACTGAAGCTGCCGTCAGGAGATCTACTTTGTCCTGTGTTATCAACAAAGAGCAGACCTTCCTCAACATCTACATCCACCAGGATATTTAACCCAAAGCCTGACGGCTCTCAGTTCTAAGGGGGTAGAACAGGATGACTAAGCCACAAAATATGACACAGGGTGCAGTGCTGGAACGAGGGTTTGGCTCAGGAGCTGCTGTGGGCCTGAGCAGGAGCTGTTGCCTTGCATGACTGCAAGCTGGATGCTTCCACAGAAGGAAGATGCTGCTGACAGCTGCTTGGAAGCATTGATTCTGACACAGTACCTGTTAGGATCAGGAAGAAGGAGGAGCTGGGAGGTTCTCCCACATTTCCAGCTCCTGTGGCCTTTGCTGGTTGCTCAGGCTTGCTAGGCTCCCATCTGCAAGGCAGCTCTTGTCTTCCTAAGGTACTGAGCTCCCTCTGAGCAAAGAGCACCAGGCACATCCCGTGGCAAGAATATTTGCCAGAAAAGCAGCAACCTGGCTGTGGGCGAAACAGGGCAGCAGTGGTACATCATGCAGCCATACACTTGTCTGCTCTTCACAGGCAGAAAATTTACCTTTGGAGGGTAAGATGAGTGTAGTTAATAACTCACTTCTGTAGTGCCCAAGGCTTCTCAGCATCTCGTGCTCAGTCTTCAAGGTTTGCATGACCCTACCTTCAAAACAGAGACATAAGACAAAATTGCAACTCAAAAGGATTATAAACCCATGTTTAGTTTGCAGCATGCTGTGGGGTTTACTGACCCATTACTCGTAGTGATATTTTTTATCTACTGGTCATGTAGCATGACTTGATTTATAACATGCAGCTTTGGATACCAACCCTGCCAAAGAACACAATCAGTGTGGAGTAGTTAGAATAATCCCATCACATGACCAGGAAGTGGGTCTTTCTCTTTTTTTTTGACAAAAACCCATGGTGCAGGTGGCTCATCGAAGGACCCCAGCACTCCCAGATTCTGTGTGTTCATTCCTTTGTTCGACGGCAAGGGAGATCAGCACCTTCTTCATCCAGCCTGGAGATGAGCTTTTCCAACAGCAACTGCTTTTCCTTTTTCATTGTTGTCTGAGAAGTGTCCTCGGGAGAAAATTCCAAATGGAGACAGCTCATGGCCATGCATTTTACAGTTCCCTGCTTTCACATTAGGACTCTAAAGCAGGCATGGAAATCCAAGGCTGACAGTTCAAAGTAACTCTTCTGTGTCTCTCTTGTTGCAAGCACTGGAAGAGAGGCATTGCTACGTGCTTGAGTAGGCCTGTTGGACTGAATAAATGGATGCTTTTAGATGCAAAGTTCATACAATGGCATTTGAGAATGCTATTCAGTAGTTAATTCTGTGAATAATAAAGCATCACTGAAAGCATTCCAAAGTCTGCATAATAACTTGGGATGTGGGCATGGAGAGAGACTTTCAGCAATAATACATGTCAGCACTCTTTTGGGGAGGCAGGCAGCGGAGGAGTGCCAATTGATAAGCTTTGGTTTTGTTTTTGCACTGTTTATTCTGTTTGTTTGGGTTGTCAGGCTGAAGTTCAAGAATCAATCAGCAAGCTATAATGGACATATTTTAGTTAGGGCACAAGGAGCCTCAAGTGTCCTTCACTGATGTATTATTCATACAAATGGATGAACAAATAAGCCATCTACTAGAGCACACAAATCCCAGTATATCTGCACAACTCAAAACTACATTGGGATCCTGGCAAATCCTCCACTCTCCTGCAGTTGCCGAGGCTTGAGTAAAATTTTGGGTTATTGCAGAAGTGTGATCACTTGCCATGTTTCTTTTAACTCAAGCACTGGTAGATGCTGGGTACAGAGATGCCAAATGCCTGTTTGCTGAGAGGCCTTTGAAGCATCTTCAGGATGGACATTAAGATCCTTTCCATGTCTAAGCAGAGAACATCACATCATCTCACTGTGAGAGCTGAGTAGCTGTCACTGAAAGACAGAAGATGCTTATATTTGTCTGCCAAAGAAAAGAAATACAGATGCTATGCTAAAATCACCTGTTTGTGTAACAGTGGTAGAGACTAATGCTTCGTGAGGAACCCAGGTAGAATTATTCCAAGTTATTCCCATATTTTCCAATTATTAGGAGGAGTGATTCCCCATTCTTGTTTTATCTGTGCATTAAGTGTTTATTCTACCAGGGAAGTCTATATTTGCATTCATTGAAAGTCATTGGGAATGGTGTATACGTATTTTCCAGGATTTCACATGTGAAACCTTGAAGACAAAATCTCTGCAATGCCTTCTGAAAAGCCCATAACGTCAGGATTATAAACGTCATTTTGTGGGAAAACTTGGCTTGTGTGCAATTGGCAAAACAGGGAGCATGCAGCAACAGCCCCAGTGCTTCCTTGAAGAGCTGGATCCTGACCCTGCCTCTGCTGTAGAATGTTTTCCAGTCAAGCATTTCCCTGTTCATATGCTCTTTATTTTCTAGCTAGCTGAACTGTGACTCAGAGCCTGTGTGCTAGGAGCTGAAACTTTGGTCAGGGGGAGATATTTTTTTTAGTCTCTGTATGTAAAGTGCTATTTAATACCAACTGCTCAAAGGTCTGACTCTGTGTCTCTCAATCTGACGACTTGGAATTTGCAAATGACCCTGGGTGTCTTGCCTTGTGGCTTTTTCTCCCACTTGTGAAATGGGAAAATGCTCCCTTGACACAAAGGGGTTTTGTGTGAAGAAATGAATGTGATAATGATGGGTCCATGCAAACATCTTGGCGGCCAGATCAGGGCTTAAACACCGGATTGTGCGTCAGGGAGTGAGCTCTGGGCAACAGGAAGAGAACAACATGTTGACTTGCTGTTCATAAGCTGAATGCCTTCCAGTGTGTGCAGTGAGGGAGGTGAGTGTCCTAGGGCGACAAAAACCCATAAAATTTTGTGATTAAATACTAACACAAGAAAGGTAAACAGGAGGGGTAAAATGCAGCTTGCACAGGACTGCCTTTCCTCTGTTATCAGCTGCATCCTTCCCAGAATGCTGCTGTGTGTTCCCCAGCTGCTCTCCTTTTGGGTAGCAACAGGCGCTTGAGGAAGGGAAGTGTGTGTGAAGCCTTTTTCCCCTAAAACTGTTCAGAAGGATTTGTTTGATAGGTTTTGTTTCTTTTTTTTTTTTTTTGTAATAAAATCACTTTATATTTCTTTACCTTGCTAACTTTTGCTACTCTTTCCTTTTCCCAGTCACCCTGACGGCACAAGACTACATTCTTCTGGATTATTGTTTCCTTTGTATTTTAAGCAAGATGACTCTCCAAATAAAGATACAAAAAGGGGAAAGAGCTCATGGTTTCCATCTGTTGTAAACTTCTCACTAAAATTGCTGCCCTATAAAGCTGCACCATGCTAAAATTTGCTGTGAAACACTGCTTAAGGGAGAAGGAAATGGACTGCTTTTACAGAGTGTCTTTAGGAAGAGGAAAAAAGAAAAAAGACATTATGTTGCAGCCACTTGTAAAGATTTGTCCCTGAATAGCGATGGAGTGGAAGAGTCCACAAGGCCCTACACCCTGCCCTTACAGACTGCTGTCATTTTGAAATGATGCTCTGCAGAACATGCTGACAGAATTTGACTGGTTTAGAAATTACCAGTTTTCTTTCTATTTTTAACGCTTTTTTAGAAGGTTACCAGAATACCATAGTGAATACTACTACTAATAACAAAGGAACACTCTAAGAATATGTTTCAATTTGTTCTAGGAAAGGAACAACCTGGCCCTAAGCCATCATGGTCCACAGGGAAGCCGAGGGATGAGAATTTGAGTCGTCCTCGACGTCACCGGCAAATCAGGACATGTCACTACCATTGCCTGACCTGCCAGACACACACTGGAATCCCAGGTACCATTCTGAAATCAACACCTTCTCAAAAGGATGCTGGAAAAAGATATCAGAAGAGTCTGTTCATGGGGTGTCCCATGAACTAGTAAGAGGTGAATTCTGATTGCTGCCAGACCAATTCAAGGGCAGATTGGACTGTGTATGCAACCCACACTAAAATGGACTTTCCTAACGTAACTCTAATAATAATCCAGAAGAAGAACAGTAGTCAAGGCAGCTAAGAAAATACAAGACCTAAGCCTTTTTCCAACTTTGTTGCCTATGGTGACAAAACATATAGGTTGATGCATCCATCACTGCTTCTAAGTGTGCATCCAAAGGAGTGTGATGGTCTAAGCTAGTATTCCTCAAACCTTTTGCAAGCCTAATGTGCTTTCCGCTGCAGCTGTGTTCTTGAGATAACCCTGCTACACCTTTTAGTTTACATCTTTAACTTTTAGTTGCTGGCAGCTGCTCATCTCCTTGGGGTGGGATTGGGAAGAGAATTAGGAAAGAAAAAAAAAGAAAACCAACGTGCATATATTTTTGTGGCATCTCAGAAGTTTTCCTTAAAATTTTTCTAACCTTCTGTGATACCCTTTTAACATATTTTTGTGGAGGCCTTCAGGATTGCAAATCAATTCCTCACTTTGCAGACATGTGGCTCCTACATTGTGCGGTGAGCCCCAGCCTCAGGTGTTCGTTTTCATTCTACCTGAAACCTGCTCATGTGTCCTTTCTAGATTCCCTGGCATTAGCAGAGTGTGAAGCATCTGCCTCTTACAGCCCAGGCACAAAGATAGATTTATTAAAATAAAAGAAGTAATTCAAAATTTGATTTTTTAAAAGCTGTTCTGGCTCCAGTAGAACTATTTCCAAGAAAAGAATAAACAGTTTTTTTCAGGCTACCTGTGGCATATTTGAGCAAGACCAACTAGATTGTTATCCTGGTTTGGGCTCAGGCAGAGTTCATTTTCTCCTTAGGAGCTGCTACAGTGATACATACTGATTTTGATTCAGTATGAGAATAATGTTGATAATACACTGAGGTTTTGGCCATTGCTAAGTAGTGCTTATCCTAAGTCAAGGACTTTTCACTCACTCATGGTCTGCCAGTGAGGAGCTGCAAAAGAAGCTGGGAGGGAGCACAGCAGGACAAGAGACCTGAACTGACAAAAGGGATATTCTGTACCATGAAACATCATGTCCAGTATACAAACTGGGGCAGTTACCTGGAAGGAGTTTAATTGCTGTTTTGGGCCAGGCTGGGCATTGGTCGGTGGGTGGTGAGCAATTGTATTGTGCATCACTTGTTTTGCTTCTGTTACTCTCTCTCTTTCTCCTTATCATTACAATTATTATTGTAATTATTATATTTTGTTTCAGCTATAAAATTGTTCTTATCGCACAAGGTTTACCTTTTCTTTCAGATTCTCCTCTCTATCAGAGGGGGGGGTATGGTGGGAATGAGTGAGTGTCTGCATAGTACTTAATTGCCAGATGGGATTAAACCACAACAATTGTTTTCAGTTCTTTCCTTTTGAAAGCTTTCTCAACAACAGTATTCACAGGGGTGTTCATCTTTCTTCAGATTGCCTGGAACCAAATCAGAAGCTGCTTTGTTGTTTAAGAATCATTACTTTAATTTCCACCTCACTTGTAACACGTTTACTCTCCAGTGGATCAAACTTAAACAAGTACAACAGAGCTTGATGTAGAAGAGCAGCATAAAGGTATATACTGATTTTCTGATATCATCCTTTTTGTCTGGGAAGATGTTTTGTGTTCAGATAAAGACAGCTATATTTTATTTTCTGTCTTATAAGCTAGTTGTAGCTGAAATGCAACTCACTCTTCAGAGAGGTCAGCACTGCAGGTCGCTAAGCAGTGCCAAATTAAGACAAAGCACCTGGGCTTCACAAGGAAACCTGTAGCTGGGTGTCAACCAGTGTTAGTGTTTGAAGCACTGTCTAGGCCATCTTTCTTCTCTTCTGTCTCTCCCTTGATCCTTTTGCTATCCAGGGGACTCATGCTGCAACCTGATCTAACCCTTGGAAATGTGATCCAAGTGATGAGAGCTCCAGGGCCTTTCCCATAACCTGGCTTAATTAACCTCATCCATTTCCCTCCAGTTCTTCATTTGCATTGGCAAGCCCTACACCTAGCAAGAGTTGCTGCTGTCAGCTCATCTGAGGTGAATTTCCTTTATTTTGTATCTGGTATCTGTGAGAGTTGAGCAGAGGTATCAGTAGGAGCTATGCACAGGATCATGGATGATGCAGGCTGGAAGGGACTTCAGGAATTCTTTAGTGCAACCTACTTCTCAAAGCATAGTCCACATCAATGTCATATCAGACATGATTTTGCTTATTCTCAATCTTTTCCCCCTCACTAATTATTTTTAAAACAGAATTCTTTGTTAAGGTCAAGACTGGTCATCTCCCCTGCATAAGTGTGGACAAGCATGTGGGACAGCAACAGTTGCCATTCAGCAGCTATTTCCATCGCACAGGCTGGGTTTTCTACCTGTGACCTGCTGGAAGGGCTGACTTCTAAAGCAAAACGTTTGCATCAGGGTTGTAAGAAATATTTCCAGCTGGCCACAAAAAACTGAGACAGCCATGATAATTACATGCTCTTGACGGTTTTGCACTCCTCTTCAACAAATGTCCTGTCCTCTGAGCTAGTAGAGGAAAAATGCCGCAGGCTATTTCAGGTCTTGCATTTACTTTGCTTCCCTACAGAGTGTTCAGAGGAGGATGGTAAAGGAAGGGACAACAGCATCTTACCAGGCAAAGGAGTAGATGGTACCTGTTTCAAGAACAGCTGATCTAACTCTCAGTCCCTAATACTTTACAAATTATACATCTGAAGTAGAGGATTCTTGTACATCTGGTGCAAATAAGCAGCTTCGATTATATATAGTCATAAGCAGTGCCCAGTAAAAAAAGCAGTTTTGATGTATTATGTAGTTTATGGCAAGAAATCTATTTCTTATCATAATTCTAAGACGTTTATGTAGTGAGGTCATGTCCAAATATGCAACCCTGACAATTCTGCAAATACCTGAAAAAATCCTATGCATACTTCTACATTCCATTCCATAGGAAGCATTCCTGGTTTGATTAACCTAAGAGGTAAGCACTATTATCTCTGGGACTATTGTGCTATTCTGTATCAGGGATTTTTCATTATAGGTAGTAGATAATTTAAAAAATAGATATTCTAAGCAGAAGAAAAGGTTTATCTTTCCCCCTCTTCTCTGTAACTTTTTCAAAGAGCACAATTACATCCCTAACTATGCAATTCCTTGTACCAAATCATCACAAAGAGAGTTGTTTCCTAAGAATGTTGCTTTTAGAACAAAAAAGAATGCAAGAGACTCCATGTAAGACAATTCCACACTTTTTGATCAATCAGCTTTGAAAAAGAAACCCTTCCAACACTCAGTTTACCCTTTTCTCACCACATCTGCTGAGGTTCAAAGATTAAAGTGATTAAAATGAAGATGCTTTACCTTTCTTTTTAACTCAGAGATGGCTCCATTTAAAGTGCTCATGGTATCGTTGGGTTTTCAGTGGCATTGATCACCTACACAATTATACCTGAGGACAAAAACAGAGCTTTTGTGAGTAGGTGAGTAAATCCCGTCTGAAGCTGAGTGCAGCTGTTGGTGTTGATTTTCACCCTCTGACTTCACCTTGCTGTGCAGAACAGTTCTTCTGGGTTTGCATTTAGCTGATGTCCTGTTGTGATGGCCAGGTCCTTTCTGTTTCCCAAAAGATGTCTTGTCAAAACAGTACTCTTGCAGGAAAGCCATGGTAGTTTTACAGCAGTTTTTTTAAACACTGGAAATGGCAACTGAGGTGCTTTGGGCAAAGCCACATAGGTATGAGTTCCCGCTGTGATCCCAGGTAGGCACAATATCCCTTCTAACTCCGGTGACTTACCACGTCTGCATGTAGGGTACCAAGAGATTTTAGAGAGTGACACTTCAGGATGCATGCATAAATACTAATTAATCTTTTTCTACATCTGTGCTTTGTGCCTGTTTTTATGCTAATAGGTGGCCATGTTTTGCTGCCAGTCATTTTTGCTGGTCACCATACAACAGCTCAAATATCCCTTGTTCTGTCATCTCTGGCCATTTGAGGACTCTCCTCATTTTCTGTTTGTCACACAACAACCTCACCCTTCCCACAAGAGGCCTTCACCAGTTTTCTGTGAGGAACTCTGCAGGTCCTTTTAT
This sequence comes from Ptilonorhynchus violaceus, assembly GCA_013397565.1. NCBI lineage: Eukaryota > Metazoa > Chordata > Aves > Passeriformes > Ptilonorhynchidae > Ptilonorhynchus > Ptilonorhynchus violaceus. The sequence goes on along the minus strand of VZRJ01008648.1, from coordinate 3,974,182 downwards.
TGGCTGCTAATCTTATCTGCTTTGGGATATCCCTGGTGTCGCTGCCCACGTGTGCATCCTCCTTGCATCCGTGGCTTGCTGCCTGAAGGACATGCCACAAGCCCTCTTCTCTCAGGTGTTCCCAAGGAAGTCCCTTCAGCAAATTCCAAACCTTCCCTGAGAAAACTCCAGGCTGTCCCTGCCTAGTCAGAGCTCCTGCTCTCAGTTGTTCTCCTTCATTTGACTGAAGATATATGCAATGCTGTGGAGGTAATTTTTCATTACTGGTGCTTTGTGGTGTAGTTGAGAGAATAAGGGTGAAGAACAGCAGAAGGGTCTTGTAGTTGGACCAGTTAGTCCTGGAGTCAGAGAGATGAAACCAGTGCTGAGAGGGTGAGCTTGATTTCTTCCTCACCAATCTGAAAAGCCAGAAGTTCAGGGAAAGTGGAGAAAACCAAAACCAAGGAGGAATAGGGGCAACCCTGGCTAACTTCCTGGCTAGATCCATCCTGGGCTTTTGTTTTCTACCCAACTGAGCCGAACAAAATTAAGAGTGGGGGTGTGACGTGGTACCATTGTATGCACCAAACACATATAAAATGTCTTTATACAATAAATTCATGAGAGAAAATGTATTGCTTGCTTTTCTGTTTTCACGACAGCATATGGTTAACACTATTGAGAACAAGCATATTTATGTATATATCTATCTATGTAAAATTCTTCAGAAGGAAACTTCTCACACAAATTCACAATACTGCAATGGCTGGAGAAAGACATAGTGTTCCAGAGCTCATCTGCTTTGCTAGCAAGTGACCTTCTTTGTTAGCTGGTTTAATAAGACTGACAAACAGCACGATTTTGTGCAACTTCCCTTCTGATAAATGCATGGGAAAAGTGTCAGTGGTTGATGTGTTGTGGAAAATATATTTATCTTCTTCACAAGCCCTGAGCTGCCAGCTTTTTTCACACACAGCTTTCAAGAACAGATTTGATTAGGTTATCCAAAAAGCTCAAGTCACTGTATTAGTTTCTTTTTCATGAACTTTACTGAAGTCCCCCTGCTCAGAAATAAACACAAGTAATGAAACTGCTTTTTGAAAGGCGTGAATGACAAGGACCAAATGAATGATGTTGGACTACAAGAATAAATGCAAAGCATGAAAAGACAATTTATCTCACATATTGTAACTGGGCTTCTTGGATAGGCCCTCTTTGGCTTTCATTCTGAAGAGTTTTATTCTAACCAGTGACAGTCATTTTTCTACATTTAATGTTTTTTTTTTTGTCCCTCCTTTTTTTTCCCTGAGAACAGAACAGCCAGAAAGCACATTTAGTTTCTATTTAAAGTTTTTACATGTTCCTGCCAGTGTGATCTGTTAAAAGTGAACCGAAGACTTCTGTGAACATTCGAATTCAAGATTTCATTACTTATTTCATGTAGATGTCATCGTAGGATTCCTGGCTCCATTACGCAAGGTGCTTTGTAAAATCATTTTCTTAGTTCTCAAAAAGCCCCCAGTGAACAGCTCATAAAGCAGTCTGGCTTTTGGGCACCTTGTGCACATACTGCCTTAGTTGCAATTATATTCTTCTAAACAGGAGCCTTCCTCTCCTCTCCCCATGGATAATTTCTGGATGTTTAACAGTATCTCATGGTATAGAGGGCAAGGAAGGCAGGAATAGCCTTTTTGGGCAGGCCACTTGTGCAGAGACACTTTGTTCTCTGCTGAACAGAGATTATAGCAAAGTACTCTTGCAAAGGGATTGGGGAAGCCCCAAAGGTCAAATAATATCTTAATTTGAGGATCTAACGAGGGGTATTACCTATGCCTTATGTTGGTGATAAGGCAGATGTGTGCAGGCAGAATAATTTTCCTTTGAAGACCTTTGATGACACCTGCCTCTGATACACACTTTTTCTGTGCTCTAGATAGGGAGCTCTGGCACCTGTTTTGGGGGGCTAGTTCAAGCACCTACCACCTAGATGTGAAATGGTTCGTCCCACTGCTTTGGTATTTATAGCCCAGGACAGCAGGAATTAAGGAGCTGAGTCATACCCAGCAATTTGAACTCTGCTTCTGCCTGGCAGGCTGTCTCGTTATTTTGAAGCAGGTCGGATCCTCCTGGAAGCATTTATATGGCAGCGGTCACTACGCAATTCTGCAAGTGAAGGCTCACAGAAAGCACTGTGATATTTCGAATACTGTGGGGGATTTTGTCTCATGTCAAATACAAAATATACCACTATTTAAGCAAGCTGATAGTTTCTCTGTCTAATATGTGACTAATCTTTGTAAACCGTGTATTGTACAACTCTGTGCTTTGATTTAATTTCTGTGCCTCATTAAAGATTTCAGACTTCAGTCCTAATAAGAACTGTTTGTTGTTCTTAGGAATTATGTAAGAAAATATTCAGCTTTTGATGAGGAATTAGGAAAGAAAATAAACCATTTTCCTGTTTTCCTAGTTTGAATAGATATTTAATTAAAGTGACATGCCTTGGGCAAAACCTAATTAATACATCATCTCTCTGTAACTAAAATTAATGGAAGACTTATTACTGCTGAGCTGCAGAAGGGACTGAAAATTTCTTTTCTGTCCTCTTATTCATTTTTTATCTGACTTTCCATCATTATTTTCTCATTGGAAGAGGGAAGATTTTTGCTGATCATTCATTTTTAATTTGTACTGATGGATGATTCCCTGCTAGCTCCTCCAACTTTTACGTTTTGATCATCTCCATGATGACTTTTAGCCTGAGCAAATGCTTTGCAGTGGAGGAACCAAAGGTCCAGTTCAGCCAATGCTTCCCGAGACTCACAATTTTCCTTGTTGAAGGCTCATCCGTGGGTGTGCTGACCAACGTGTGGGACGTGCTGCATCCTGCCCTCTACAAGGCTTTCTGAGGGTGTGCGTCTTTGGATTAGGGACTTCCCTGAGGAGCGCAGGGCACAAGGCTGTTGGGAACCTCAGGATCTCTTCATCAGTTCATGGACATTGCCAGGAGAGGTGTTGTTCCCTCTCTCTGGTATGAGCTTGTTATGAGCTGAAAGGGTAGAGAGAAGTGTTGGTCTATCTGGCGGACACAGTGGCTGTCTCATTGTGAGGCAAATGAACATGGACATCTTTATCCTACCAGCCACAAGCCCTCATCGCTTCCCTCTGTTGCACTGGAACCAGTAGCACCTGCACAGTAATGAAGATGACAGAAGGTCACACCACTCTGTGCCAGGTGATGCAGTAACTGTTAACACAAACACACAGGACACTGTGGTGTTGTGGGTGGACCCTTTTTCCTGTGGGAAGAGCTCCTCTTCTTGCATACCTTCTTGAAAGCAACAATTTTGAGAGCTTCACCACCAACATACCTGTCTCTATCTTCTCCATCCTCTTCCTTCTAACTCATTCCTCATCCTTCTAACTCCTGTCCATTGTAACCATTGATACAACCAGCCTTTCCACCTTTCTTCTCTTATTTCTGTGTGGGGTGGACTCACCTGTTTACAATGGTCAGAGCGACCAATGGTGCGACCTGCCTGCTGCCAGGATGCCTCTGTGTATCAAACCCCACTTATTTATTGAAATGAGAGGTGTGTTTTCCACAGCACTGCTGCTCTGTCTCTCACATGCTTTGTTTCACCTTCAGCTTCTTGAAGTGGTCTGTAAATTCCCCATGCTGAAGACTTTTTCCATCACATTTAATTTTACAGGCCGTAGGGAAACAGGAGCTGATGGTATTGACACAAATCCAAGGCCTACCTGAATCATGCTATCCCCACAATGGCCAGGTGTTGGTGATGAATAGTTGAGCTGGATTCATTGTATGCTGATGCTCTGTAAGGATCCTGCATAAATGCATGCCTGTAGTGCCATGGCAGGAAGTCTTTGAGTGTGATGGTCTGGGTAGGAAGATGAGAAAAGTGGTACATGAATGAGAGAAAGATGTAGAACCCGACTTGTAGCTTGCACTATGAAGGGGTCATGCTTGAGGGTGAATGGCAGTGAGTGGATAGGATTCTAGCCCCTGCTGCTATCCATGAGAAGGGCTGTTGGTTTCAACATGATGGCAAGAATGTTGGAAAAAATCCTGAGTCTTGTCCCCTGCCTTGGACCTCATGGATGACAGGAAATTTAATTTTTGTGAGGGGCAACGGCTGTGCAGAAAATTTTCTCACCTCTCATCCTGCACCTCAATCTGTAACTCCCCTTCCTTCTCTATGGAAGGTCTTATGAAAGGGGAATATGTATTCTCTAGTGCACATTTCCATAAACTGTTCCAAAGACGATTTTTCACAAGGAAGAGGAGCATCAGGCTGAGACCCTCAGCTTTCACAGCAAAAGGAAAAAGGAGGGGAGGAGAGAGGCATGTCTTAGAACACAGGAAATTGGAGAGGCATCTGGTGACAGAAATAAATGAGTGTCAGAAAAGGAAGGAGGGAAAGAAGGTGAGGGAAAGAAGGCAGAAGAAGTTAGAACCAAAAACAAAATCAGAAAGTGGGGATGTAAGAAATAATAAACATGCTGAGGGCTTTTGTAGCTTTTCTTATTATTACATTTCTATTGCATGCTGAAAACAATACTTGGTGGTGAATTCGTTAGATCATTTACAGACAATAGCTCCTAATCTGTTGCAGGAGTTTTTATGAAAGATTGCGCAATTTCTGCCCCTGTAGGGACTGCAGTTCACTTCAGTGGAGATCTAAATTGTCCTCTAAAGAACCTCATGCCTTTCCATTAGTCTCCTAGTTAAGAACACTTAAGGTTGCTGGAATGAATTTGCACCTTGCACTTTCACTAAAATAAGGAAAATAAGATTCAAGTTGGTAAATCCTGTGATTTAGGATTTAGGATGTTTTGCAAAATGGAATCCAGTTCAACTGTAACATTTGATGCTGGAATGAAGCATCACTGATGAATTGCTCTACAGGCATCAGGTTGGGTGTTTCAGGCACTTTTATTCACTGGATACTGTAAAGTATCATTACATTCTCCTCCAGGAAGTCATGTGATTTGCAATTAAATTTAGCTTTGCTGCCCATTAGGGCAATTGGCTCACTTTGTGCCATGTGAGACTTTGAAAAGTTTAACATTAGTTTCACATTTCCTTCCTGGCTCCCACGACAGTCAAAGAAGGGCACTTTTGTGCTCTGGCTTCTGTGGCATGCCAACTTTTTTTGGGTGAAATTTTATATATGTGTAACATTTCCTAGTTCCTGGATCCCAGAACGGTGTGAAACATTCAGCATATGGAGAAGCAGAATTATTAACACAGTGAAAGTGAGAGAGAGGCTTGTTACTGTTTGAAGCTTGTGGGATTAGGTGATAGTTGAAAGGAATACTGATCAACTCTGAGGCTGGATTTCTGCAATCCAGAAGGCTACAGACATAAGGATGATGGTGTGGGCCTGACAATTGTCTTTGCTGCTGCTCTTATCCTTCTTCCAGGATCACAGATGTGCCATCCTAACTATAAGATACTTCACACCCATGGTAATAGATAGATCTGGCTTCAGGAGGTGCTAATGAAAAGCCTAACTATTTCTTCCTACAGGTGTGACCAGGCAGCAAACTAGAAATGGTCTAAAAGGAGCCAGAGCCAGTGAGATGGAAAAGGGGTGGTAAGTACAATGTGTGAAATGTGAGTGGGAGCATGTGGAGAGCTAGAGCAGGCAGAGGGGGGAAATTGTATCTTCAGCATCCCGTGGAGGAGGGACTTTCCTAGCTCTGCATGCAGACAGGCAAGGTAGGAATTTGGCGTCCCACAAACAGAGCTGTATGATACTGTACTGCAGCACTGAGCTCCTGGTGGGTATGGCTTTATGAGTCTGCCTTCAACATGGCCCTCAGGTTTATTTATCAGCCTTGGCCCGGAGAAGCAGGACACCGAATAAGCTCTTTTTGCTAAGAATAATATTCAAGTTGCTTTTATAAACATTTGTCACTGTATTTCCAATACAGCAACAAATCTCCCCTCTCCCTGTCCCACCCCACAGCGTGAACATGTATTTCTCAGCTTGCAGCAGCTCGAGCTATGTTCCTCAGTATATGGCTGGCAATAATTGGCATGCCAGGAAGAGGGAAACATTCAGCTACTTAACGGCAAGTAAAGACTGGAGTTGGCTGGCCAATTCTGTGTAAGGGTCAGGCTTTTGTATTATACAAGTTCTCTCAGTTTCCTCCATAATCCATGGCAAGGACTAGTGGTTTCAGAGAGAAGACATCCCACCTGTCTTGGGATATGAGATGAGGACCTGCTATCTAGCTAAATGTAGATGATTGGTGTAGACTGAACCCCTACTTTCTAGATGGATAAAGATGTGAGGGGACATGGTTTAGTGGTAGACTGGGCAGTGTTAGGCTGACTTGATGTTCTTAAAGGTCTCTTCCAATCTAAATGATTCTATGATTCTGTGAATCCTGCTGGCTACAGTCAGTGTGGTGAAAACCTTTCCAATGTCTTAGTCATTCAAGGTGAGGCTGGATCTCAAGGGACTGGGACAGGTGATCCATTAGATTCAAATGCATAAACATGAATACCCCAGTGAAATGAAACAAATAAAGGTGAGCTTGTCTGAGTTTTGATGGTCTTGTTCCCTGCTTCCCAGCCTGTCTGTGCTACAGAGACAGCCATGGTGCTAGGACTGAATTCTGCGAAATCAGCTGGTTCCCAGCCCCAGATACCAAGGTGATCACGAAGCCATGGCCTTCAGTACTATCAGAGAAATGAGCACTTGGATAACAGCATTCAACATGTTGTTACACATCCACACAAAAAGGAAGTTTTCAAGATCCTTTTGGAATATGAGTCATCCAATGCCTTTTCTGTTCAGGTTGTCATCAGTCACAGTTTAACGGAGTACTACAGGCTGTGCTATGAAGAGGAACGGGCAGCAATGCTTCCTTGTGCTTTTAGACGTGCAAAGATGGCCCCTTCCTTCCTCTCCTGACTTCCAGCTTCTCTGGAAAATCAGTGACATGAAGGTACAAAAGGTCACACACGAAGGCATGAGACAAACACAACTGAAGGTACTTCAGGCAGTTTTTAAGGCATTTGGTTTAAATTCCACCCCCATACATTCATAACCAGTGCTGTCTCAGCCAGCACTCCAATGTGAAAAGTAGTGTCTGGAGCCAGCGCCCTGAAACACCAGGAAAAAATCCAACTATCCCAAACAGACAGAGCCAGATGTGGGGGCTATAACAGTGGTGGCCCTCTGTTTATGATATTATATAATTTCATAGACAACCTAATTTTATTTGTTTATGGCAAAGATACCACTGGTTAGCCAGTCTTTTTCCTAACCCTGGGTCTGAGCTACCTGTGGAAATGACTATGGTAGGTAGCTGGTTATTTTGGAAACATTTCTGCTACACCATTCTAGACTAATATTCTGGAGGAACAAATCACAGTGTGGAACATATCCTCTGCAAACTGATATTTAGCAGAATTATTATGTTCTGTACCCACACACGGCAATCCCTCCACTCGTTGTTATTTGAGAGGCATCGTGTTCAAGGCTGAGCCACAACAGAGTGGGCTGTGTTTCCATGGGCTGAAATGTCAGGATGAGGATCTTAATCTGCTTTTGCGCTGTTGAGAAGAAGGAGAAAAGTGTTACAAAACCTTCTTACTTTCAAACATAAGCTTGGCACTTGCTGCTGCACAAATTCTTACTCCCAGGATTGCCCACCTCCGGGGTGGTAGTTTCATACCTTTCCAGAGAAATTTGCACTGACACAACACCTGGCTAGAAGTTACACACCTGATCACCTGGGATTTTTCTCTGTTTTCACCTGCATGGTGTGATCCTGAGAATGACATTTTGCAGATGGGGGGCTGGGTATGACTGGAAGCAGAGATGTGGTTGTACATAGTCACCAAGCATGGGGCATATTCTCAGCATTTGCAGCCTGATGCTGGCTTTCATTTCTGATCCTTTACCTTTTTTAAACAAAAACCACTTTTTGAGGATGACCCCTTGTTCCTCAAATTGTGTCTGTATTCCTGCAAGAACTCTTGATAGGGAAATACTTTCCTGGCTAAGCGTAGTGAACGTCAGTAATTACTTTCTTTCAATTTACCGCAGTTCTCAGGATTAAGATTAATAAAACACTGATTCTCAGCAAAGAAGCTTAAATAAAGGATGGGTACTTCAAGTCCAGCCTGCTCTATTGATTAGATAACTCCATTTATTTCCCCCTGTTCACTGACATATTTTGAAGCTGTTGCATAGCATAGGCAACTAATGACAGCTGTACTTGAGATGAAGTGGCTTTGACTCAAATGCCAAAGAGAATAAATTTAAAGTATGGTTATCTAGACATCATAGAAGGGATTAAAATCTAGACTGTAAGCCCTAACGTAATACAGACAGACAGCTGCTGAGCACAGAGCAAAGTAGGAGGGCTGGCTCTCTAAGCACATTGGACTACTGTTCAGCCTAACCCCATGTCACCATAGGCTGGAGTGGGGCAGCTGGAAGCAGGAGGAAAATGTGAGTGAGAGGATTGCCAAAATCATCAGAATTGAGAAACAAGTGCTGATGCCCAGGAAGATATGGCAGAGCCTCTGACTGAGTGAAAGAAATGAATTCTGCAAAGCTATTAGGAGCCTGTAAGGGGCAAATGAGAAGGACAGGACAGCAGAGAAGATGACTCAGCAACGCACAGTGTTGGAAATAGCACAAGGATCTGACCTCCCCTGAAGTGACACTTTTTTATTGGCACAGAGATTCTACATGGTTGGTTGTCCTACTGTATAATCAGCAGTAACTGCAAATGCATTTTCACCACCGTACCTATTTCTGTCTCAGGGTTTAGGAAGCAACTAAAGTTTTTGCTCTGCTTCTCTGGCCTTTTTTGACCTTCACACTTCTGTTTAAAGAGCTTGTATATTTTGCAAATTTCAGTGGCATTCACGTTCAGAAGACATCAAGTGCACACCTTGCAAGATTTATGTACACCCTTTCTATTGCCTCATGTCATCAGCTCACAAATGAAATGGCTGAGGCGAAAGTATGCAGATACAAAGGATGACTTTACTCAGAGCAACTATTAAAATGTCCCTTGCCCTATGGTGTAGTTCAAACCCTTTGCTAAAAACCTGGCATGAATACATTTCCTGACATTTCTGTGAAAGACCATTCTGTGGACTGGGACAAAAGTAGCATTTTATTTCAAGTTTACTCACCCAATAAATACCATAAATTGCTCTGCTTTGCCAAGGCTTCATCTTTGAGCACTTCATTTCATAAACAATCCTAATCCCATCCCATCTGTTTTGCCATCTCCCAAACTTTTCGGATGTACTAAAACTGTAGGTTATTCCCTGGGGACTTCAAAGGGGAAAGCAGAAATACCGTGGCATTGTATATGTCATACTGAAACCATGTAGAATAGTCCACAAACTTCCTCAGGGAGGAGTAGAGGAGTGAAGTAATTGTTTTAGCATAACTGGATACCCAGTATTTTTTGCTTTCACCCAAAGTTTATAATTACTTTTATGGTGTGAACAGTTGTATTTTTCTATAAGCATGTAAATATGTGTGTGGGAAAATATTTTAGACTGCGAAATGTTTTGGGTTTTTTTTTTTTCAAGTGTTTACATCCTTACAGGAGAAGATACTTTGGTTTTGTGTAAACAGAACATAATAGATGTTGTACTTAAAACCTCTCACAGCCCTATGGCCTCTCCAAGGGTACAATGAAAGCTCCCTGGGTTTAGACAACATTTGCCTCTTAGCACTGGGGAAGTGCAGAGCCTGTGGGTGCTGCTGGAGATGACACCCTGAAGAATGAGGGAAAGGTTTTGGTTATCCTTTGTCATGATTTCACCCGGGCTGGCAGCTAAGCGCCATGCTGCTGCTCACTCACACCTCCCCCGGTGGATTGGGGAAGAGAATTGGAAGAGTAAAAGCCTGGAAACCTGTGGGTTGAGATAAAGGCAGTTTAACAGGTAAAGCAAAATCCACAAGCACAAGCAAAACGAAACAGGGAATTTATTCACCACTTCCCATGGGAAGGCAGGTGTTCAGCCATTTCTAGGAAAGCAGGATTGCATCATGTGTAGGAGTGACTTGGGAAAACAAAATGCCATTAATCCAAATATCCTCTCTCTTTCTGTTCTTCCCCCAGCTTTATATGCTGAGCATGATGCCATATTGTCTGGAATATCCCTTTAGTCAGTTGGGGTCAGCTGTCCTGGCTGTGTCCCCTCTCACCTCCTTGTGCACCCCCAGCCCATGCTCTGGTGGGGTGGGGTGAGAGACAGAAAAGGCCCGGTTTCTGTGTCAGCACTGCTCAGCAGTACTAAAAACATCCCTGTTCAACACTCTTTTGGTCACAAATCCAAAACACAGCCCCTCATCAGTTACCACGAAGAAAATTAACTCTACCCCAGCCAAAAGCAGCACATGCTGGAGTCATTAATTGCAATCAGCCTGTATCAATGCACTGACCTGCTTTTGCATTGCAAAATAATTGTGAACCTCCCAAATTCTGAACTGTCAGGGTAGGGGCAGGTGTGAAGGCTGCACCTCATGCAGAGGTTGTTTGGTGACACAAATGGTGATAGCTGCTGTCAATCTGCTCTCCCTTCTTCCTTGTACCTTCAGTGGGAAAGCAATTTACTGGCTTGCTTCCCATCTGATATTTTTGCAGAGTTGCAGGGTAAAAAAAGCAGCAGAATTGCATTTGAAACTTTTTGCTTTTGAAATCCTGGGTTCCTCTGCCAACATTTGCAGCCAAGGGCATAGCTGAGGCAGGGACGGGAGAGGGTCTGATGAACTTTCCCTTTCTCACATTGGGGGTTTCCTACTCCACAGCACTTTTCATTTAAAGTTTTAAGTGAGGGGTTAAAAGAACTCTGGCACATTAGGAAAGAAACAGTACACACAAAAGACTTCAAAAACTACCAGTCCACTCTTTTAAGGGTCCATGGAAGAGGGAAATTTCCAAAGCTGAGAAGGAATTTGATGCAGAAACTGTCAGGTGCATGCTCTTTCTAACATGTACAGACCATCAGCTCTCTCTGCCTCCCAGCACCTTCTGGTGCTTTTTCCAGCTGAATGACAGATGATGTCTGGGGTGGGGGGGACGGATGACACACGGGCTGTGTCACATTTCTCACAGTGCTGCCTGCATACATTACAAATCGCCTTTCTCTTTGCCTTATGACAGCTGTGCCAAAACATGCTGGGCATTGCACTGTCTGAAGATTTAGAGTAGGGGTAAATGTGGAGAGACAGGGAAGAAAAAGATGAGAAAATAGTATTAGTTTAACATGAGAGCCTGGGCCTGTGAATGGAGTCCAAAGTACCAGCTGGCAGGATGGTGCTTTCCACCATAACCTATGCAGCCTAGCCAAGAGTTATTAAAAGGACTGAGACCAGACATGAGGGACACATATCATCTTGTTTCCCATCTCATTAAATGCTGCGACATTGATATTGTTATTTTATTGTGAACAATTTGAGAGGAAAGTAGTTTGCTTCTTCAGAAAATTAACATCTGAGCTTGGTCTCTAATTTTTCATGAAGACCGAAGAGCATAAGAGGAAAGCACCATGGATGTAATGTAACTGTGTTATAACAAAAAGAATTTAAAACAGAGGCTAACTGGATTGGAAAAGATTTCATAACAGTCCCACTTTGGACATTGCATGTTATCCTTCTTGACAAAGGTCTAGCACAAATACTTGCAAGCTGCTGCAACTGTTCAATGCCGTCTTTGTCCCAGCTCTTCTTAACGCAGACCTGCTTAGAATAAGCACCTCTTTTTGTCTATTTGATCCACCAAAAAGGTATATCTGAAATACAGGTTCAGTCCTGTCAGTAGCTTCAGCAAGACCAGCACTAACCCAAAGCACTGACACGGCCGGTCCAGAGGCAGGACAAATGTTTCCTCCCCAGCTCTGTACAATGTCCCACTGTTCATCCATTCTCATTGCATTACTGAGCAGGTACTTGTTCTGGTTTGGCTTTCAGCAGTGCTGTTGAACTGTTTTCTTGTGCTCCAAAATGTATGCTTGGCTATAATGATCAAACCAGAAATGAAGCATAGCCTAATTTTCCTGTTCCAATTTGCTTTCTCTTATATTCTTGTGGATGAAAAGCTGGACATGACTTGGCAACGTGCCCTTGAAGCCCAGACAGCCAACTGCATCCTGGGCTGCATCAAAACCAGCATGGTCAGCAGGTTGAGGGAGGTGATTCTGTCCCTCTCCTCTGCTCTGGTGAGACCCCACCCGGAGTGCTGTGTCCAACTCTGAGGTCCTCAGCACAGGAAAAACACGGATCTGCAGGAGTGGGTCCAGAGGACCTCTCCTATGAAAACAGGCTGAGCTTTGGGGTTGTTCAGCCTGCAGAAGACAAGGCTATGAGGAGACATTATTTACTGTGGTCTTCCAGTACTTAAAGGGGCTTATAAAAAAGAGTGAGAGCAACTTTTTATATGGGCAGATAGTGATAGGACAAGGGGCAACAGTTTTAAACTCAAAGAGGAGAGATTTAAATTGAAGTTAGGAAGAAGTTCTTTACTCACAGGTTGGCACAGGTTCACCAGAACAGTTGTGGATGCCCCATCCTGGCAGTGTTCAAGGCCAAGCTGGGTGGGGCTTTGAGCCACCTGGTCTAGTGGGTGGCCACCCTGCCCATGGCAGGACGGTTGGAACCAGATGATCTTTAACTAAGTCGTCCTTCCTCACAGCTTTCTCACTAATCTCAGGGGCCTGCAATTCCTGAGGCAGGTCTTAACAGTAAAGACTGAGGTGAAGAAGGCATTGTGTACCTCAGTCTTTTCCACTTTCCCAGTCCTCTGTCACCAGGTCCCACCATTGTCCCTGTTGTGCTCCTTTCTAATTCCAACCCATAATTGCTCAACTGAGACTTCATTTATCACTAGGTAGTGCTTCAAGAATTTCTATTATGTTCTCACATAAAGAGCAACTCCCCTTTTTCACCATCTCATACTCTGTAAAGAGTGTAGACACCCTCTGCAGCAGTCCAGTCATGTGAGCTATCCCACCACAACTTGTCTGTGATCCAAAGAGCATGATAGCCCTGTAATCACACACAGGCTCCAATTCCTCCTCTGTTCCCCATGCTGTGTGCATTAGTGTACAGGCACGGCAGAGAGACACCCAGTCATTTCAGACATGAAAACTTTCCACATAATGCTGCCTTGTAGGCATTTCCCTATTAGTGTGCAAACACTTGGCGTGGGACTCCTTGAGCCCTGCTTTGTTAGATAGAAGGTCTCTTGCCCACAACCCCCTGAACTCTTTGCTTGCTGGTCCACCACTTCCTCACTTAACTTTAGTCATCCTCTCCCTCTGCTGTTACTAAGTTTGAAGCTCTCCTCACCATGTTGGCCAGCAAGCTGGCAAAGATAGTTTTGCCCCACTTATTCAGATCCCATGTTTTTGTATCAGTCCTTGATCCTTAGCAGATCCCCTGCAGCAGGGAGTCTCCTTTTGCTGTCATTTCTAGTTTTCTTCTGCCCTGGTTTTGGCTGGGATAGAGATAATTTTCTTCACAGTAGCTGGTACAGTGCTGTGTTTTGGATCTAGTATGAGAATAATGCTGATAACACAGGGAAGTTTTAGTTGTTGCTAAGCAGTCCTTATACTAAGTTAAAGACTTTTCAGCATCTCACCCTACCCAGTGAGTGGGCTGCGGGGCACAAGAAGCCAGGAAGAGACACAACTGGGACAGCTGATCCTATGTGGCCAAAGGGATATTCCATATCACATGGCATCATGCTCAGCATAGAAACTGGGGTAAAGCTGGCCCAGGGCCCCTGCTCAGGAACTGGTTGGGCATTGTTCAGTGGTCATGAGCAATTGCATTGAGCATCACTTGATTTGTATTCTGCTCTAATAAACTGTCTTTTTCTCAAGCCATGAATTTTACATTTTCTTTTTCTCCCCAACTCCCTGCCCCATCCCACTGAGGTGGAAAGTGAGTGAGTGAGTGAGTGAGTGAGTGAGTGGCTGTGTGGTGTTTACCTGCCTGGTAGGTTAAACCGTGAGACTTCTTGATGCTTCTAATGGTAGAGTTCAAACAAATAGAACTTCTGAATAATTCAGATTGGAAGGGACCTTGGGAGGGATCAAGTCCATTGTCGTGTTCAAAGGAGGGCTAGCCTCAAAGCTAGATTAGAAAAAAAAAGCCATTTATATTAAAAATAACACATTGCAGATTTCAGTTAGGCAGCAGTGAATGTAATTCTTAGTGAATGTTGTGGTCATATATTTTGAAAGAGAAAAGGGAGGAGAAAGCACTTTAAAAAGTGGCAGTTTTAATGGTCTCTTTCTTCAGTTGAATCATATGCCTGTAAAAGTACCTGGCCTTGCCTTATGTAGAGGTCTGGAGGCAGCCTGGACTTGAAGAGTGGGAAAATCAGGATAAATCAGATAAACAATCTGAAAGAGAGGATAGGTGACTTGTTCCTCTGTAGGCAGAAAGAAAACAATGGAAAAGAACCCAGAGGTAGGGTATTAAGAAGCCCATCTCAACGTAATGACATAATTTCAGTCACATGTGAGTAGAGCTGCCTCCTCCCCTCTCCTGTAAAGGTGTTCAGCAGAAGTCTTAAGCAATCTTGCAGAAGGGGGAAAGCACACTAATAATATAACCATTTTTGTTCTTTGTGTTCAGATAGGATATGAGTGTCTTCTAAGATCTTTGATAGTTTTCTCCTATGGTAGGCTCCTCCCTCAAAGTTTGGTTTAAGGGAAGCACCCTCTTTAAGGAGAGCTGTGATTAACCCAGCTCTCAGTTAGCAGATAAAGTGATATAATGATGTATAATCTTATAAATGTGTTATAATTTGATATAGAAAGCAGTCAAGTACGATTACAAGCACTCTGGGGTAGCCAATTGGGCTGACTTGACAAACTCATCTGTATGTGGAGGAAGCTGGGGTTTCTTTTACTGCAATATAGACCATAACATGCAGAGTCATGACTTCTAGGGGCTTTGTCTGAGCTCACAACACAGCTGATGCAAGAGGAGCAATTGTCACTAGTTGATGCAAAAATTGCAGCTTGCAAAAGAGCACTGAAAAAACATAATCTAGACAAATAGAAACCTAATTTTCAGGCTTTTAATTTTGAACTCTATTGATTTTTAATTTTCTTTTCAATGCTCTGAATGTTTAGTGCTTTTTTTACTTCTTAACATTCTGCAAAGTATTAACCATCCTTTTTATAGGATAATACTTATAGCTACAATAAAATGCAGTGTCTCTTCATCCGATTGAAATGGATAAATTTCTATTTCTGTATTTTATATATATATAATTACCTTTTAAATTATGTCCTCTTTCTAGAAGATACTTTAAAAATCACATTTAGAAAAACATCCATCAGCATTTTCTATGCCTTTGGTGTATGAGCTCTGTTTCTTAAATGCACATCCAGCAGGTATTTCCATGCTCCCTGTCCAAGTAAACTACTTGCCAGCCCTTGGAGATCAGTTTGTGCTTCACAGTTCATCAGTTCACTGCCAGAGCCCAGATAATCAATCACTATGATGATAACAGCGGAAAATACAGCTGTGGCAAGATTTTAGGTGTGGGTTAAACTTCAGGTATCTTCCTGAGCAGTGCTGAATTCAGCTCCTGGTTAGGTACCTGGCTGAATCAAAACTTCAACATATGCTCAAGCACTTTCCTAAACTGAAGTCTCCAGCAGGCTCAACATGAAACTGACAGAGATCCTTCTAGATCCTTTAATGTATATACGTATTTTTGGAAAGTTCTGCCTATTCTTTACTGGCAGATGTCATTGTATATGCATCATTATAGGTTGTTTCCAAAATGGCATTTGGAGATGCCCAAGTGTCTCGATGGGAGCACACCTGAACCTCAAAACTCCAACTGTGGCTGATTCATCAGTGTAAATCTAAGTACCAATTCTTTCCTGGCATTTTAAGTTTACCTAATTATTTTCTAGAAAAAAAGAATTTTTTTTTTATTGCAACAATTAGGTAGTTAAATGATACACTAAGCAATTACTATGGGTTTATTATACCTTCTAAAGAAGAAATGTACTACTTTTATATGCTTCAGGAATACAATTAAAGCAGGAAATTTTCTATACCCTTCCTTCCCTAGATTTTAATTATTGCTGAAACCTGATTAAAGGAACACAAAAAGGCATAGAAGAATAAAGGATGTTAAAGGAAGAAGCAAACTGTTGGAGCAGTGTGTGAGTTGTAAATGCATTTGCCTTTCACTTTGTTGACAGGCACTGGAGCTAAATTTTAGCAAGAACCTGGTCATTTTCTGAACAATTTGTATCAACTCACAGCTGCTGCTCCACTTTGGGTAATGGAGCAGTTTTATGTGCAGCAGCCATACGGGTGAATTGTTTTAATGTTTTCTTGGGATGGCTATCTCTCACTTCACTGAACCAAGGGATATAATTACACACTTTATAACTAGCTAGTAGCAAGTGAAAATTGCAGTAAACATGTGAATATTTTAAGTGATGTTGTCAAGAATTTGGCCAATTCCAGGTCCATTTGCTACACTTAGTACCTAGGAGACACTGTAACTTTATCCAGGGCAAACAACAGGGCAATCAGCTGACAAGGGTGCTGATTGTTATTTTTCATCCGCCCTTTGGTTGTGATTCCAGAGAGAGAATTTACAGGTGAAAACATTTCCAAAGCAGGTCTCTTCTCCAGTTTTAGCTAACACCAATAGCATTCATTGCACTAAAGATGCCAAGCAGCACTCAACATTACTATTGAATATTTTGACTCCAGTCTAAACTCCCAGGATGCAGTCCCTTCCTGAGGAGTATTTCCCAGTCCATTTTTTTCTTAATGAATTTTAAAACACCACTAATGCCACGAGTTGAACTTTCATGAGTTTTGTAATTGTGAATGTTGTTCATGCTCTGTAGTGGGTCTGTGTGTGGCAACTTCTAATCAAATCCTATTGTGTACCGAAACGATGTCAACTGCATGTGAAATTCACATACCTCAAGGGTTTTACATTTCTTTGTCTTAAATGTCTAATTACTTCAATAAGGAAAGTGTTCAGGGGAGTACTAATGCAGTAAAGCAATTTTCTATCTCTGTAATTTCCCCAGCCTGCTTTTTGACAATGTATATTATTTCAAGTGCCTTGCAAGATAAACAACATTCCATAGTAAAATAGTGCTAGGTACTAGAGAGGGCTTTTTAACCGGGAATGCAAGATCTGTGAATTTATATAGTTTCAATAAAGTGCCTCCTTGTCTATATCAGCTTTCTATTGATTAATTATAATTACACTACTGTCAGCAGTGTCTGCATGCTTTATGGATTTCTTTTGACCCAGCTAAGCCGTTGTCGCTTTCCCTATTTAATTGTAAATATGAGTTTTAATCACCTTCCATCATTTTTTGGTTGAAAGGGCTGATATTAATGGTGGAGAATGACAAACACGTATTAATTACACCATGATTATTTCTATCTGCTATTTCTCTTTGTTAAAAACAAGCAGGACTTTGTATGTCCACACCTTGGTGCAGGCAGTGTTGCTAAGCTACTGCTGTGCTGGCTGGCGCACGTGGGCAGCATCATTCAGCTGTGAGGATCAACAGCACCTGAGTTGCCAGCACATATGACCTAACGGTATCTGTGGCTGAGGTGACATGACAGCTGGGGCTCAGGATGATATAAAATGGATAGAAACGTAAGACAGTAAAAAACAAAATTAGGTACTGCTGTTTTCAAAGCAGTAGGCTCTGTACATTGCCCTGTCCAACGTCCCCAAAGACAAAATGCTTAGAGCACAATACCATTCAACGATTACTGAACAGGCCCCCCTTCCAGCACTGGGACAAGATAATCAAACAGCAGGGGAAGGGCCATGCCTCTTCACCCCATCACCGAACCTTCCAAGCACAAATGTCCCTGAAAATCTTAGGCACCCCAGATGGGACTTGGGCAACACTTTTGTGCCTCAATCCAAACCCATGCATCCTTTGTGCCCAGACTGCTAAAGCCTTTTGCTAATGGTATCTGTGGACATTACTGAGGCTTCCCTGGGCAGCCTGTTCCAACGTCTGACCACCCTTTCCCCAAAGAAATTTTTCTAATATCCAATCTAAACCTCTTCTGACCACTTCCTTTTGTCCTGTCACTTGTTACTTGGGAGGCCGAGCTCCATGTCACTACATCCTCCTTTCAGGCAGTTGTGGAGAGCGATAAGGTCCCCCTCGAGCCTCCTCTTCTCCAGGCTAAACATCCCCAGTTGCCTCAGCTGCTCCTCATAAGACTCGTGCTCCAGACCCTTCCCCAGCTCTGTTGCCTTTCTCTGGACACACTCCAGCACCTCAATGTCCTTCTTGTAGTGAGGGGCACAAAACTGAACACAGAATTTGAGGTGTGGGCTCACCAGTGCTGAGTACAGAGGGACAATCCCTGCCCTGGTGCTGCTGGCCACACTATTGCTGATATAGACCAGGATGCCACTGGCCTTCTTGGACTAGGTGCCTCTTCCTTTTTTTCATGCTAAAGAGAATGAGGGCAGCCTGCTCTGAGTGTGTAACTTCAGCTGGACACTTAGTGCTGTTTAGGTTATATTTGGTTAATATTATTTAACCTACACCTGAAAATATCTTGAAAAGGGAGATTTAAATAGAGAAAAACATGTAACTTTGGCTCTCAGTAGATGCTTTGAATATTTGATTAACTGCCTAGGTTTCTTTGTTACTCTTTAGACATGATCTTTCATCTTCAGCAGTCATTTTGGAAAAAGATCTGAGAATAAAGCCCCAGGATCTGCCATGGTAGCAACATCATTTTTTCTCTGTTTCAAAGGATGGATTTGTCAGTGAGAGAGAAGATACTGTTGTGCTTAAGATTGTAAGCTTTGGCTTAAGGCCTTGGACTCTGTTTCAGTTCTGCTGGAGGCTTTATTTATAACATCAAGAACATCAAATTTTTGAGCCCTGGTCCTCTATTCATACATGAGGTGCCCTTTAATTATCGCCTCTCATGTATCCAAACTTTCCCTGGTGCTTGTACCCCAGTGTGTTTCATAGGGGTCCTTCCCCTTGGCAGGAACTTTTAAACATCTCCATATGGAGCAGCAATAGAACAGAAGCAAACCATGAACTGCCTGAAAAGGGAGGTTACAAAGCTGAAGTACGCATTCTACCAAGAACAGTGGACAAAAAAGTACTGTATATCATAAGAGCCTCTCTATTTCTCTTGTCTGACTACCTCTGTCTCAGTTTTACATCCCTGTGGATAATTTCTTGCTCCTAAGATAAAACTCCTGATTGATAAAAAAAAAAATTAATTAGCAAGCTTGTCTGCACATGAATTTTGGAGGGGAGTTTCTGAATAGCTCCATATCTGAGGACACACCTGGCTACGTTAGGGACAAGCTTAATGTTTTACCTCAGAATTGCCCTTTCTCTCTGAGACTTCATGAACAAAACCTGTGACTGCATCTGCTTCGTATAACTTTTTGCAGCCTTAAACCGGCCAACTCACATCCTATGATTGCAGCACAGGGCTGGGGACTTCGAAAAACCATGTGGGGATACTGGCTGTGACAAGCACCCTGCTCCCAGAGACTATGCTGCTGTTTGAACCTTGTAAAACTTTTTGTAAGACCTTTGTAAGACCTCTTGTAAGACTTCTTTTCATCCTTCATTTTTCACCAGTAAAATGGCTCACTGATGGCTGCAAGGAGCTTCCCCGGCTTTGATGATCCGTGCTCTGCGTGTGGCTCCTCCTCTGTGCCTGTAAGACGCACCACAATCAGCCAAACATCCCAAAGGTATCAGTAAGTGCCATTTGAAGTGTTCCCTCTGTTTACAAAAGTACAAGATGAAGACCCATCCTCACTGGACCCTTTGTACCAGCTCTGCAGAGCTCCCTTTGAAAGGCACTACTCTTTGAACAGCACTCTGTCCACTAATGAATGCTCCAGGTAGTTCCAAGAGCAGCTGACAAGTAGCTAAATAAAAGTGAAGTATAAACACCGGACTGAACATGTCTATTTGGTTTTCATGAGTTTTAGCCCTGTGGATTTCCACCATTCTCTGGATGCTGAATGAAGTAACAATGATCAGTGCAGGACTAAAGTATTCTCTTCACAACAGCCTACCGGTAAACTCAGTTGATTACTTATAGTACAGCTGGAAAAAAAATTGTTTTCCTTAATATGCTTTTTTCCCCTGCAGTTGGCATAAACAAAAGAACAAGAGCACTCGGATTTGTTTCTCTATGTAAAAAAAAACAAAACAAAACCCCAAACCCTAAAAGAATTCAAATATAAGCTGAAGTAAACAAAGCAGATATAGATTTCAAATCACAACAGAAAACCAAATCAAAATATTTCTGCTAACAGGAGATATTTTGAAAGCCCACTTTGCATCTATTCAGAATTATGCATTGAAGTAAAAATTGCATTAAGTGCAAGATCTCATTTTACAGATTTGGCAAAATTGGCTGACTGAACTCAGCCTCATATGGCACCTTTCTAAATGTATCCATTGTGAAGGGAATGTCTTTTGGGTGGAACATTAGTATCTCCAAAGTATTCCTCTCTTCAAAATTTCTTTAAGAAAGATGGTTGTATGACTACTGAAAATTATATTTTCTGTCTTTCTTTTTCCTAAAACCTGTAGCCCAAATAGTTCTTCAAGTATGTACTGCAGTGTCTTTAAAAGTCAGACATCATCTTGAATCATAAAATTATAGAATCATAGAATGGTTTGGGTTGGAAGGGTCCTTAAAGTTCATTCACTAGACCAGGTTGCTCAAAGCCCCGTCCAACCTGGTCCAAGATGCATGCAAAGAGCTAATCCTGGTTGAAAGCCAGATTTTCTTACAAATGATTGGGAACATTTTCATGTGAGCAAGTAGAGTGGGATAGCATGTTGCAGCAATTCTTGGACAGAGTACTAAGTGGGTAAATCTTACATGTATCTGATCTGTCCTGGACTGCTGCTTGCTTGGGTTTTCACACCTCGCTAAAGACCTTTTCTGCTTGGCTGATCAGCTGATTAACCAAATTATCACCTTTCCCTCTCGATTTGGAGGAATAAGCTGTATTTCCCTTTGAAAGATGAATTCTGGACAAACCCATGCTTTAGATCCAGCAGAGAAGATAATCTCATGTGAAGTGATTAGCTCTTCAAGTGAATTACACAGTTCCATCAGGAAACTGTCTTTACTGTTCACTACTCTTATCTTTACGGTTCACTACTCTTAACTGCTCCTGCTTACATGACACACTTGTAAAGCTACAGGTTTAGACTAGAAGATTTATCTTAGTTTATGACTGTGCTGCTCTTGATTATATTAATGGCAATGCAGTCTTAAGTTTCCAAATTTTCATATATGACAGCCATTTTCCTGCATCTGTTCTTCTTGCTTCATGTTTTTCTCCCCTGTTTGCCTTTCATTTTTGGGGTATATGCCAGCATAATGACATGCCATTGAAATCAGAGCCAGGACTCATTAGCTCTAGTAATTACCACGTTCCTCTGTCCTGGGGGCGTAAAGCATCACTCCTTTTCCTACCGCCAGCCAAGCTTTTCATTAGCACAGCCATCCACAGTGTTAACA
Organism: Ptilonorhynchus violaceus; assembly: GCA_013397565.1. Lineage (NCBI taxonomy): Eukaryota > Metazoa > Chordata > Aves > Passeriformes > Ptilonorhynchidae > Ptilonorhynchus > Ptilonorhynchus violaceus. Next base: position 3,952,616 of record VZRJ01008648.1, on the reverse strand, counting down.
AACTCACTTGGAGCACCTAGAGTGTAGGGATGCTCTTCTCCCAGCCAGTGGATCTCCTCCCTCTCCTCTCACTGAATCACAGACATAACAGCCAATGCAAGCTGCCAATGTACATTTGAAAATCTCCCTCGTTATGATTACTTATGACTTCTTTCCACATCCAATTAGAAAAATGTTTTCTCTCAAATACCACTCAGATTTCTGCACTTTGTTTCTCTTTCTCCACGGTTTTCATTACTCTTTTCCCCATTGTAACCTCCTACTGCTTCCTTCTTTCTCCCCACTTTCTGGGTGTCCCTCCTTGCAATAAATCATAATTGTGCTTGCCTTGTGTCTGCATCCCACCTCTTGAAAGGATCAAAAATAAAATTAAGAAGAAGGATACATGACTGTTTAGAAACTCCAGGTCCAATGTCCCAGGGACTACCTGTTTGTGCCATCATTACAATTTGGAGTAAAATGTGCACTGGGGAGGCAGATCTGGGGACTTTGTTTCTTGCCATGCTGTAGATTTACTGAAAATAATTTCAGGAATGTGATGCCCTGTTATTATCTATGCTCTGCTCATGCTACTAAATATTTCTTTTATTTTGATGGAAGTTTATTTAAGACACTTTTGTTGAAAAGGATTTTTACCACTCAGTTATGACAAAGGAATGACATTTGGCTTATTTGGTTGTTGAAACATGTCATAGCTAAAATTATCTTTAGCATTAGCAACAGATGACTAGTTCTTCCTTCTCTTTAAAACCATGAGGGATAGGAAGGCAGTTACTTTTGGGCACTGAAGATATTCCTTTCTCTTTGAGCTGCTGGGGTTAAATGTCAGAGTTTGGTTTTGATTTCTGACCATTGTGTATCATTGCTCTTCTCCCACCACTTTGCTTTTCTCCTGACAGACATTGCAGCTACCTGACAACAAAGAGCTCGGTCTGTTTCCTGAAACCTCAGTGAGCCATGAAAATGGTTTTGCAATAATCTGCAGATGCCATAATGTTTCAAGACCCAATCTGAATTTCTAGACTGACAGAAGACTTGCTCTGCATGGTATGTCATTGTACTGGATCAAGGATAAGGCGTTATAGGGCTAATTAGCACTGCAAAACAGCTTCTGATGTTTTCTGTTAGAAAAGTGACGTTTGAAGACTTATGCCATTGACTAGAAGATAAAACGGAGATAGATGACCTATTTTTTAAAGACAATTAGATTCAGTTTTAGCATTTACATATATTTCTGTCATACAAGCAAATGCATTTACATAAAAATAAAGCAATTTGTTAAAGATGAAGGCACCATTTCAGATAGGAGTCCAAGAGGAGAGGCTGCTTGTAGCCAAGAATGTATATCATGGTCTTGGCTAGCCTTGCTTCACTGTATGCTTGGAGAGTAGAGGTCAGACCATGAAAGGCAACAAATTGGCTTGTTTCCACTGATGCCCATGGATCTGTGGGCATGGTTTGGTTTTTTTTTAGTTGGTTTGATTTTTTCCCTCCCCACACTGGCCTAGGTCTAGATCTTTACTACTGAAGGATTTTCAGAGGCAGAATTTGGTTTGTTTCCATCCAGATAAGACGCATTTCAAACCTCAGAGTGGTTGCTGCCTCTAAACTGAGCTAAGCCTGGAGAGAAGGTGTGTGTTTGTACAAGGCCTCTTCCTTTTGCTTTCCCTCCTCAGGCCACACACTCCACCATAGTGTCATCCAATGGCTATCAGCTACTCCTACAAGCATTGACCACCACTGTCACATGCTTCATGGCATAAGAATTTTAGAAGTTCAAATAATGTACAAAGTGGCACAAGAAATGCAGAATCTAAAATGTCTTGGAGTTCCCTGAATCTTGGACGGGCAGCTTATTTTCATGTGCTGAAATAGAGGTGGTGATTTCAGATCTGGGAGCTTCAAAAATGTGCTAGAGTAGGTTAGTCTGGAGCTAACCCAGGCTTAAGTCTATTACTGCAGGTGGAATTACCCTAGAGACACATCTGATCTGCCACAGCCCTCATCCAGGAAGGTACATAATCATTTGCCTAACTTTAAGCCAATTAATAACGTTCCTCAATCAGGTTGCTTCTTTGAAGCTAATAGGGCTACTCATATCTCCAGGTTAGGTATATACATGCAGATATCTTGTTTAATTGGAGCCTGTGATTCCTTATATTGGCCAAGATCTAGTGAAAAGATTTTATTAACAATGAAGTCAAAACTGCATATTTCAAGTTCCTTTCATTATCTCACCAGGGAGCATTTGTATCGTTAATTAATGAAATGATTATCTCAAGTCAGCTTTCACAGCGCTTGAGAATTTTACAAATATCACAGCGTAAGTATAACAAAAGGAAGAGACCAACTCTGTTAGTATAGTTAAATCTTCAGAATTTATAGATTAGATCATAGAGAATTTAATTTAACATTCTCTAAAGACTTTCACAGGTCTTTTTCTGCAAGATATTTTTTCCCTTATCCATCTATTTTAAAGCTGTGGTTTTGCACTTCTTTTCTAGCTAGTTCATTTTTATCCTTAAAGGCACACTGTGTTTTTAAATTTCTGAATCTTCCTTACACTTTCACTTCCAAAAGTAGCAAAAACGTCTTTTGGAGAAATATGTTCTGTATTTTGCATTTGTCAGAAAGAGCAAATAATGCATCCCATTGTTATAACTAAAGCCTGCAGGTATGTAAACCCCTCTACTGGAGAAAGAGACACGTTTTTAACACAGTGAAAGAGGTAAGAGACTGTACAAACTCTTGGTTTTCTTTCTCAGGCCTTGAAAACTTATGTGCCTCTGCACATACAGGGGCAGATATTGTGCTATTTAGCCAGCCCCGTGCAAAGCTGAAAATGTTACCTAATATTTGGTCTCAACAAGCTGGTATGGAGCGTGCTAGTAGTCACCACTTATATCTGGAAGTCTATGGGTTTCTGACCAAGTCCCTTTCTCTGCATGTCTGTGAAATTCCAGATGGGTGAAACAAACCCTGCTCTCAGCATTGCTTCCCTTAAAAAAAATCTGCTGTAGTTTAAAGCCCTTGAGTTACAAATTTTTGCATCTCTGAAGTGCATTTGTAGCATAGATGTACTACAAAAAAATCACAGAACAAGAAGAAATTCCTACTTTCAAATTATTGGGAGGTGACATTAATGTAGCACATCACATCAGATTCTTGATTATCTATAAAGAAAAAAAAATCCCAGGCAGTACTGGCTGGCTGAATCTTCCCAGAACAGGATTAATTTTTGCTATACAGCTGAATTGACTGATGACGGGATGGCCAATATTTGACGGGGTGTTGCTGTCAGCAGCATGGCAATAAAACAAAGCAATAAGGAACAGGGCCAGCACTCAGACAGCTGAGCAACATTTGTAAAGGTAATTCTACAGCTTTACAGTTGCTGAAAACATGTGCTTTGATGTGCTGAATTAGCACATAAACTCAAAGCCAAAGGTTTAAAACGCTTTGCATTTCAAAATAGTCTTATGGTATTTAGCAAATAGAAATGACCTTCAGAGGAATAGCAAGAGCGTAAACGGAACTGAAACTGAGCAGACCTTTTTCTGAGTAGCAAACGTACCTAATGATGGCATTTTTCAGTGCCTTGTGTCACATAGACAAATCCAATGAAGGCAGACGCCCCCTGTTATCCCAGGATAAGATGGCAGATCCTGGACTCTGGCAGGCACAGCACTGTAGCTGGGGACAGGCTGCCACATCTGCCTGTGTCCCTGGGCAAGAGTTCGGGTGTTTGTGTGTGCTGGGCAGGCAGCTCTGCCTTGCCATTGCCTCTGGAATTGACTGGTTATTTAGGTCTAGCCTGGAAGTGATTTTTGCGAGCTGCAGACTTCCCCTGAGGGAGTTCTGAGGCTTTGGACACACCTACAGGAGTGGAAAGAAGTGTGTGCATGGACACGCCAATGAGAATTGTTAGCTTATCGCTGCATTCTTGACTTGCCTGTGGGGTTTTTAATCGCCAACTTTTGTTGAAACAGTTCAGCAAACTTGCTGTTGATGCTTTCTGATAAAGCAGTTCTCATGAGCCTCAGTCCATCCAGGCATTTCAAGACATGTTGAAATCTACATCCTTTAGAAAAGCTCTGGTACATTGATGAAATCAGCAGTTGTAAACATGTACTTATTGCTTAAACAACCGAATCCTGTGACATGGTGCTGCACATTGTAAAACATCTGCATGAGAGACAAGTGCCCAGACATGGGTATGTAATGCTTCCTTAGATGCCCTTGAGCACCCAAGACACACGGCAAAAAAACCTACAAAGGACTCGCTTCCATCAGCAGCCAGAGGCCCAGGGGTGTGTGCCTGAAAGGCATGTGTGGTTTCTCACCTCCTTGCACATTCACAATGGTGCAAACTTACATGAACGGTAAAATGGGTTGAAAGTGGATTGTAAAGTGAGAAGTATACTTATGACGGTCTATTTTCGTTGCCAGTTCTTAAGATACTTTTTAGATATATTTGTCAGTGTAGATCTTGATATATTTCTAAGCAGTCTTCTAACCCACTAAAACCTTCCCTACCTTCTGTTGTGATGCTACAGTGCCATCCCATAAGCTACTAGGGGAATCTGCTACCATTTTCTGGCAAAGTTACCATGTTTTATAGTTTAAAAACATGTCTGCACCTGCCTATTCTGCCAAGAAGCCTCTAAAAGACTCAGGAAACAAGAAGGGAACAGCATTGTTAATTGATTTGACAAGGACAACCCTTGCAGAGACAGAGGGAAGAAAGGCTTCATTTCTGAAGTATCTTACAGGGACTTTTAATTCTGCTTTATTTCAGGAGAGAAGTGTTGGAGGGAGATTAACCTGTTACTGGTGAATAGAGGCATTCACACAAGCAAATAAACACTGAAGGGCTTCAATGACTGATTTTAATCAGTAGTGATTAAAGTCAAGAGAGAGACAGTGTGACAAAATGAATGGTTGTTCACGTTTTCCTACAGTTCAAGGTTTCTGGAATTTGCAGTGTTTGAAGCACCTCGGGCTCAATTACATAAAAAACGGGCAGTGCTTGCAAGATCGTGTAAGATGCTTGTTATCAAAACATGGGAAGAGGACAACGACTCATCACTCAACTGCAGCAGTTTGTGTTGTTAGCAAAGTCAGCTCTGAAAGGCTTTGCCTTTATGCTGGAAACCCTGTCTACTGGCTGCTTTCTTCAAGATTCACAGAATGGTTTGGATAGGAAAGGATCTTTAAAGACCATCTAGTCCAGGAAAACCCAGATCACCTAGTCTGAGAAGCGATGATTCCACCTTATTCTTTACTTTGGTAGAGCCCGTGCTGTTGACAGCACAGGTACTATAAAGAGCCTGGGCAAGGCACTTGACTGGGGAAGTCTGAACTCCTGAACCCATTCTGGTGATTCACTGTCATCTGGCAGCCAGAACCACAATTGGAGTGGAAATAAAAAACCCCAGTGCTCAGCAAAGGTTGTTTAAATAGTCATTAGAATACCAAATAAATATGGTGAAATATTTTCTTGCTAAATATTATTTGCAGTAATTGCATATTTTATCTTTAACAGCTAGTTGCGTTTGTTACCTGATTTTTTTATTTAGACTTAAACTGTAGCAGCTTATTTAAAACTGCATTTATGATTTTTCCTATGCAGGTTGCATAAATGAGTGTCAATAGTAGCAGTATGGAAATGAATCAATTTGTAATTACAATAGCATTAAATATATTTTGCTAGTGTCTGAAGGGAAAGCATTTCACATGAAAAATTATTTCCACCCACTTGAAACAGGAAATCAAAGTTTTGCTTTAATCTCTGCCCTTTAAAAATAGCTGATAGTCAGCTTTTTATTTTCTTTTTTTGATATTTCAGCTTTTCTGTGAAAATAAAAGTCAGTGTTCTTTCTTTAAAGTAGAATTATTTAAAGAATAAGGTCTGTGTTGGAAACATTTAATAGCATACTTTCGGAAAATTTAGCTTTAACTGCAAAGCACTGGTAAATAAGTTTAGTTGGTGAATGAACCTGGAAAGAATTTCTCAAACAAACAAAGGGCAAATAAAGTGCCAATAGGTATTTTGTGCTGCTGTCCAAGCCTTATGAGTTATGCTTGTCTTCCTACTTCACATGAAAGACAGGTAATTGCAGTTGCAAGTTGTCATTTGAGGGCCTGAGGGTCCAGCTGTGCCTGCAAGTGTGAGGGAACAAGAATATGCATATTTTCATATATTCATATGTTCATATAGAGCTTGTTCAGCTCCCAGTCAAAACAGCTGCTGCTGGGAAACCCCATCTTAAGAATATGTACACATGGATGTTATAACAGAATCTCTAAAAATTACAGGGGAAATTACGTGATAAAAACATTTTTATATGCCAGAGCAATCCCAGCTTAATGAACAAGGCATGCATAGGCTGTCTGTAATAGAACCACTGGGAGAGAAATGTTTTGGATGTAACAGTTGTATGTACCATAGGTTGGTAAGCATATTATAAATAGAAAGAAAATAATATCTTGAAATAAAAGTCATGCAAGAATGCAAATAAAAATTCTAGACAGGAAGGCCCAAGAACAAGGCAAAGAGGCAGTTGATGTAGTGTCTTGTTTCTTACAAGTTTGCAAGTGGCATCTTGAAGGCTGGTTGCAGACAAGCAAGTTCCATGAGGGTGAAAAACAGCTGAAAGAGACTAGTCCAGGCCACTATGACATATGTGAGAGAGAATAAATCCATGTCTTTGGCTTCATGTGGATTCTAGCAGCAACAACAAAACTGAAGATGTCCTTGGAAGAGTCTACAGGAACTTGGCCATTACGTGGACTGAGGAATATGCACTTCAGTATTCGTTTTGTAAACTGCTCCAGAAGCTGAAATAATTAAAGAAATACATCATTGTTAAATGAAATCTAGAGAGCCACTTTCTATTTCAGGCACTTATACTTGTACTTCCATTTCCCAACGTGGAATTATGGGTTTAACTGTTACCTTATTGCAATTAATTAGTATAGTATTTTTCCTTTGTCTACAAATCTGGACTTTGTGTCATGCAAACATAGGATATTCTACTCCTTTTTGTGTTGCAAACCCAGTGAATCCATCCCTGTGTAATTTTTTGCAGAGCTCTTTTTATTGGTGGCTGAGAACCCTGTCCTCTTTAGAGGATGCAAAAGATGTTTGAGGGTGGAATCTAGTTCAAAGAACAAAGCATAGCTAGGACAATATTAATAATAGCATAAAATTAAAATAATTAAATATTTTTAATTTTAGAATGAAAATGTCTTTAGCAATTAATTGTGTGTGTGGAGTCTGACTCAGCACAAATGAAGGAAAACTGATTTTGTATCATGAGATTCCCAATTGAAAACTAAGATCCTTCGAGGGCCAAGTCCCAAAGTCAGTTTTTGTTGTCACTGACAAAATTGCAGGTAGAGAGTGACACAGTAGACATCTCAGAAGTGAGAAGCCATCATTCAGCTGAGGACGTTGAAACTTTAGAGTTCATGAATACATTTTTGATGTATTTTCACCAAAATGCTATTTGAAGCATTCCCACTGAAGAATAGAAGAGCACCAGATTGTTCTTTTTGCGGGAGTTTGCAAAACACTAAGATTTATTTTTAACTAAAACTGTCAGTTTCCCACAAAAATAACTGAGAAATATTTGGAAATCTTCTTGTGTGTTTCAGTTTAATGGTAGCACTGAAATACTTTGAGTAATTTTTTCTTTTTAATACCATGACATTGCAAAACCAGAAGCCATTTCAAGCTGAAAATTCGAATCTGGTGTTTTGAAAAGGATTGAAAGACCTAGATTGGCAGAATGTCCTGAGAGGACCGACTTTCTTTCTTTTTCTCTTTTTTGCAAAGCAATATTTCTCTGCAAGTGATGCAGGTTCTGTTTTGTCAAAACATTTTTTTCCATGCAAAAAACTTTGTAGAAAATTGTTTTACTGGTACTAGTCCTCAAGACTTGTTGATCAGCAAAACTTTAGGTGTTTACCTCTTATATAACCACTGCATAATGCATGATTTAAAGAAGATAAGATTTCACAAATTTTTAAGACTGACAGAATGAACTGCAGAGATAAAAGGCTTGGCCTCAAAATTCTAGTTCTATTAACATACCCTATGCCTTCCCCTTCCCTAATGTCCTTCCTTTGCTATTTTAGATGCATATTCTGGCCAGCCAGAAGGCATGGCTCTATTGCTAAAATTTCTGTTAGCTTACGGTATAGGTTAATATTTCAAAAATGAGCCTATGCAGCTTCATTTCTGCCCACATGAATTTACATGGAAAGCTACACTTGGGAATTTTTTTTCTGCCTTAACTGTGTTTTGACTGTTATGTACCACAAGTTCAGCAGCATCAGGCTGTGTCCGGATTACTGCTGAAAGCAGCATACCCTTTGTATGGGTATGGAACCCAGGAAAAGTTACTGGAAAAGAATAGGTATTGAAGAAAAGCAGGTACTTACACAAATGCACATTTGAGGTGAAGTTCTCAAATATGTCAATTTCCTTGCCCAAATATTGATTGCTATTCCCTGCTTAGTTGTTGGCCTTGGGTAAAGTACACAGAGGGGAGAACAGAAAGGCTGTTTCACAAAATGTGTTCCAACTGGTGAGGTTTGTGAAAGGCATCAAGAAAAGGCTGTATGAATGCAGATGGAAAGAGACAAGCAGAGGAGGTCACTTGGAGCAAGTTAATGCTCTCAGTTCCTCAGTGGGGTCCAGAGAATGGGTGAAGGACATTGCACAGGTCATGAAAAAGGAGAAAAGAAGATCTAGTGAATCACAGAATCATTTAAGACTTTTAAGATCTTAGAGGTCCATTAACCTGGCACTGCCAAGTCCACCACTAAACCGTGTCCCCAAGCACCACATCTAAATAAAGCAGTTTAAAGTCCCATACAGAGAATAATTTGGTGATATGTGCCAGCTAACATGAATTAGTCAAGAACAAATAATGTTAAAACATCTATTTGGCTGATTAAGGGAATTAAAAGGTGGGATATATCTTGACCTGAGCATGACTTCTGATGTTGTCCTGCATAAGCAAGTTAGGGAACTATGATCTAGATGAAATAATGATGAGTTGGGTAAATAATTGTATTAAAATTGCTGTAGAAACTGTTAAGAATAATTCCATCTTAAATTAGCAGAGCATTTTAAGTGGAGTCTTGTGGAGGCCTGTCTGTTTTTCTCAGTATAGACACTCATGTCTTGGAGGATGGAATCTGACAAACGCTTACAGTCTTCTTAAAATAAACAAAACCGGTAAGAATCGAAAGTACTTTGACAGGCCAGATTTTAATTTAAAATAATCTAGATATTTCGGAGAAGTGATCCAAAATCAACAAGATGGAGCTCAACCAACGCAAGAGCAAAGAACTGTGGTTAAGAAAGAAAAAAGTAAAAGGCAGCTATCAAATGAGGAATATCTGCCAGTGCAGCTGTACTGTGAAAAAGCATTTGAGAGTTGGAGTGGAGTACAAGCTGGATCCTTTCTGGGAATGTATTACAAAGAGTGTAATGTGCAAAGCACATGGAAATAAATGTATGTCTCTTCACTGTGCTGGTGAGACCTCAGTTGGAGTAGTGTAAAGTAGAATGAGAATGCATAGGAGACATGCAGAAAATAGTAATGAGAAAGCTAAAAACTTTGGGTTATATAAGAAAAGCCTGAAGGAATTGTCCTTTTTCTGGAAAAGAAGAGCAGAAGTTGTAACTTTTTTCAGTGTTAAAACTGATTGATGCAACTAGAGTGGCGATCATTATTCTCTGTATCTGGGTTGTAGGGTAGGAACTAACCAGCTGAACCAGCAAAAAAGAGGTTGAGATGTGAACTAGAAAAGATCACTTTGGGAATTTGTTGGATCATTGTCTTCGGACAGTATTCTATGACAGATGGTTCAGGCCAGTGCTTATTACAGAGTTTTTCCTAGTGATTGCTTATACCTTGGAGGGATCAGAGGAAGGTGTCGAGCAAATTGACTCCCAGAGGGTCACACAGCCCTGAATTTGTTGATTAAATATGTCATGGGGATTCTCTCTTGAGAAGAACACTTGCAAAGATATGTCAAATGCCTCCTTATCACACACAGACTGATGGACTGAGCAGGAGAAGGTGCCTGCAGGTGAAGACCCTGGTACATAATGTCTCTACACCTGCTGCTTGGGTGCACAAAGACGTCAGTGGGCACTGTTTTTGTCTGCCTGTCTCAAAATGGGTGCATTCTCTAACAGAGCAATTGCTTTGACTATGCAAATTCTACATTTCAACTGGGACAGTTTTCTTGCTTGGATTTTAAACTGATTAGAATTGGGCATTGTAGAAAGAAGCAATTTTTTATCACAGAAAGTAATCTTTACAGATATCCTCAGCTAAAGATCATCAAGAACAGAATAAAAAGTGCCATCAGCATTGTCAGTTACTAGCTGGAGAAATACATTCTTTGTCTGGTATACTCTTACATCCTGTGCTGAACTGCATCATCTTCTACCTTTTGAAAATGTAGAAACATTTTAATTTCCTTTGGCGATATGTGGGGATGTCCCAGATACCTAATAATCAGGTTTGAAAAGTAATAATTCAGAGGTAATAGTGGCAGACAGTTGGTTTCTAAGTTGCCAAAGCCTGAGGCTAGTATTTGATGACAAGAGCTTACCCCAAACTGCAGCCCTTCCTTGAATGAAGCCTCATGCAATAGTCTTCTCTGCTGCCTGGGAGTAGGACAAACTCTTGACCAAAATGATGCTGGAACTTGGGCTCATTAACCTTGAGACCAAGCCAAAGTTCAGTACCCCGGGGTATAACTGTCTTACATGTTGGTTCAGAGATGCCTCGTGAATGTTGTTGTCAGGCAGCAGAGGAAATAAATTTTGAGACTGAAGAATTGCAATCTCATAAATCTGAAATGTCTTAATAACACAGTCAACAAGTAAAACTGAATAGAATTGAGTTCCTTTTCTTTGAGGTTGTCTGTGAATAGCCACAAAATCTCTTAGCATGTGTCCTGGATTTATGAACAGAGAATATGAACTTGTCCTGCTCCAACTTCTACCATATTTCATTTGAGGACAGGAAAAGATTTAGCCAGATAAGTCAATGGGTATCCCCTTTGATCCTGGTCATTGTGCACGTCTTTCCGTACTATAGCTGTGATCCTATGATCTGTTGCTGAAAACTTTTGTGTCCTTTTCTGCTATACAGGACTAGGACGGAGCAGCTGAACGTTGGCTTGGTACATTTTAATCAACAGGACGTTCCTGAAGAAAAAGTTTGTGTAAATTTTATGTGTAAAGATGTCTTAAAATAAAGTAACTTTCAGGGCTAGACTTGCACTTTTTCACACTGCCTGGAGGTGTGAAAGATCTACCTCTCCAGACCAATAAACTAAGACCAGTTTAATGTTCAGTAGTTAAAGTAGAAATACTCCCTTTGCCAATAGCGAGACTTTGAATTGGGTCCTTGACAGGGTATTTTTTAAGTATAGAAAATTATCACTTGATTATTTACACTCTTCTGTATTGTAAATCAATTTGATGGACAAGCTGCTGTGTGAATACGTATTACAAGTGAGTTCTGAGACTACAGCAAAACAAAATAAGACCTGAAGGCATACTGAAAAAAAGGATTACTTCTTACTTTAATGTAGAATTTTATGGGTTTCTGTTGAACAATGACAGTTATATGCCATTTCCAACTTTTGGAGCGGGTAGAGATTTCATCTATAACAGAACTCCAGCAAATTCTTTGTTTAGACTGTCAAAATCACCAAGTAAAGCATCAGATAAAAATATTTTTCCAAGAAGCAACTTAAAATCATTTATACTGTCTGTACTCCTTGATACCTCAATTGCAGACAAACCCTTTTAGTACAGAATTGCCTTTAGATTGTAAGGACACACAAGTTTACCATGACATAGCTTCTGCTGAATGGAAAATCCAGTCATCTCGTGGGAAACCATATAATCTTTGCAGCAGGCTCTGTAAAACAGTCTTAAAGTTCTTGCTTGCACTTCCACTAATGGCAAAGACATTTTTTTACATTAGAAAATCCCACCCAAGAAAACTTTTCAGCATCTGCAGAAACACATCCCTACTTGGTAGAGTACTGATGTGTAGTTTGAGTTAAGTAGATGTATTGGCAATACCTACTTCAGTGGGACATGAGATTGAACTTGATTTTAGGGTAGTGACATAAGAACATGTTCAATATGTATGTTTTGATGGGGGACTTTTGAAATTACTCCAGGATTTGATCTCATGTTAAGCCTGTCATTTTGGGAGAGCTGGGAAGAGCCACTATTCTTTTTAAACACGATTGCAGACATGGAAGCTCAAACCCATCCCACTGAGCCTAATGTACCTTGCAGGGGGATAATGCAGGCAGCTGGTCTTCCTGGTCTTCCTTGTAGCACCCATTCAAAGTTGACTCTCCCTTCAGAGGATCTGATTCTCACAAAGCTGGGTGGTGGAACCTCGCCATTTTTAGCTGAAGTCAAAGGAAATCTGGTGAGCTGATCAACTCCATTGCTGGTATAAAGGACAGAACAACATGCCACATCCTCACAAATCCTCTAGATTTTAAGCCTAGAAAATAAAATACAGCTGTACAGCCAAATTGTGTTGCCACCTCCTGGGTCTGAGACTTTAAGAAGAAACAGCAAAAAAGTCCTGGGAGGAGGCTTACAGTCACATGATGTGCTCAATAACAAAGCCTGGCAGAGATTCATTACAGTTTCTGAAAATCTCATGCTTCTCAAACCAAGCTCACAACTTCATAGGAAATGCCTCATCAGTCTGACTTCCTCAAGGCTGGTAATTACTGGCTGATTGTTTTTCAGTGCCAGTGACCTAATTACAATCCTTTAGCAACAGGCCAGAATATGGCTCTGAACACGATGAGCCTGCAATGCTTCTAGGCTACGTTATGTTTGCATGGTCCCTTGCCTGCACATGTCGCTTAGCCAACATGCCCATAAGCCATGTTGCTGTATTAGCCCAGTTTGAAAGGCACAGTCTCTCAGTAGGTCCCACTGGTCTCTTTGTGCCTGCTGAAAGAGCTGTGTGGCTTCTAGACAGCTTAGAGTGTAAGCATCTGTGCTGGTTTTGGCTGGAATAGTCAGATTTCTTTGCAGTGGCTGTTTTGGGGCCATGTTTTGGATTTGTGCTGAACACAGGGTTGGTTGATAATACAGAGATGTTCTTGTTATTCCTGAGCAGGGCTTACACAGAGCCAAGACCATTTCTGGTTTTCATACTGCCGCGCTGGAGAAGAAGTTAGGGGTGCATGGGAGGATGGGAGGAGACACAGCCAGGCCAAGTGACCCAAACTGACCAAAGGGATATTCCAGACCACGTGACATCATGCTCAACATATAAAGTGAGGGGAGAAGGAGGAAGAGGGGGACATTCGGAATGATGGTCTTTGTCTTCCCAAGTCAGCGCTATGTGTGATGGGGCCCTGCTCTCCTGGAGATGGCTGAACACCTGACTGCCCATGAGGAGCAGTGAATTAATTCCTTGTTTTGCTTTGCTTGTGTGTGTGGCTTTTGCTTTCCCTATTAAACTGTCTTTATCCCAACTCATGAGTTTTTCACCTTTTACTCTTCAGATTCTCTCCCCGAAACTGGAGGTGAGAGAGTGAGTGGGTGGCAGTGTGGGGCTTGGCTGCTGCCTGGGGTGAAACCATGAGAGCAGTGTTCATCTGAGTGTGGGCATGGCCTACAAGACGGTAACAACTGAAAAGTCCATGGTGTTGGATCCTACTGTTTTGTGCTAGGTGTGGACAAGCCAGCTGCTCAACCTTCACAGTGTGGTGTGGCATATGAAAGCATGAGAGCTCCTCCCACTGTAAATCCACACCTTTGGACCTCTGCGAAATAATAGCTGTACTGTCACAAAGTCCTAGAGACTTAATGAGGATTTCTCAGCATCTGGGTTTTTTTAGGATAACACGTTCTGAACTTCTGAAATGTTTTTCATCATGCTAGAAACAGAAATCTGACATTTCTCACGGTATGAGAATATTGAGAATAAAACATCTACAAAATTGTTAAGGAAATAAGGAAGGTATCAACAGTAGATGAAAGAAGATGTAACTCCATGGGAACTGACAGGAGTTTCTCACGTGTCCACATGAAAATTACTGGGCAGGTGACAAACAGATTTGTCCTGACAGGCTGCAAAGTTGTTGGCTGGTGTTTGAGCCCTGCTGGAGTGAGTTGCTGAGTGGAAAGATTAAGCTGCAGTCATTAGCAGGAATTGAACACATTTAGATGAAACAAACAGGTGGTAGCAAACATTGCAACATTTTATTTTGGTTTGCATGCTTGTGCTTTGAAATGTCTATTACTGAGTCACAAATTAGAATCATTTTCCTTGCTAAACTTTCTCAGTTTCGTTGTTTAGGCTGTTTTATTTACAGGGCAACAGATACTGATACTGTTGTCTGAGTTGTCATGATTTGGGCACTAGGGAAAAGAGAGAAATCATTCTGTAAATTACTTTTTCTATTTTCTTCCATCTCAGTTGAAATATTAGTAATGTCCAGTAACCTTTAGCAAATTCTTACTCAGCAACTGTTTCTTTGTACAGTTGTAAATGCCTACATTTCCATTTGCAACATTTCAGCTCTCTCTACCTCATCTTTGAAAAATCTGTTAAGGTAACTTTGAAATATATCTTTCAAAATATATTTGGAATGTCTTTTACTTTCAATTTTGCCTTCATTCTCTTTTCTATGCTTTTAAAAAAACAATAATTCCCCGACTATTCCAGTTTGGTGATTGATTTGTTTTTCTTCAGAAACTGTCTGAAGGTTGTATAATGAAGCTAAAACAAATTCAACTTCCATCATTCTACCTTCCCTTTGGAATCTTACAGCTATTGTATTCACTTCTAAAGCATCTGAATCTAAGATGGAAGAAAGTTTCCAAACAGTAATTCATCTAAATGTGTCCTAGTCCGTAATTTCTGTGTTTGTGCTTGTCTCTGCCTCATACAGTTTACACAGGGGACAACTGGGTAATGTATCTGGAAGTAGAAGACAGATATTTTCTTCACAAAAAATACATTGTACTCAGTACCTTTTCCATTTTCTGTAACAGCTACATTGCATTTAATTTAAATTGCACAGAAGTCAATGAAATCTAGGAGAAAGCCCCATGGACTTGGTAAAAAAATGACAATGCATGTTATTTCTTACTACTATTGAGGCAATAAAAGTAATAATTATGAATTATTTTGCATGTGTAAAGTATTATAACTATTGTTTTTGCTGTTATTTTGAGTACAGATGATGAGTTGTTACTTTTTGTAGCATCCTTCTTACATTAAAAAAGTACCTGTAGAAAACTATAAGCGTTCTGAAATGCACATGGGAAAAGTTCACCTTTCCCCTAGTTTTTGAATATGGATCTGTAGATCAAGAAAAAATGCTGAGTTTTGAAATGTAATAGAAAAAGCATGAAGGTGAAAAATTCACCTTTTAGTGATGCACTCTTAACTGTGGAAAAAAAGGAACTCTATATAAGCCAAAACCAGGGCAACTCTTTTCTTTGTTTCTAATTTCAGAAATAAATCTGGAAGTCTTACAACTTTCTATTCAATGAGGAGTTCATCCACCCAGTAAGTGACATAGTTTCCTAGTAGAGATTTTCGTTGTTCAGAAGAGGCTCTTCAGCAGCCACCAAACCTGAGCTGGCATCTCTCTGCCAAAACTGAACTTTCAAGCCTGGTGTAGCTCCCAGTGGAAGGGAAAAGGACAAGATAAAGCTATCAGGCCAGTCATGGGTCTTGCAAATAGAGACCTTTAAAGTGATTTAGCTTATTAGGCAGACAGCGGAGAATATGAAATGCATCTTTAATTTATTACTTTGATATCGTTTGCTGAGCAGGAGCATATGTCTGTGTCATATGCATTTCAGCAAGATCTTTATCAAGCATCCACTGAAAGCCTTCCAGTGTTTTAATCTGATGACAGTATGCTTAGTCCCTGCTATTATTAATGCTCTGGTCTATTAGAAGTGTCAGAGTTTATCGTGTGTTGTTCCGGGCAGTTTGGGAGCTTATAAGAGAGCGGAATGATTACCCCATGTCCCATAATGTTTCCTCTTTTTAGGAAAGAAAAAGAATCTTTGATGTTTGTCATTTGGATTTGATCTCTGCATGAGCTGGGTTGGATCTGGGTGTCTGTGGTTTTATATGTGCTTTTCCTTTGCTCAGCCAATGATACACAGAACACTGAGCGCAAGAGATGGAGCTTGGGGTATGCACCAGACAGGTCTTCATCATCAGCCCCCTGCCCAGCAGCTGCCCACACGTGTTAGGTATGAATGAAGACATCCCTGAGCTTCATGGTGTGCCCCCAAATCCCTTCCTGCTTATGGGATATGAGTCATTATCTGCTTGCTTTCCTTTTAGAACACTTGGGAAGGGAAGAGCAGGATCAGCTAAATGAAATCTGGTCTTCTCCTTCCAGGCAGTTCAGTCAGCTAATTAGACCAAGCTGCAGGCTGCTACCAGCTCTGATGGTGTTCACCGTTGCAATTCAAGTTTAGCTGAAACCTGGAAAGGAACTCCTTCAAAGCAATTTCCTCTTACTGAAGAGAAGACCACTGTCTGCCAGAATGTACATCTAATATACATCACAACTTTACATCTGATTTTTCCAAAATACCCTGTTCTGCTTCTACCTTCCATCCTTTCCACAAGTAGAAGTCACAAAGGAATCTCCCTGATAATCTGTGAACAAACACATCAATTCATCTGTCAGCGACTCTGACCAACATGACAAAATGGAAGGAACAGCAGGAAGTGGAAGCAGTATAGCCAAAATAAGTGTTAATCTAAAGGGTATGAGTGGTAAATCCCCATAGAAACATTTTTACATCACTTGCCATCTGAAACAAAGAAGTAGGGTTTTTTCTCTAAAAGCCAGCAGATATTTTGCAAAACAGCATGGTCTTGATGTAAATTCCCGTATCTATTTTAGGTCTATGCAGTGGTCATAAGTCTTTCTGCACTGAACCCTTTTTTAATGTATTTTATAGTAAATAGGATGAAGAGTTTCCAAATTTCCATACCTGGCTCAGTCTGAAGAATATTCAACAGAATAGCAGTAGCCATGGAAATGGACTAAAGGGAAGCTTACAAGTCTTCTGGAGAAGCATTCAGAGACCAGACTAGCAGACAGGTCAGTCTTTCAAAGCACTAACAAAAGCTTATCCAAGCTTTTGTGCTTTCAGTGTTGATAATGTGCAGTAAGAAAGCGCATTGGGGAGTGTCCGAATATTACATTCAAAGAAGTTTTGTGTGAACTGGGATGTGTGATGTGATTGCTGATGCCTAGAGACATGACAGAAGGTGATAATGCACAGGAAAACGTGTCATAGTTGTACCCAATGGCTTCTGTCCAAGTAGCTTAATAGAGGACGCAAAAGGAAAACAAAGGGAAAGTGTCTGTGGGCCTTTTGGATTCAGGCAGCTGGGTATTGCTGGGGCTTTTTTGCCTTCAGTGTGTGGTGACTCACTGTGATGTGCTCTTTGGTCTTGACACCCTCTTGGAACAGGAGACCATACATGATAGATCCTGTTTTGAAGGGGCACTTTGACAGAAAATGTTGGAGTGAGCTGGGATGGTATGAGAGGCAGTCTGGAAGAGCCACTACAAATATTCATCCTTGGGCAGAGGAGGACCTGGTCGTGATCTCTGTAGAGCAAGTGGTGGCCTCTGAAAGACATACTTTGGCATCTGTAAGTTGTACTTTGGCATCTGTACTGAGGCAATGGGAAGAGAAAGCAGCCAGCAGGTGGTGGAAAGATGCTCAACAGCAGGGTATCTTTCCTTAGTTTCATAATATTGATAAACTGTCGAAGTTAGTTTCCAGCAGAGTCCACAGCATGGTGCTGATAACGGTTTGACACGAACAGATCTGCTGCAAACTGGGAAACCCCAGGACCTCTAGGGATTCCAATATTAGGGCTCCATCTGTCAATTGCAAAACACAGACATACTGAAAATAAATGGTAACAGCTTTATGACTGTAAACAAACGACATCTCCAATTTGTCTAATCAGGTAGCTATGTCTGTGATCCAAAGACACCAGTAAATCAACATTAAGACAAGCCTGAAAATTCCCAGGCTTCTGATATTTTCTTTAAACTTTTGCTCTTAACCCATGTCAGACTTTGCAAAGCACAATCCTGACAGGAGAGTTCTGCTGGAGCAGTTCCATGTAAAAGGTAAGGGAGAAAGTTGTGGTAGCTCCAAATGTCATAGAACTGCATAATTTTTTGGGTTGGAAGGGACCTTAAAGAATATCCAGTTCTAACCCCCTGCCATGGGCAGGGACACCTTCCACCGGACCAGGTTGTTCAAAGCCCCATCAAGGTCATCACCCTGGCCTTGAACACTGCCAAGGATGGGTCCTCCATGTCTTCTCTGGGCAACCCGTGCCAGGGTCTCACCATCCTCCAAGTAAAGAACTTCTTCCCAACATCCAATGTAAATCTCTCCTCTTTTAGTTTAAAACCATTCTCCCTTGCCCTGTCACTACATGCCCTTGCAGAAGGCTCCTCTCCAGCTCTTTGTAGCTCTCTTCGGGTACTGAAAAGATGTTTTAAGGTATTCCCAGCACCTCCCCTTCTCCAGGCTGAACAACCCAAACTCTCTCAGCCTCTCCTCATAGGAAACGTTCTCCAGCCCTCTGATTAGCTTTGTGGCCCTGTGATGTTTTAACCCTGGCTGGACACTCGGTGACCACCAAAATCACTCTTATCGGTCCCCTCCTCAGTTGGACAGGGGAGAGAAAATATAACAGAAGGCTCATGAGTTGAGGTAAGGACAGGGAGAGATCAATCACCAATTACTGTCATGGTCAAAACTTAGGGAAATTGCCCCAGTGTTCAGCCTTGTGTGCTCTTGCTCAAGTTCGGTCTGTTTTCTCACACTATAATTAGCAGACGGAGAAATAATTGGCAATGAACAATTCTTTTGTTATATTTTTGTCTTTCTTCTGCTTGAAAGTTGTCTTTGGACAAATTATAATAATAATAGGCCTGTTCCTTGTAAATCTGAATGAATATGTGTGCAAATGCATTTTATCCTTTCGCTTCTTCTGGACTAACTATGACCACTAAACAAAAACTTTTCCATTAGCTTTGGGGAAAACTTATCCCATGTGAAGTGACTATTGTCAGAAAAAATATGTTTATAATATATTCAAAGTATTTTTATGTTTGAGTTTAGAAATATCTCTCTTATTTGAAAAAGAGCGTTTCTGAAGGAGCATGGCAATTCATAAAAGTTGTCTTGAAGATCACTCACATAGGTATGTGCATAACACCACAACTACTACATTTTTTAACAAACACAATTTCTTTGCTTTCAAGTCACTCCTTATCTCTCCTCCCTGCAACAAATCCAACGCCTTACAACTAATATAGGCTTTTTTGGGGTGCAGAAATCAAACATTAGCTTTACTGTCATAGGAATCCCAAAATAATAAAATACACATTTAAGAAACATGAAAGCTTACACTAAAAGAGATTTAACAAAGCTACTTCACCCCTCTTCTCTAAAAGACGTCTTCTCATTTTCACATGTTAAAATAAACTTATAGAGCAAATTGCTATTTTCGCCTCTGAAAGGTGTATTTCTTTTGATTCATTGAAGTGCCTGGTATCAAGGGAAAATGTCTGTGGGCAAACACCTCTGACAAAATGCACATTAGCTGTGCCTCATTTTCATCCATTCGTTTTACAGAGTGAGCAGTCACTTCTGCAGGCTGAGATTGATCAGTTGAAATGGCAAATGTGGTGAAAGTACTCAGAAACACGACTTGGATGAAAAAAGAAATGAGTGGATGAGGTAGCTTGCTTGCTGTCTTCCTTCTAACAGAAGGGGAAATATCAGGATCATGAATACTGTAGGTCCTTTAAAAACAAAATAAAACAGAATATACAGAGTGATTTGGACCATAAACTCCCAAAATCAGCAATGAAAAAATAGCCTCATATTCAAGGCATTTTTCTTTGTGTGAGATACAGCAAAAATTGGAAGCCTGAGGGAATCAGAGATCGAGGCAGCAACAATGGAACCAGGAGTGGAACGACCAGCCTGGTATGATGTATGGTTCAGAGTTCACTGAGAACTCATAACTCGTAACTGAGAACTTCACCAGTGGTGAAGCTGAGTCAGACCCTCGGCCCACCTAGCTCAGTATCACACCTCTGACAAGAGAAAAAAGCGGATACCTAGAGGAGACCATATGGACAGTGCAATGTATACGGCCTTCTCTGAGTGCTATCCCAACCTTCAACCATTTGTCACTCAAAATACAATCCTAAACAGGCTCTGCTCTTCAGCAAGTGGTCCCATGAGCAGGACAAAAACACAGCTGGGTTGTGTGGGTCTGAAGGCTGTCAGCATAAATATTGAAAGATACCTGGAAAAAGTTCTGCATTTCTTGTTCCTCATGGCAAGATTTTGTGTTACTCTGCTAGGCTCAAAAATTCTCAGTTGGCAGCCACTTACATGTGCCTATGAGAAAATAAGTGGGAATTTGCAATAAATGATTGAAATTGATGAGACAGTGGGCTTATTTGGGTTTTCTTTGCCTCATCTGTAAGGGATCTTGTTCACAGCCCCTGGGACTGCAGTGTGATAGAGATCAGCATGAAATTCGCTTAAAAGTGTATTCCTGTCCCCAAATGCTGGAGTAGATGCACACTGCTTTTGCTTGTGTTCTACACAAGTTCTATCAACCACCGTATTAGAAAAATTTCCTGGCATCCAGTAAAATGTTTTGCTTATACTAACCATATTCAAGGAGTAAGCTATCGTAAGTAATACTGTTTTGCTTTTGAAGATAGCAAGATATTTTAGAGAACTCATAGAAGAGACAACCTCAGTTTTGGCTGAGGACTACACTCTTCTTTTTCTGGGTCATCACATTTCTTGAAAATAATAGATGTTAGATATTTTGAGGCAGAATATGCATAATTCATAACAGACATATCCAAGCTGAAGCTGAAGAAATTACAGTTTTGGCAATGACAGTGATGTATTTAGAAACATTGCCAATATTCAGTGAAAATCTTTTACTTAAGGAGATATTAATTCCTCTGGCAAAAGGGGAGATCTGAGAAAATCTGCTGACTTCATCTGAAACATAAAGATAATCCAGGTTTTTTCTGTTGTAAATCTTAAAGACTTTTAGATAGAAACTCCTTAGCCTCAGTCTTCATTTGGCTTCTTATGTCAGTTTAAATTTCTTCCTTCTGTCACAAAATGTTTCTTTGCTTTCACTGCCCTGGCTTTTAGCATTCATTTAGTTTGGACTGGGAGATTTCAGAATAGAAAGATTTGAATATGCAAGATTTTAAAACCACAGCTGAGAACCCACAAAAGCAGGTCAAGGTTGGTTCAAGTTTCTTCTGACATGTAGGCAACCCCAAATTTCACCGTTCTTGGTATAAAATTACCCTCATTTGGCAACTACTTCTGCCTTAAAATTCAGTACCCACAACCCAACAACGTAAAACCCAGACTGTTTTTTCAGAAATTGGCAGCATCATGCCAAGGCTTTTGCCACTCCTGGCAGGCTGTTAACCACTGCAGTCCACACCTATGATATGAAATTTATCAAATTACATAGTTATTACATAGTTACGTATTATTACATAGTTTCTTTCAGGATACAAAGATACAGTTTTGAAATAAAATATAATTTGATGAGATACAAGACAGGACAGAAAGTGCCAACTCAGTATTTGGGGATGGCTCCTAGTTATTTTACATGGCTCTGAGGCAACACTGGAATTGTTGAGAAAGGTGATTTTATTGACTGTTCCAAGCATCCAGGCTATCAGGAGAGAATTATGGCTGTGCTTTTGTGTACATCCATTCTCACTTGACTCAGTTGTAAACATCTCCTTGTTAAAAAGGAAATTCTAATTAAAAAAAAAGTCAAAGAACACAGCAAGAACATTAATCTACTGCTTCCAAACTGCTTCTGTGTATCTGCCAGCATTAAATTTTAACCACAACGGCACCCATTAATGTTGTGAAAGACTGCTTAAGAAAAACTCAGCTATTTTACATGATATTGGATATGGTGGAAGGAACAGTGTTTGAGACAGGGGAGTGTTCTCCGTCCTAATTCAGAACTTAATCCTCCTCCTCCTGGAGCAGTTTTAGGTCTTTGCTGTTGACTTCAGTGGAAAGAGGATCAGCCCTATTGGTTTTGTGGGGGGGGTGGCATTCAGATTAAATGAAGTCAGCATTACTGCTTTGAAGGATTTATTTCATTGCAAGCATTTATTTATTCATTAAATGAATTTCTCTTTATAGTAAGGACAATATTCAAAAGACAAGTCAAGATAATAACATTCAAAATATTGCTGGATACTAACAAGATTTGGGATTTATGCCATATTATGGTTTTTCTTGTCCCTTGTCCTACAACATGTTAGTACATGGTGAATTCCTGGAACAGGGATGTTCCTGTGCAGTCCTTGATCACCAGGACCACCCTTTCTCACCCCTGAGTTGGAGGCATCAGGCACTGCCTGCAAAGGAAGCCTTGACCCACCTCTCTTGTTAGGCCATGTCTTACATGAGATCTACTATGAAGTCTTTTCTATTAAGATTTTTATAGATATTATCACTTAGTATCTGAATGTCTTCCAACAGCACTTTATACAGTATGAATAACATCTGTCATACATTGTTTGTTCTCTCTTCCTTTCCGCACTTGGGGAATGGAAATGGATGCAGTGACATTTCTTGCTCCAGAAGGGATTTTAGAGAAAAATAAACATTTATTTACAGGAATTTTAAAGAAAAATAAATGTATGTTTCGATGTATTTATGTGTATGTGTTGCTGCCCTCGTTTGAACAGGGTGCATGGGTGAGAGTTTGAAGTATTGTAAATACATGTTTTTAGAACAGTGATTAATCTGTTAAAAGTTTTGACTTTTCTCCCACACTTCCCTTTTCTACCATGTCTCCGTGTGCCACACAGCAATGTGCTTGTGGCTGCTTGGTGCTGCTGATGGTAAGTGAAAGAGAGAGTGCAGAGCCCACAGATGACAGCAGCAAAATTCAGCATGGCAGTGGTTTGGGAGGAAGGTGGACTCTGTGTCAGGAGTGTTTCAGGGAGCCAGCACAGATTAGTGGAGAATTAGAAGAGCTCTTGGAAGTGTGAAAGGAAAAAGACGGAAGGTGCTTTGGGCAGGGCAGCTGAATGTCTCAATATTTTGCCTCCCTGACCTTCAAGTCATCTACTCCTTACCTTGGCCCTCAGCCAGCTTGGTATTTCTGTAGGGCTAGAACGTGTTCCTGGGTAATTTCCCCTCAGAAAGGCTCATGCTCTGGTGTATTTGCTCCTTAAGTTCCCATGTCCCTCTGAGATGTGAGAAGCCTTATGCCTCACACCCACCCTGTCCATGCATTCCACCCAGCCAAGCTCCACCACTCTCTGCTCACGTCCTCTGCTCCCCCTTCACCCCGGCTGGAAAAGAAAGTTGGCTGGGAAGGACCAGCAATGTCTCACCACAGCTCCAGGGCAAAATCAGGGAGAACAGAGCCAGGGTCTGGCACTGGTTTATCAGAGCACAGAGCAGCCATGAGCCCTGACCCAGCCTGGGAGGGACGTGTCTGTGTGTTTTGCAAATGGTGCAAGAGTGCCACGCTGTCAGAAGAGCACGTTTTGTTACACAGCTGATGGAATGAGATGGATACTTACCTTTTGTGCATATGTTATGATAGATCTCAGGTCCACAAATTCTGTTTCTAGGCTCTAGCTATGAATGCTCATATGGTTCATTGCAAAGCATTAACTGGAGGGCCAGCTGTCTCTCCATTGCTATATTGCTGTAGCAGAAATGAAAATCTCTAAAAATTGTCAGCCACTTTCAAGGCAGTGGAAAGAAATGACAACGTTTTGGTGAATTTCCACTGCCTGATGCACATACTCCTAATTTTTAAGAAAGAACCCAGGTCAAGAAAACCTGGCTTCATGTAAAAAAATATTACTCCAAACAGAAAAATTGATTGTATAAAATAAGACACACTAAAAATGTATTTTACAAGGTGGGAAGTCTTTGTGGCCCACTCCAGCAAACGTTTTTATTCTCAGATCTCCATATAATTGTAACATAAAAGTAAATAAAGTGCAAGGAATGACAAACACTTCTGATGAGCCCTCTCTCAGCAACACCATTGAAGTGTTCAACCCATAAAATATTTCACTGAAAGGCAAATGGCTTTTGTCAGATTAGTTTAATTCTCCAAGAGTAATAACGTTTTTTTAGGAGCCAGAAGAGACAAGCTGGAGATCAAAGGAAATGCCTAATGAAGCAAAATGGCTGAAAAGCGACAAGAATCAATTAAACATCTGAATGTTTTGTGAACTCTGTGCTGTGGAAACCGACCACTGGAAGAAATAATTTCTAGTTCTCAAGAGGAGGCAATCTGACACCAAACTGCAAAGATAAAGTCAGAAAACAACATAAGGGGCAAATGTGTTCCATTATTCTAGGAGTGGGAAATACATTTGGACCAATCTTCATTGCATGAAATCTTGAGAAAATGCATTTCCTTCTCTTTGGAATCAAAACTTGGTACAACTCTAGAGTCCAGAAAGATGAGCAAAATTGTTGTGTCTGTTTAAGGCAACCATGAAGACTGCAGGGGGAATCTGGGTAGATTTAGCCCAGGTTTTACTCCACATCGAGTAGGGACAGGGAAACAGTTCTAGTAGCAGAGGCATGACTCCTTATTTCTCATCACACAGCATGAATGGCATATACTGGGATAATATTGTGCAGCTTATTTGCAAACTTGTGTGACTAACCTCACTAAATATTGCCTAGTAATAACAGAAATTAGTGGGAGGTCATGGAAAAGTTCCTTTGCTGGATTTTAACTCATATCTTACCTTCCAGAATTCCCCACCTCCTCATTGTCATATTTGGCTCACTTCATTGTATGTTATTACAAAGTTTCCAGAAAGGATGTCAAAATACCTCTAAAAAGACAAAAAACCTAGAAATATCAGTTTATAAGATATAAATGAGATTGACATCTTGTGAGGTCATAGGAAGAGAATTAAGAGAATTTTTCAACTAAATGTTGCTTGCATTTTCCCACCTTATTTTCAGTAATATTTTTCCTTTGTTATTTTAAGATAGTGTTATTACTCAGCTGGGATAACTGGGATATAAACATGAATTCAGAAGAATTAATCTGGACTATGTGTTGTTTGTAACTCAAAGAGATGAGGGGATGATGTAGAGATTATTCACCTCCAGACTGGTCAGAGATTAGTCTTGGTTATCCTGAGCTGAGGATTTCTACATCTTGGTTTATGTAATTGGAGTATGGATCCAGCTCACCAGCTGTGTAATCCTGGACAACCTTTCTGACTGGAGTCAGGAGGTGCCTTGCCAGTGTCGTAATTTCTGCAATTGTTTGAGTGCAACCTGTTATGTTCTGAAAATTGTTTTTGTGCCGCATCCTCATTTTGGGTACATCTCATCGTAAGTTGTTCAGCAATGAGGCCAGAGGAACAGCTTGGGTTTGGTTCTTGCTTTCACGAAAACAGAATGACGTGGGCAATTACTTTTAGTGCATTTCCAGCATCTCTCATCTGAGTTACTTGGCTCTTTGTTAAATCCTTTCATGTGTAGGAGATGAAGCATGTGACACCAAGAAAGCACTCTGTATTCTGCGTCTATGGTGGCAGTTCTTTGTCAGTTGTACTTTTTTTTCATAATGTATTTCCAAGATGCACATTCACTTCTTCGAGTCTTTCATAACACACAGCTTATTATGGGGGAGCACATCAGCTTTTTCATCTCACATTTTACTAAAAAAGCAATCCATCAGTCATAATTAGACACACTGAACCAGACTTTGCAGAGTGGCAGAGGAAGGCTCAGTGTGAGGGAGGAGGAGAAAGTTTATGACTGCTGACCATAGTTGTGTGACTTCACTGGCATGGCTCCCATGAGACCTGCAATGGAGAGAGGGACAGTGGAGCAGACTCTGCAGGTCTGCTGGAGAGGAGTGGGATTCTTTTACAGTGGTTGCCTGAAGACAAGTAGCAGTGAGCTCCTTGCTTAGGGGCTCTGAATTGTAGTACAGATAGGGCCCAAAACAGGACAATGTGAATACCTTGGCATGAGAGTACGGAAGAG
The DNA here is from genome assembly GCA_013397565.1 of Ptilonorhynchus violaceus. Lineage (NCBI taxonomy): Eukaryota > Metazoa > Chordata > Aves > Passeriformes > Ptilonorhynchidae > Ptilonorhynchus > Ptilonorhynchus violaceus. The sequence continues at coordinate 3,926,428 of VZRJ01008648.1, read as the reverse complement.
ATGCCAGAGTGGTTCCACAGTACCCGCAAAGCCTCAGTCTAAGTGAGTCCTTGCAGAGGCTGAGTTGGGGGATTGTGTTTAGGTGAAACGTGGATCTCTACAGCCTCCAAGCGTAGCCCGTGGTTGTATCATCTGTCCATAAAAACACGACCATCCCACTTTTAAATGTTTTAAGAAAGTACCTATTAATTAGCATTAATTAGCACCTTTAATTATGTGTTTCTTCATGAATCACAGAAGACCCCAGGTTGAAAGAAACCTTGAAAGATTATCTGGTCCAACTGTTCACTAGTTCTTGAAAACCCCCACTGATGGGAAATCTACTGCATCCCTAGGGAGGTTGCTCCAGTGATTGGCTGTTATCACTAAAAAAAATGTTTTTCTTACACCAAGATGAAACCTAGCCTCATTGCCACTTGTCTTCTCCATGTGTCTCCTTGTGAAGAGAGATACTGCCTCCTCTTTCTAGCCAGCCTGTAAGTACTGGAAAAGTGTCACGAGGCCCTCCTGAGCCTTCTCTTTTCCAGGGAGAGAAGACTTGGCTCCTTCAGTCTTTCTTCATAGGGCAGATTCTCAAGTGCTTTGATCATTTTCATGGTCCTCCTTTGGAGTTTCTACAGTCTGTCTGCATCTTCCTTGAGTTATGGGGATCAGAACCGGACACAGTTCTTCAGGTGAGGCCTGGCAAGTGTCAAGTACAGTGGGATGATCACATATCTATGTCTACAAGTAAAGCCCCTGCATTCTTTCTTTCTTCCTGAGTGGAAGTTCTATTTTTTGGGAGTGAATGTCCCAGGGAGATACAAAGCATCAAGGAAAATTGCAAAAATTGGTGAAAGAATGTCCAAGCCTTGTGTTGTAACCTTTCACATTGCTTTTAATTTCATGTCCCTGAGGGATCTCAGTAACTTATCTTCATAAATGTATAATTTGCTGGTGAGATTTCTTTTTTCTTTTTAGGTTATTCTAAAGTAACTTAAAAATTTAATTTGCTGAATCTAAATCTCGATGCTGCACTGGATTTTTGGAATCGATACTCAGACAGTAGCAGAACAACGAGGATAATGGATAATTAGAAAAAGCATATGGCTTCCTGCAGCTTCATTACTCATGCCAGAAAATCACTGGGCAAACACTGGTACTCCAATATATTCCCTGAATGCTGAGTAAGTGAAACAGCTAAATCCTGTGCAGTGCTCAGGCTGTGGGAGTGATAAAGAAACCTGCCTCCCTCCCCCACAAATGGCATCAATTCTACTTAGAAAATAGCAGTGAACTTTTATTATCTGCTGCGCCCACTCTCCAGAAAACCTAAATCTGGTTAACAATGCAAAACTCTACATCATGACAGTCATTCCTTCTATCCTGAACACATGTTGGATTTCTCTCTGTGAGACAGGGCATCTTAGGTGGACAACCATACATAGAGTAGGTATGTTGAACAGTGAAGGACCAAGACTTGGTCTTAAAGCAACTAAAATGGGAAGAATGAGTGGAATAACTGGTAGTTTCTCAGTAGATCTGAAATCTTTATTGCTTCAATGTCAATATGTCATAAGGTTTGGAAATGCAAATTCTACTCTCCTATAAGGCAGCAGGGGATAACATCTCTAAGCTTACCTTATTTATCCTATTTAAGTCCTTAGACTGTTAAAATGCAGAAGGAGGGCTAAAATTGTGCTTAGTAACAAGATGTAGGGCACTGGATTCGTCCTTAACCGCTCTTGGTCCTCTTAGCTCCCCAGGTAACATGCTTGTGTGCTTCACTGTTAAGCTGATGTATGACATCTGTGATAAGTCTTGATGGAAGACCTGATTTTAGAAATGTTTATCAGCAGGGTACTCCTTTCTCCACTGTTATTTATCTGTGTACTCACCATTTTCTCTTAAGCATTTTATTTACCATAGCTGTTAGTCAGTGTGATAGTAATTGAGAAGGTTTCTGAGAAGTTGCTACCAACATTTGTTATTTTGTCATTCTCCTCTCTCTTTGTGGTGTTTGGTGTCAGTCTCTGATCACCTACAACAGGCAGCTGTTTCCTAATCTGATTGTTTCTAATCAAATCCATTGATTACAGCAAAATTGTTATTTCCAGGGTGTCTTTTGGACAGGAGATTAAAAATGAACATATCAGTGCCATTCCCATATTATTTCTAATGGAAGTCAGCTGCCAATTTTAATCATGATTTACTGAGATACAGGCTACACTACAACTAATTTCAGTGTGAATAACTCTCCAAGGTGAATTAGCATTTAGCTCCTGAGGCTTGTTAGTGAAGTATTTTCTGAGACTTTTTTCCCCGTCATATGTTCTCCTCAACCTGTGCAAAAGGTTTGGCAGTATTTAGCAGCTGTCTTTTATTGTCCATGAACGTGGTAGTTTGTGATGTTTGTGGTCCAGATCTCTGCAAAGAAACACAGAGTTGACCAAAGAAGTGTATCAACAGTAAGGCTTAACAACATCTGCATTTTCCCTTTCCCTTTAATTTTTTTAAAGGAAGATCCAGTTCTGAAGAACACTCAGCAGTTTTTCAGTTACACAAATTTACTTTAATGAAAATTTTCTCTCTGATCCCATACGGTTTATAACAAAATAAAATTAAGTGATTCATTTCTATTTGGAATAAATACTCAGCTTTAGGTGTCACAATAAAAAGCCATTGTGGAGAATAAATGGCAATAATTGAGATCTGAGTACATAAGTAACATCCAACTCTATTTAATGGGTGCTGGAAAATAACTTTAAAAAAATAACACTTTTAGATGAGTGCAAATTGCTGTGGTGGACAGGGCACAAGGAAAATCTAGCTTATCTGCACACTGTATATCCATTTCTGTCCAAAGAAGGCAATAAAATATATATAGAAATGACAGAGCAAGACCTCTTCAGCTTAGAGGAAAACCTCAAAATTATCAGGATGAATGCCATTTTTGTCTTCCTCTTTTGTATTAAAAAAAGAAAAAAAAGGATCTGGTGGTTTTCAAGATTGACTGTTATATAAGAAAAATGAAATATTGCAAAGAAATCACAAAAATCACATCTTAAAAAAAGAAAGGGGAAGAAATAGCTTATGGATGCATGAACTAAGTGTGTTAAATAGTACATGCTGCTGAGCAATTTGAAAAAGAGTTAATCAACATCCTTTGAGCATAAGCTCAACATAATTCACAACCCACAGCTGTGACTCAGAAGAAAAGTTCACTATTAAAATGTCAACCTTGTCATTTACTCCTTTTGCCATTTACTTAATTCTTTGAAGATAATTTTGCTCATTAATGCTGGTTTTTTTTTTTTCCTTGGTAGGAGCTGTGCTCTGGTGAACACTTCTGTTTGTATTCAGTCCTGAAATTTGGACTCTTTTATGAGAAGTTTACATGTGATCCTGTGCTGTGTTTAGTGTTTGACTCTCTGCAGCTTTGTGTGTGTAAATAGCCACAGCACTGCACAGTAAATAATTAAGTTAAAAACAAATACCCAGAAAAGTTCTTACCACAGAAATAGGAAGAAAGCAGAAGACAACAAAATGAGCTTGAAACTTAATTTCTTTCGAAGAGAGTCTTCAGGAACACATACATCTAGGACTCGAACCCTAAATATATGACAAGTCTGGAGAGGATCATATATTAAAGGCTGGAGTACACACTATTTTCAAATTGACCAGGCTACTGGCAATGATGCAAGATAAAGCCAGAGAGAGAAAGTTATCAAAAATTGCCTTTTCCTCTTTCCAAGAGAAGCCCCTGATTGCACTGAAAAGCTGTGCAGGGAGCATGTCTGTTCACAGCAAAGTGGAGTCCCTCAGCTCATTTTGTCATCTTTTGAGATCCAGAGTAGAGGTTGGTGATCCTGTGGTATGTACAGATCCCTCGAGATCCATGGAGATTAGGGGAGCAAATTTGAACTGTTCCCTGCAGTAGCAAATTGAGAGATATGGGGATTCTCACAGTATTATTTATTCTCAAACTTCACTGCAAAGAAATTTCTGTGATCCTGGGTGGTATGAGCTACTGTACTTGGATATCTTTTGCACCCAAAAAATTGCAAGAGTATGCTTCCTGGGAGGAATGAACCCTGTGATTATGCTTCTGTTTTCTGAATTGGACAAGAAATGTCATGCTCAAAGGAGCAGTGCATTTTTTCTGTAAGCCTGATTGTGAGTGACACCCATTACTTTACCTTTCAGATGAGTAGGTAGTTGGAAATGTGCTCTTCTATCATGTCTGACTGGGCCTCTGAAGACATCTCTATTATCTCGCTATTATGTCCTTTAAGGAGAATGGGGCTGCTTCTTTAATGTGCCCTCTTCAGCTTCCACCCACTGTGATGAGCTACTTGCTCCATGTTCCTTTACTGTGTGGATGATCTCCAGTCCTCAAGCAGCTCTCATAGCCACCAGCAGAGTAAGGGCCTGCTCTGTGTCAGCAGTGCTTTCATAGTCCAGCCCGAAACATTTTCCTGGGACACACAGCAGCTCTTGTGAGTTAACTTCACTCCACCGACTCCTCTGTAAAATGAACCTGCAGTGGTTGATATCAGTCTGTCCTATCCTTTGCTGTACTGCTTCAGGTGCCTCTTCGTCTCCTTTCTTCCAAAACACATTCTCTCCTGCCTTGCTATTATTTTCTTTCCCGGCACTTGCCATCCTCTCTTCTCCATATTCTCCCATTCTGGACCACCTGCATCCTGACCAGGTCTTAGCTCTGGTGGCACCTGGAGAAAGCCCTTGGTAATTGTCATAGCCCAACCCAGCTGACCATGCTGAAACATTGCAGATACTATCAGCCTGAGCCTCACTTCTTGTCTCATCTGTGCATGAAAAGCATCAGGGGTTGGGAGCTGGGAGCTCATGGCTCCTGGGAAGTTTTTCAGAGCAAGCTTCTTGGAGGGCAGGCAAGAGAGCTCCCTGTTCCTGTGAGTTTTCCACCTCTGCCTCTGTCTCCTGAGAGCTGGGCTGTACACTTCCTTCCTGCAGAAAGAACCACTCCTGGGACGCTCACTTGCCCCTGCTTTGGTCCCGGTTTACACCAGGCTGAAGGCAGTAATCCTGTGCATGTGAAAATGAGACTCAGATGCTTTAAAATGAGGGTTGGATGACTTACACAGAACAGAAGCAAGACTGTATTCGTCTTGTTTCTTATGGCCACCCTGTGTGCTGAGCTGGGTACCCTTAATTTGTAAATAGAACTCACAGGTTTCACGAGGTACATGTGAGCTCTGCTGTGTCAGCATTTACTGACAGTGTTACACGGTTACCCTCAGTATTGGAAAAACTATAGGGAACCAATTGTTCTTAATGTGTTCATAGGATTTCAGTAAGTAGGACATTTAGGACATTATTTTGCACCTCAGTAGCAATTTATAATCTGAGGCTGGTACTCACCTGCTTGTATGTGAAAAATAATCTCTCACTTTGACTCCAAGAAATATCCCTGAGCTAATACCTTTATAATGGATGTATCTTACTCTGTTTTGGTGCTTTCTGGTTTTTTTGTTGTTGTTGTTGTTTTTTTTTTTAACAAAGAGGGCTGATGGGTAGAAACGCAAACTAACTTTCATCAAATGGTCTTCCAAAAATCTATCCCCAGACTAATCTATATTTCATTAGATGAAGTACATAAGAGGCTGTATCCCTCTTGATTTATGAGCAAAAGTTTTATGAGAAATATGAACTGTATAATGTAGCTGATCCATCATTCAGAATAAGTATTAATAATCCTAGCCAAAATCAAAATTCTTCTGGGCTGCTATCCAGTGATACATGAGATAATTTTATAGAGGTCCCAGAACACTACAACATGGCTTAACTGCCCTTCAGACCAAGTGCTACACTAGAATGTGTAATTCCTCGGAAAAGGATCATTAATCTCAATTTTGACCTGAATTAATATCTCCAAGGCTGACAACACACTTTGGCCTGAGATTTGTGTACAACAACAGGGAAGAAGAGAAGGACTTAAAAGGACCTGACTAAGGTTTTGCATTCTTGCATGCAGTAATTAGCCTATTAGATGGTGTTGTTTCTTCCTAGCCCTTTTAGTTATTTAGAACACTATGTTACAGCAACACACTTGCTATTTTCAGATATGTACAGATTGTAAGGGAGTCACCCCACTGCAGAGGGCTGTTTTAAGATGCTTTATTCAGGCTGAGACTGCATGAGACTGCTTGTGCATCCCCTACGTGGAGCAAACAGAATATGCATTACTTGTTTTGGGTAGGCCTGTGAGGACAACCACATTTGGGACGGACAGATCTGTGCTGTGGGTCTCAGCTGCAGTGATGATTTTGGGGTGGGGCATGTGCGTGTGTGTGTGTGTTTATTTTCTAACCTCCAGTTCCATGGGGACTTTGAGCAGACAAGGCAATGCTATGATTCACCTCAGTAGCATTCCTGGTTTCAGTCTTTGTGTCTCACCCAATGTACAATTTTGCCCAGGGATACATTCATACAGAGTACACAGCTGGAGCTGGAGCCCCAGATATCCCCTCTGTACATGGACCCTTAAATTGCTGGGCCCTGAAATTGCTCTCAAAGCATGAGACTTTGACACACTCTCACCTTCCCACATCAGAGATCTCGTGTTTCTATAATACAGGCAAAAAGAAGGATGCCATTTTCCTTCCTTGTTTACTTCCAGTTCTGTGCCTAAAGCACTGTCTTGTAAAGAGAGAAATGCAGGAACCTGCACTGTTTCATGGTGGTACCATGACCCATTGCTTCTCACACAAGGGAGAATTTGCTCCCATCCTTTATGAAAATGGCAAGAACTTTGCCCTCCAGTGTCTTCTAAAACACTGAGACAGTTGTCAGCCTCTGTCCCAGAGGGATTCCTCTGTGTGGGTGCCAGGTGGGGATCCTGGCTTCATGTAGGTGTCTGTGCCTGAAGCAGGACACTGCCTTCTCTTTGGCGTTTCTTCTACGTGACTTTGTACCTGCCCCCAAACTTTATGTGCTGAGTACTGCGAATCCTATTTTGAGACACTGCATCTTAGGTCTACCTGGGCGTGGTTTTTAGATGTCAAAATACCTTTCATTGGTTTGGCCCAAAGATGACTGTCCATAGTCTCACATGCTGCAGGCAAGGAGATGCACTGGCATCCCAACATGTGGCCACTGTTCCAGTTCCTGGACTGTAGGCTTCATCTTTTCATCCATTGTGCCCTGTACTTGGCTTTGTCTGTGTCCTGGGTTAGTCATATATTCTATTACCACCCACAAAAGCTGGATAAGTTCATAGTTACACACCTGGTCCTTGTGGGATTCCTTATCTCAACCGAGATAAGCACTCCAGCAAGCACCACCCATCCTGATTATCTAATCTCAGCTAATGGCCCATTAGCACCACCCATCTTGACTAATAGCCCGACCCCGGATCATCGGAGGACCCTGATCATTGGAGGACCCTGGGGATCATCCAAGCTCATTACCAAAGCAACCAATAGAACATCGGGAAGATCCTCGTCCACTGTGAAAATCCTCGCCCCTGGGGGAGGTGCCAGCCAAGAAACACAGCATAAAACAAGGGTTTTGGATAGGAGAAAGTACCCTTGATTTGACGGGACTCCACTCTCAGGACTCCACTCTCGACAAGACTCTCGACTCGACTCACCTCCACGGGACTCCACTCCTTGGAATTGGATTCAGCTAGCTACTCCACTCCACTCCTTGGAATTGGACTCAGCTACTCCACTACCAGGACTGGACTACCAGGCCTTTCTGCAGGACCAGTGTCTCACTGGACTGCACAGCTACCACCTTGGTCAACAGGGTATCAGGTTGTACCGTGACTCTGTCGGTTTGTTTAAGCCCGTGTTTCTGTATTACTGCATTTATTTTAACCTTTTTTATTAAAATTGTAATTTTGACCTAAAATCTCTCGAGGTATTTTGTGTGGGGTTAATTTCCCCTGCTGGTTTACAGTCAAACCAGCACAGTCTGCTTCATCTTTTGACACCCTTCCTATCACCATAGGGTCCTCCACATCCCCTGGCAAGCCTAGAGGACTGCTGCTCCTCTCCACTGGCTCCAGGACTGCAGCTATGCTCAATCAGCAAGACAACAGGAATTTATTCCATAGTCTGTTGGTGCTGCACTAGAGCCAATGTTGCAGAGCAGGTCAGCCTCATGCAGACATCTCAGAAATCCTAGGGCATCCCAAAAGATGCTGGGCATCCCAAATGGTTCTAGGCACCCAGGTTTGTTGAGCTGCTTTCTCTGACTGGAGTCTACAAGCTAGTGCTGAATGTCAGCTCTAAAATTAGATGAAACACATCTCACCCAGCCCAAGAGCAACACGGCAGCTCTCCCATTTTCTACGTGTAGCACCTTCCCTCCTCTTTAGAGTTCTCATATTATTGGTGAATTAGTCCTCAGTGCTGACTATGGCTTTAATTCTTTTCGTCATATTTGATTTTCAGTCAGGAAAAGAAAAAATTGATCGACATCCTGAAAGAAGACTGAGAGACATTCCTGAATTTCAGCCCTACCTCCTATACTGGTTTCTCTTGTAGCATTGAGCAGGTCACTTAATCTTTATATATGTCAGAGATTGGTAGCAGCATTTGTAAAATGGTCCCAAGGGTTTTGGCATTAAAAAACCTGTTTTAAGAAAATTTATAAGAGCACTTAAAAAAATGTAAGCAAGATCTCACCAGTAAATTGCTATTTAATGGTGATGCTCATTGCCCAGAACTTCAAGAGCAAGGAGACAACGCAGAATATGCACAAAGAGGATACACTGGCAAAATGAGGATAAGGTGAACTTATGACTTTTGCATGGATTGATTGTAAAAACCAGGGAGGACTGAGATGCTTTGAGTCATGAGGGCTCTGTGAGGACTTGGATTTGCTCAGTTCAAAATCTCCCACCACAGCCAGATTGTTCAAATCTAATGAAATGAAAATACACAATTCTTCCAGCTTCTGATCTGTCTTGCACAGAGGATATGGTCCTATCATACCATCTGTTCAAATGCATTTCAAAAAATCCTCAGGATCTTCATAACACTGCTTCTTGACAGACTTCCATGTTGCATTGTATCTGCTTTCTCATTGCACCCCACCTCACAGAATATGGTTCCATTTTTATCATGTCTTTTTATGTAATGAACTTCATCCATTTGCCACAAGACTCCTGGACAATATACAGAGCTATATATTTAGCAAAGAAATTGCCCATCTACTATGAGAGCTTTTCTTGTAAAAGTAAAGAAATGTGAAGATTTAAGTATCATTATAGTTGTTGAAAGGATTTTGCAGAAGATTTGTTCTGTAGCCCTTCCGGTTGCATCTTCAGAATCAGGTCCATGGAGGCAACACTCATTTTTGCCTCTTCTAAATGTTGAACATAGTTGTTCATTTATGTTCAGTTATAACCTCCTTTAGTACTCTTGAAAAAGATAAAGCTGGGAGAAAATAGTAACTCTTCGAAATAGCAAAAAGCTTTAAGAAATGAGTAATTTTTCCATGTTGCCAAAGATCATGCCATTTGTTAAAGCCATTATTTCTCATGCCATCTCTGGGGAGTTAGTATTGTAATTTTTAGTATTTATCTAGGTTACTATACTCACAGAATATGTAGAAATATTGATTTTTACACATAATACTTCATTTTTGGAAGAATAAGAGCAAAGGCATCAAAACAGGGTTTAGCTAGATGTTGCTTGCCCTACTCAGTAACATGGTCTGTTAAAATCACAGATGATTTCTGAAGCACCTTGAAGTTTGGTCTAGAAATCTTACCTTTGTGCTGCAGTTATTTCCTCTTTCAGAAACTTTGCCTAGCAGATTTCTCCTTATTTCCCTGAATATCTGCTCAGATCATGCCTTGGCAGCCTTTGCTGCTGGCTGTGCCCCCTAAGCAGTTACCTCAACCTTAAGATCCAAATAAAGGAAAATAAAAAGGGAATGGAGGTGGGGGATGAAAAGAGGTTGTGGCTTCAATAGTGTTTCTCCCATAGTATGGTGATTTGGCACTTATAGAGCTGCTCCCACCTTCAAAGCATGAACTTGTAGAGAACATAGAAGAAAGAATGTTGTAAGGCATGAAATATGAAGGTGGGGAGTGCAGAAAAATATGGACATCATCTTGAGTGTAAATGGTGACCAGAAAAGCATACACTATTGCTATTTTGCAGACACTTTAATTTTTCCATATTTTTCTTCTCTTCATTAAAATAAAATAAAAAAATAATCAATCCAGCAAAGTCTGGTGTCTTGCACACAGCATCTAGTGTCTATATATATAAAGTAGTCTTCATCAGAGAAATAAATTTACAATAAAGCTGTTCACATTCAAACTACATGCCAGGATTCCTTATAGATAGAATATGATTATAATTTTAGGATATGATTAATTCAATTTTAAAATAAATTAGTCTTGTCGATCACATGAATTGTGTCCTAAAAGTACCTGTCTTCCTTTGCTGTCTCTAAGAGTGGCCAGGGAAAATAGTTCAGGCACAGACATTTCTGAGTTGCAAACTTCAGAAAATTTGGTTCCTACCAACACAGCTTTTGAAGGAATAAACTCAAATTACCTTCCTAATCAAACCTGAAACCAGGCTGAGTGAGTGACCTGTGTACCAGATACTTCAGATGGTTTTGGTATTATTTTATACTTCCAGTCCCAAGCAGTTTTGTACTAGTGCTGCTGTACTTTTAATAATTGCTATCAACCAGACAATTACACAAGAGGCAGGTCCATTTCAATGCTGGGTGAAGTGACCTCTCTTAATCAGTTTCCCTATTACACTGAAAAATCTTGTGGGTTCCTTTGGGTTGAGAGTCACTAGATACATATTATTATTGTTTCATCACCATTTTTCCCCTCATAATTCTCAGTTTTTCCACAGATTTCCTTATTTTGCTATTTGTCCTAGTCACTTCCGAGCAGCTGCTTTCAATGCAGCTTCCAGCTTTGATTGTCTCAGGCTATTAGCATTCAGAACACGTTAATTAGTGATACAGTATATGGTCAGGACAGATATGTTCTCTTCCAGTGGAGTGCTAGATCTATTTCTGCCCTTCTGCTGCTCTTTGGTGTCTGATTATTAGCATAATTCTTAAAAAAAGTATTTTGGGGTGGTGACTCCTTCCCTCCACTGAGGCAGCCTGTGCTGACCATGCTCCCAGCCTGGGCACCTTTGTTAAGTGCCTGTACTGGAGGTGGGGGTGAATTGGGATCGATGCCTCCAGGTATAAAGTCTGAAGCCCCTTTGAGCCCCTGGTGAAAGACCCAGTTGTTCAACAGCCCTTATTGTTTCTGTGCCTTGGCTGAACGGGTAGGCCCCAGTCTGTATAGTCCCCAATATCCCACCTAGAAGGCCAGGATTAGGGAATTTTTCTCTGCCTTCTGTCCTCAGTCTCTGCTTCCTTCCTCCCTCTTCTGTGTTCCACTCATTTTCTGGATATCTGGGTGTCCTTTTCGTTTGACTTCGCTATTACTGTTTTCTTGGTTATTTAGGTAGCACTGCCGATGGCCACAAAGACGGGTGGTAAATGGGGTGTGACAGGTAATAGCTGTGTACCCTGAGGGCCTTAGAGTGTAAAGGTAATGCATCTGTACCCAAGCAAACAAATAGATAAAAACAAGATCAGTCGTGGAGTAGGGAGGAGTGCATTGCAGTCAATGTGCTTTTTGGAATATGAGCATTTGAAAGACTTTGCTGAGGCTCTAAGAAACATGAAGAACAACAAGGAAAAGGTCATTTCAGACACTTGGGAAGTACTAAATATTATTTTCCTCCTTTTCTTTTGTCCCCCTTTCACATCTGCATTAGCAGAAAGTAGGTAGTCATGGATGGAGAGCTCATTTTTGGAGCGAGTGTGAACAGGCATTCTTTCTGGAGAAGTCCACTCTGTAGGGACAGGTTGGTCCGGGGGGAGTCCAGTCTCCTGTGTGTGATAGCATTCCTCTGTTACCATATTCCTTCTAAGTCTAGGTGAGGTTTAGGCATCCCAGGGCCTGGCCATTTGTGACTGCTGGAGAAATACATCTGTTCATTCACCATTAACAGATCAGTTAATTTCTAATCAGAGTTTGTCAAGAATTGTAAAAGTAACGGCATTCTGTCAGCAAGTGCTATTTGAAAGAAACTACAGTGGCTGTGTCAAAATATTTGTGAAAAATTATCAAAATATTAGTTAGATAAGAGTTATAACATTTCAGTTGGGTTTTATTACTGCTTTCATTTATTTCAGAGAAAGCTGAAACAAAATAAAAATATGTAAGAACAGTCAAAGAACAAATGTAAGAACAAAGTGAGGGGGGTTTTTTTCATTTGTGTTGTAGAATGAAACCAAATGCTGGTGCTTTGAAGTTCCACCCAGGATAAGACATGTGAATTTCAGCAGCTTGAATTATGCTACCAATATCCCTTCCTAATAAGGGAATAATAAGCTTGGCTTCCTCATCTGTGCTGGAAAGCAAATGAGAACCAGACTTCCTAACACTGGATCTGCACATAAAGAAGGAAAAGGGGCGATTCCTAATGAGGTACCACATAGTCTCACTCCTGCTCTATGCTACTCTTGTTTAGCCCAATATTGTGATTAAAACCCATCTTGCCTGTAACTTTAAATCCAGCTCCACTCTAGGAATAGCAGGAAGAAAACTGTATTTGTCTAGGACATGTTTTCCCCTGCCAAATATACAAACTATCAAAACATAATGAAGCAATTTGTCTTTCATTTAATGATGAACGTTTTGCTCTGATATTTGTTCACTTTTCCAGAACTGTCTTAATTAAACTGCTGTAATCTATGTTTTCATACCAAACATGTTAATTTTGTTATTCAGGAGACACAGAGCTGGAACATTCTGATGCTTCTGAAGTGAGGGTGTATATGAAAACTTATTTTATAGTTTCTGGAGGCACATGAAAAGAAATAATTTTGTTGTATGCAGAATTAACCCGTTCTGAAAATGCTGCTATTTTGTCTCCAGCTGAAAAATATCATGATAATATGTAAATCACAGTAACATTCTCTGTTGTTTGACAGTTACTGGCTAGAAAATTTAAATCCAAATTGCAAAGTAAAGACGTGAAACAAAGTCCATTGCAATGACAGGAAAATTTCTGTTTCTTTTTTCAGTTTTATGAGGGTTGTCCAGATCAAACCTTATATATCAAGGTAGGAGTGATGGTAAAGAAAACTTATTCATCACTTCTGCATCATTTAAAAGAAGATGTTAATCACTAGGAACAATAACAGCCTAAAATCCACCTGAGCCTGTCTATGTCAAACTCTTCTTTTTCCTGCTCAGCAGTCCTGCCTGATGCCTGGATCCAGGCAAATGCCATAGCACAAGTTGGATGTGAAATGGGATTCCTCACGTGTTTGCCGTTTAGCTCACCTTGCTATTAGGGACCTTGTTTCTCCTCCAGCCATTATGAAGATTCCATGTGCCTCTGTGACAGGTGCTATGCTAATGATATCATTTCCATGGTGCATAGCACTTGGGCATTGTGTGGAGTAAAAGGAGCCTGATTCAGCCGCTGGTGCTCAGTCCTTCCTTTCCTGTCTTTGTCCTTTGCATCCCCATAGAGGCTGTACCCTCATAAACCACAGCTCTACACCGATTCACCTGTGTGAATGGTGTACCATGGCTCTACATGAGCCCCAGCACAAGAGACAGCGTTGCTCTGGAGTTGGACCCAAATGCTGTGATGGGCTGCTGCCCTCACAGTCACTGAGCTGACCAGATGCATTCTATCAGTGAGTGCTTTGAAGACTGATTGTGCCTTCACACAGCCTTGCTTTGACATGCCAAGGATACCTCAGTGGGTGTCCACTGGATCAGATCATCTCACCACGTGTGCTTCTTGGAGTTTTGCAAATGAAGTTGTGGCGCGGTGTTGACATGACATGCTACCCATGTATTGATAAACTACTTGTGGAAAATAATGTGATGTTACTATGGATGGCTCAAAATCTGCTTGACAGTATCCCGGAGAATTGTGCCGAGGCAAAAAGGTGTCTTTGGCACTGCTGTCTCCTTGGGAAAGCAATGTATGGAGGTGCCCTCCTGAGTGTAGCAGCAAATATGTTTACCCCACAGTGAGTGTTGCCATGGTAGACTATGCAGCTGCAGTGGTTGGTTGAGGCTAGTCGATCAAAACCTTTGGCCACGACCCATGGGAAACTCCTGTACCACTGTTGGTCCAGTTCTACCCCATTTTCCACGTTTCTTTTGTCCGACTACCTCTTTCTGTGTTCTTTCTGTGATCTGCTCACTTTGTCCTCATTAGCCAGGCACCCTCTTGCAATTTCCTTGGGACAACAGCTTCCAGCAGTATTCCTGTTTTGCTTACAATGTTCTTCAGTCTCAGCTCAGGCATCTGGTTGCTTTCTATCCCCCTTCAGTCATGTGAGTCATTGAGCTTTAATACTGATGCAGCTAACTAGTGATTCCTGCCTCACCCAAAGACAGCTGTGATGGGTTTGTATGCCTGAAATGTGCAGCTATTGTGTGCTCCTATGTTGATATCATGTACCTGTAAGAGTTTTTCTTGTAAATGTACAGCTTTATAATCTTGGAAATACCATCCTGCATGTTTCTGTCCTCAAGGTGAATGAGTGAACCTTTTTTTGACAGAGCCTAAAATAGCTTCTCCACGAAAAAAAAATCAAACTTTATTTATAATCACACAGTATGTATTTACAAGGAAAGCTTTCATCATTATTTTTCCATTTTCTGTGGTGTGGTCTATGTTTAATGACTGGTTTGATGATATAAGGAGAACAGTTAGCAGTGTATCTACCCTGAGGGAAAACTGAAGGAGTTTGCAGAGACTTATGTTGCCCTTTGCAAGGCAGATGACATTTTGATTTTTAAAGTGTTTTTTGAGCACACAGTATTTTTCCAGAGAAACTGTGAAAGGGAGTATGAAGGGTCTCTGTTTATTCCCCACGGTGACAAAGCAGGGCGCAGCTCCCTCCTGACAGTCTCTGGGAAGTGATGCTGTGCTCCCTTTAGCCATTGTCTGTGAAGAACTGCGACATCTCACAAGAGTGAGGGCTTGTGTCTGTTCCTTCTGTCCTCTCTGCTAGGGAAACCTGGCTTTTTAAACTGATCTCAGCATCCTTTGCATGTCATTGCTTTGGGCTTCTTCCCTGCTTTCTTGGTAGATCCTTCTGGTGGTTGATTATCCCTGAAGCCACCACAGAAACCACTATGGTTGTGAAAAGTGTTGACAGCCCCTCTCTGCTGAAGACCAGGCACACAAGCTGTCCATTTGTTTGAGGAGACAAAAAATAACTCTTCTCCCTTCTACTAAGGGGAGTAAGTGCTACACTTTTTCCTAGGCTGGTGAATCAGAGAATCATAGAATGATTTTGGTTGGAAGGGATCTTAAAGATCATCGAGTTTTGCCTCCCCATAATGGGCAAGGACAGCTTCCACTAGACCAGGTTGCTCAAAGCCCCATCCAACCTGCGCTTGAAAAATTCCAGGGTTGGGGAATCTACAGCTCCTCTGGGCAACCAGTGCCAGTGTCTCACCAGCTTCATGGTAAAGAATTTTGTCCTAATATCTAATCTAAACCAACCCTCTTTCATTTTAAGGCTTTGTGATAACCCGTTGGTGAAGCTGCCACGACTCAGCCCCTCAGGACTGTTGCAGCCTGGAAAGGCAGATAGGCCTAAATCCCCTATTTCACCTATGTGTCAATATTGAAGGCAAAAGATTGGCTCCCAGTTTACAGAAGGAACCAGAGCGGGAAAACCGCTCTGTTGTACATACAGCACACAGTAAGAAATTCTGAGGGTGCCTGTACAGCTACAGCGCAGCACAGTGCTGCTCCTGTCCAAAAAATCATGTAACCATTGTACTTCAGTCCTGCTCTATTAATCTGATCCCTGATCCGCAGCAGAGCTAACCAGCATGGATTTGGTGCCTCACGCTGTCACAAAGCCAGTTCTAGCTAGTGGGTCCTTCTCCTGCAGTCCCCTGTGTGCTGCAGATACACTCCGGCAGCGGTTCGCCCTTCCACCCTCCTCTGCACTCACAGTGACAGTCCAGCCGTACCACCACCTCCATCCTGGCTAGGCAAGCTTGTACCACTTTGCACTCACAACTCAAAAGATTGCATGTGTGAGAAAATTTACTTGCTAAAGTTAAAGGGTCAGTGACTGTCCTTATTTGCTCACTCTCAATGTATCCATTACATTTCTTATTAGATTGTCTCTGCTGAGATGACCAGAGAAATATGAAGCCCTTGTAACCTCTTTAATCAAGTTCTGTTGCAGTGTCAGTATGGTCCAGCAGATCTCTATGAAGCTTTTAATTTTCATCACTCTTTTCATCTGCTTTCTGGGTATGGGCTGAGAGAAGAATTTCTCATCTCTCCACAGAGGTAAGCTGGAATTAGACTGTCAATGATGGTCTTGCGTATGCTCTGGCAATATAATTTAGCAGGTCATCAGTCTATAATGAAGGCTTAGGTCCCTTCTGACATTTTCATTCGTGATGGCTGAGTGCTTTGCCTCCTTTTTTTACTGCATGATTTTCAGATAATTGTTCCAACTTACACGTAATTATATTAGATCTGCTATTTAAATGCCATATAGTGCTTGGAGGTTCTTTTTTTTTTTTTTTGTTTAAAAGCCTGCTGCTGTTATCAAACTTAAAAGAACATGGAAATGTGAGACTTTCACAAAGCACACTTGCTTTCCACAGCAAAAGTGGACTTTCAGTCTAAGTTGCCCTTTTATACTTTACTCACTCTGTAACCCAAAGCATCAAGTGTGCAATCACAGCCCTGAAATCCTGCTGCAGGAGAAATTGAAGCAGGAGGGTAAACACTTGACCTCTCTTTCCTTAGCTCTTATTACTTGTATTCATGTAACCACACTTCAAGCTGAAGAGATGAGTGTCAGTGTAGTAACTTTACTAAAAGTAACCACTTTTGGGCTTGAAAGATGTTGCTTTCTCTTTTGAAAGCACTTAATCTCACAAATGGTTTTGGATTGTGCTCTGCTCATGGATTGTTATGGCATGAAGACTATGCATTTAAGCCACTGGAACAATGCTTATCTTCTCTTGAACATGCAGGTGCTTTTGACTTTATTGCTCAAGTCTTATTTCAAGCATCACACTGTTAATTTGTAGAAATACAATTAATTTGTAGAAATTCCCTGAACTGAGACTATTTCTTGCTTTTTTTGCTAATTACTTCTTGTTCTGTCAATTCTTATGTTCTAAAAAGATATTATGAATTATGTGTTTCTGAGTATATATAATTTCCTTAAACAGATAATATTCTCCTAGTGCAGCTTCACTCTTTGGATTTCCTTGTGTGCCTTTCCTTGGACATGAAAACAAACCAGAAAGCCAACAAGCTAAGCAGGGTCTGTGTGACAGTTTGCTCAGTTTTAACATTCAGCACTCTGTGAATTGCTTATCAAGGACTGAGGTCTTAGCCTATGTGGGATTAGGTAAATGCTATTAAAAAACATTCAGAATGAGCTATGGATGAAATACATAAGTACTTTATAATTTGGCTGTTGGAGGAGGCAGGATGAGAAGTGATGGTCCTTTTGTATGTTTCCAATGATTGCAGTCACATTGAGCATGCATTAAATGCATAATTTTAGATAGGGTGATGACTGTGCAGGTTAATAAAAGTGTCTCATGTGTCTCATGCTTAGACCCCATTTTCAGTTGTTTCTTATGTTGCCAGCATTTCACTGTCTCAAGCTCTGCCTGTCATGTCTACTCAGGTGGAATTACAAAGAAGTTTTGTTTCTCCTTTTGATTGGCATACAATTTGTGTTGAGAATATGGCATTTATTCTTGTGGTGAAGTCTTCAAATCTTCCCACTTGCAACTTGGAGAAAAACAAGTTTGTATGTGCTCAAGAGGCACTTCCTACACTTGGATTTTCCCTGTCTTGCTGTTTTCAAGTGTAGATCTTAGACTCTCTAAGGCAATCTCAGTTTCATCAATGCTTTTAAATGGACTATAAATGTTGCATAAAGTGATCAAGGAGCTCTAGTACAGTGGAGAGGGGAACAGAGCTTTGGTCTTGAATGCTCTTTCCGAACCACTGAGGCAATGCTGGCCAAATCTTCACACCCTATTTTCCATGCAAGACTAAAGGATGGGGCAACAATGTGGTCTTGCTTCCAAGGCTTCAAAGAGCACAGTTCCTATTGCAAATCCATGGGTTTTTCTAACAAATACAGTCCTTCACAGTTTCTTTGATGTCTTTCTGAATATCAGAGTAACTGGGTGGAAAAAACTGTAAGGCATATGGCCAATTTCCTTTTTTTCTAAGTAAAAGTGGGAAAAGGATCTGTGGGAGGAGCTGTACTGCCAAAATCCTTTAAAAGTCAATGCATGAGCTTCAGGACTGCTCTCTTCCTCTGCAGCAGTGTTAAGCTGTATGAATGGCACCATGATCTATGCTAATAAAAAGAAAAGAAACCCCAACATATCTATTAATTTTCCTTCAAATATTGCACAACTTAATTTGAAACCCTCTACTTTCACAAAATTAACAAAATTTAAAAGTCTCATTTTCCCCCTCTCTCCCTATCTCTAACTGTTGCTCACACTGTGACCACCAGTACATTTTCCTCAGTAGAATTAATGACCATTTATGTGTTTGCAGCCACATGAATCTCCATGGTACAAAGGAACATTTTGTTTCAAAATCTCATAAGAAGCATGTTACAGAAATTGCTCGTGGAATGTGAGGAGAACGTCACATGAGATAGAGAAGGAAATTCTCCGTGTTCAAGGGTTTGGGGGATAATGCAGTCTCTCCAAATTAGACTCTTTGTTTGATATTGAAATAGCTTTTGTGTGTGAAGGAGAGAATTAGTCATCTTCCTTTAAAATTAATTGATCGCTGGCCACTTGCTGTTCCAGCTGTCACGAACTGTCCTTTATTTTGGCTTAAAAACAAAACAAAACAAAACGTGTCTCGTTTTAGACTGTTGGAGCTTAAAAAGTAATGATCCAGATGAATAACCTCTTGGTTTTTCACTGCCATGGAAGCAGCATTAGTCACTCACTGGTGCCAGATGTTATTGTTAGTCACATATTTTTGGCATGCTAGTCACTGTAGAGGACTTCAGGGCTCCTCTGTGGAACACTAGGGCTGTAGCACACAGTGACGATTCAACTAAAACAATTTTCTGCCATACTTAGCTCATATTTGGGTAAAACTTGAGCTCAGAGAAGCATGAAGCAGGTAGAAGTTTCAGTGCCAGTATCCCAGGGCTGTCAAGGAAGGAGTTGGGGAGTCCCCCCTCTCTGCAGACCTGATCTTGCTGTGACCAGCCTAAGGCATCCTCCTTAGAGGTGCTGCTAATATTTTCCACTGTCTGGGTTTGTCTGCTGAGTCTTTAAATACTAAAAATGACAACATAATGCTTGAATGTTAAATAGTCCTGTTAAATAGTCCTAGATAAAACTGGCTGTTTTCTATGGTGTTGTCAGAGAGAAGCAATGTATAAAGCAGGTGAAAATGAGAAAGACTTAACAAGAGGTTGTGTAAGAATCAACTGCTAGCTCATGAAGCACACAGTAAGCATCCTTTGTCTCCCTTCCCCACAAATAACCCTGATACTCTAGTGTTAAGAGAAATGAGTTAATCTGATAGCTAGAGAAGATTTAAATAATTGAATCTGAGTTTGGAAGTAGTAAAAAATAGCATCTATGCAGTGCTCTGGAGTTGGAGCTGTCCATGTCAGAACGTAGGGAAGGGAAAGAAGTAAATGCACTCCTTATTTGCAGTTGGTCAGGCACAGCAAATGATCTTTCAATAACTCCAAGAGCTGGCAAGTTCCTTCAACCATGGACTATTTATGGTGCTGCTGTGAGCATGTTCTGACACTCTCCTTGTTCTCTGACACAGATTATTTTTAAACAGACCGCAAAGCAAAAAGGCAAGCCAAGAGAATGCAGAAAGAAAATCATACACAGTGGAAAGAAGAAATGAAGTCTAGTATCCAGGTGCTCTTCTATATGTAGGTGAAGCTGATGGCTGTGGCTGTATATCTGAGAAGATGAGCTCTGGGAAAGTATAGTCTGGCAGCCCTGAGGATAGTATAAATCATTGCTTTAGTCCCTCTACACTTTGTCTTGATTTTCCCTTATTTGTGCTATTTTTAAGGCTCTCAAAAGAGGTGGGGGATGCCAACAGACTATTCCTTCATCGTGATTTCAGCATGTTTCTTTGTTCTGTGTTTGGGACCATTTGTCTTAAACCTGAGCTTCCCTCAGAACAGCAGGAGCAGCTGCAGCAGAGCTCAGCAGCCGCTGGCTCCTTGAATATTCACCCATCTTCCCAGCAAGACTTTGAAGGTACAGAGGTGTTGTTATCAGTATCCCACCGAGCAAACAAGGAGGCCAGTTGGGTTACATCTGCAGGGTGGTTGTTGGAGGCTCATTTAGATACACTCTGAGGGTAAATTCCTCAGACTACAGGGGTCCTTGCAGCCAAATTCTTTGATGCTAGTGACAGTCATTGGAACTGTGGGCAGTAGTGCAGGATGCCTTCTGCAGGGCTGAGGCCTTATTTCTTCATTATTGAAGACACTGCTAGCAGTGGAAAGGGGTATTTTATCAAGTCCAAGCTCTTCCCCTTCAGCCCACGCACTTTGGCAAGCTCTGTGCATCAGCAAAGAGGGAAATCAACTCTGGTACTCAGAAAGATGTTAAAATAAAAATCAACACCATGTAATTATCAGCAGCTCCAGCCCAATAGCAGGCATCCTGCACTGCATCAAAAGCAATATCATGGAGTCCAATACTGGAACATTAGTGCTAGCTGAATATTGCATCTTTGAACTTAGGTTGTTTTCAATGGTTTGCTCTGTTATTATTTCCTGTATTTTTTGTTTTACTAAGGAGACAACAGGAAGATGTCCAGTTTGCCCCACTTTTCATCAGTTTGCATAAGCAGCACAGCAGTTCTGACAGTGGTATTGTAGGAAGCAGGAAGATCCCTCCTCTCTTGCTGCAGCCATAATGTAACAACTGGTCCATCTCCGTTTTAGCTTTCGTTAGGTTTTGTGCCCCTGCTTTGACCAAACCCCATTCTTCTATAACCTTCCTTTTCTAAAGGCAAGAGACCTTCCCATTTGCATATTAAATATGTGTGTACGTTCAGTTATTTGAATGTATTTGACCTTTGCTCTTTTTTATATATAACCAATACTTTTATTTATACACACACACAGATTTTTTTCTTCATCTTGTCTGGGTTTAACATACTTCTCCTTTTTCTCTCTGAAAGGATAAACAAATCGAGTGGTTTTCCTTTTTTCCCCTCAAGACAAACTACCTATTGCTTTGGGCATCTTAACAGTATTGCTCTCCATCTCTTTAAATTTCAACTCAAATCCTCAAATATTGATCATAATTTTACCCATTTCTCCATTTTTTGGTACCGTACTCCTAGCATCTTTTTATGTCCATTTCCATTAAGAAGTAGTTAAATTTAGGCGAACAGCAGAAATATTTGCAGTTAGTCACTATATAGGTCTTTTCAGCATCAGATGGCTAAATTAGTTTCCCTCATTTTTAATAATGCTCTGTCTTCAGTGAAGAACTTGCAGACCTACTTTCACATGTTCTTCCACTTAATATAAACTCATCTCTTTGGGATTTTATTTTTAATGATAAAATTTTCTAAAATGGTTTCAGCAATTACAAGGCTAATAAGAATAACCCCCAGTCCTTTGGTTTTCCTGGCTATTTGGTGGAGAAATCTGCCACCCGTCCCATCTAGAACTAATTTACCCTCCTATTACTCGTCACACTTATTCTACATTCTTTATGTAGGATAGAAAGTGTCCCTTAATTATATGATTATTAGTAAAACTCTCCTCCTAATAATATTGCCTGAATATCTATTATAACCAGACCTCATAATGACATTATATAGCGGTTTCTCAGCCCAGTAAAACTGCTTTTTCATTTTTTTTCCTGGTGAGATTGAGACAGATACTGTTGTGCCCATGCCATTGTTTCTACCTCTACACTTTTATGCTCAGTTCCTTTGTCGATGCACCCCACTGCCTTTAGTTTCATCTCTGTCTGTCTGCAGACTGCTTTTTCTCGATACATCTGCTCTAAATGTGGCTGCTATTTTACCACATGCTGTTATTCCTTACAGTGTCTGATTTCACATCCTGTTCCAATAGTTTGACCTTGCCCGGTCTGTTTGCCAGGCCTCCTGTGTTAGTGCGCGATGAGGAAGCAGCTTCTTACCAGCCATGCTCAGTAATCCGTCAGGGAGAGAAACAGTCCCTTGGAAGTGCTATCAGCTGCTTGACTATTGTTTCTGTCGGTGTGAGTTTCCTTCCTCATGCTCCATCAGCTGTTGCCATATTTTTCATTACCTCATTTGTTACTCCTGAGAGTCAAAACCACTCCCAGTTTCCCCCCTAATCTTTTTTTCCAGTCAGAAGTCCTTTCTACGAGGTGTGCCAACCCTGTTTTGTAGGAATTCAGGATTTCATACAGCAAGCTGCAACCTCTTTCCATGACTGCCTCCCTGCAGCTAGTGTCTCCCAGATGTTCTCAGATCTGCTTTTCTCAGTCTTTGCTTTGCAACAAAAGCATGAAATCTGGTAGACTGAACCCGAAGGTGATCCACTTTGCAGGTAATGCAAGAACAGTTTGGAGTTCAGTATGGAAATATTAACTAAAAATGATGATTGTCTTAAATGCCATGTGTTAAACTATAGCAAAATCCCTTTTGTGCAACAGCCACAACACTGGAAATTAATTTTTTTGGAAATGTGTTTTATCCAGATTATTTGTTTGAGACCCCAAGCTACCAACATTCAATGGAAATTTAGCTTCCTTTTGTACTTTTGAGAATTGTCGCTTGTAAAATGACAGCCATTTATGTTGAGGGCATGTCGTCACTGAAGAGAGAGCACACACGAAATTCTAGTTGTACTGCTTTGTTCTCTTTAGTGCTGCATAAGCCCATGTCTTAGGCTGAACTTCTGCCTCTCCATCACAAACTGTGCCAGTCCAAGATTAAACTGGTATTGTGAAGTGCCATTGCTCTTCTGGTTTAATAAACTAAGCCAACAACCGGAAAGGATACACTATCAAGGCAGTGAATGAAAGCCATGCCAGGAAAAAAGGACGCTGATGGCATTTTGCATTGAAGCAGAAGCATATGATGTTGTGGAAATGTAGGCAGTGAAGGCAATCAACAAAATCCCCCTGAGCTGGTCAGTTGTTATTTTGCAAGACAGCCTTGAGCCCACAGTGACACACAGTAAAATGAGAATAATCATCAGCAATCCAACAGAAACAGTATCAAACAGATACTAGTGACCTGTCAAGTGCTG
Source organism: Ptilonorhynchus violaceus (assembly GCA_013397565.1). Taxonomy (NCBI): domain Eukaryota; kingdom Metazoa; phylum Chordata; class Aves; order Passeriformes; family Ptilonorhynchidae; genus Ptilonorhynchus; species Ptilonorhynchus violaceus. The sequence continues at coordinate 3,903,097 of VZRJ01008648.1, read as the reverse complement.
CGCTGCTTTCTTTAGTCATCCTAAACATATTTTTTAGTATTTTATTTATTTCCCAAGCTTAGGCTTCTCTTTTGGGAGTTCTTTTGTTGTTGTCTGCTTAGAAATTTCAGAGTTTGTGATTTCTGAGGTCTTCCCAAGTGATGAATCTTACCGAACTCCTACCAAAAGCCTAGTGCAGACAAGGTCAGGACTAGGCATACAGTTCCCGTTCAAATGTGGTACAAGGATGGCAGAAACACAACACAGCAATGGGAAGGAATTGTTTTTTAAATGATACAGTGATCTAGGCAACCTCCAGTGCCAAAATGAGGAGTTAAGTTGGAAAGAAAACACGGCCCTTTTATGAATATGCAGCATGGGGTGGGAGAAGTTACAGCTTTTTAGTTCATTTGCAAAGAAGACATCTGTCAGTCCAGGCCAAATTCAAAGAAAATCCTGAATCCTCAGCTCTCCTATGTGTATGGCAGAGGAAACCAATCTGTGAGCAAGAACCCAGACTAACCCTGCAGTGAAGACTCACTCTAAACTAAAGCAACAATTCCCACAGAGGGAGAGCTGGGAGAGGTAGTGAGTAGAGGATATGAGGTAAATTTGCAGACCTGGAGCTCGAATCATGAATGAAAGAAGTCCAAAAGAACTCTCCTTAGATAGCACTCCTGCTGAATATTAAAGTGATGTATTGGCAATTTGTCCCCCATTTTAGGCATTGTTACACCCTGTAGCTGTGTGAGAGGTGTTATTTAGGTGCACCAGTAACATGCTGTGTTTGGGAAGCCAGAGGGGTGCACACTGACATCAGAACAGGAGAGAGGTGTGTGCGCTCTTTGCCCTTTTCTCACTTGTTCAAGTCACCAAACATGGTTGAACTTTAAAGAGAAGGTAGAGGCAGCAAAGTTAATGTAGCAGAATCCATGTAGAATCTTAAAGATGTTTTGTCCTACAAGCCCTCTGTAAAAGAACATGAGTTGACCAGCCCTGAGATTCAGGCCAGAGTCTCTGTGGAGGACCTGCATTCAGCTTTCTTTTTGGAAGAATAAATGCTTTAAATTGGGTAGTGGGTACAGTGAGCAAATAATCAAAGTTGCTGACATTGATGAGGAATTGCAGATGGCTGGAAACTAAAGAGCTTCAGACAAGCTACTTCAGTGTCTAGTGCACCCTACTGGACCAGGAGGATGTAACTAGGTCATCTTGAACCAGATGTGGTATGGGCAGAGCAGTGGATTATTCTCTGCTGGTGATAGACTCAGGATACTGTGGTGCTTCTTTGTTTCCTATACTTGTCAGATTGAACTACCTATTTTCTTTTTCTGTCGTCACAAAGGTATTTCTTTTTCTATTTAAGTAGGAAAAATTAATTTTATGCATGATATAAAAATATCTATTATTCAGATTATTCTTTGTGAGTGGAAATATTCTTAGTATCATGCACCTAAACTAGCTTCAAGTGTTTCAAATTAAGTTATCAGAGTTTGAGCCAGTCCCACAGACATCCCTTATCTCTGATGCAGAAAGTGGGCACAGCTGAATGTGGATGACATAGGGGTCTTTTATTCTTTGTCTCTACTCCGATGTCCTCTTTCTCATGAGAGTTTCCGCAGTTAAACCTCATGCATGTCTTTATAGGATGTCTGTCCTCTCCTTGCTGTGAGAGGGTTGAATGAACTTGCTTCTTCAGATTGTTAGTTCAGCCTCTTGGACACTTGTGGTTAAATCCTCATTCCCTTTACTTATGTCAATCTGTCATTAAATTGCTTTTCCAACTAGTTTAAGGAGTGAAGAAAGCTTTATTTACAGGTCTTGCTTCACCATTAAGTGGGGAGATTTCCATGCATCTTGAAGTCCTTCACTCTATGTTTCGGCAATAACAGTATGTTGGATGGTAACAAGGTGCTACCTGGAGCTGTGAAGGTGAGAAACCTAGCACAGATACATGACCAAGCTATGTGAGAGTACATAAACTGCATCTGAGACTCATTATTACATGCACCTTTAAAATGTTGCCACACATGTAGTTATCTTGAGTTTTCCTAAGAATGTAGACTTGAATCTCAGTTCATAGCACATATTGGGACTATAGTCATAGCACATGGTTGCTGGGACTCAAACTTTTTCCAGCAGACCAGGAGCAGCCTGGTGACCTGCTGTAAAGCAGTCCCATGGGTCCCTTTCCCGGTCTTTGTACTGGCAGCATAATTTAACAATTTCATGCTCTTTCAGTGACTCAGATGCACTCCCTGAGTTTGTCAATCTCTATAGAGATTTTCTGTTCACAACATGGTCCCTGCACAGAAAAGCAGCACGTGAGGGATTTCAATGTAGCAAGACCTGGTTTAAGAGGAAGAAACTCCTGTTTACTGCCATGGGTATATGCCATGGCTGATGTATTGGATTATTTTAATGGACCTGGTTCTCAGAAATGGAACAGAACAAATATGTGCATAATTAGAGCATAAAATTACCTGGAATTCATTCACAATTACTTGTGAGTAATAGCATCTAATCAGACATTGCTCCGGGGACATGTCTGCACTGGTACTTCCAATTAGGAAGTCATCACAAAGCATGCACACACATTTCTGAAAAACTCAGTTCTGTAGTAAACAGAGTTGGTGTTGCTTGCCGGCACTGCACGCAAAGATCTTCTGAAAAAGGCTGATTGCATTGTGCTCTGTGTATGTGAACTGATGAGGTTCAGTAATGAAGGTGCCTAAGCTTATTGCTTTACTAATATTAGTATTTTCTATTAACAACATTGTTTACAGTTGTAGGTGCAATGCAGCCCTGTTTTTTACAATATTTACCTAACTGCAATTTAGTTTCAGTGAGGCTTAAGCAGATACTTACACATAAACTGTTCCAAAAGTGTGGAGCCTCACTGAACAAAATGAACATTTCAGGGCATTCAAATTGACCTGAAACAAAGAAATGGGAAGGTGTGTCTTTGCTGGATTAATACAAGACTTTCTTGTAAGGAAGGATTTTAACTACAATCCCACACTCAGTGTTTTGAAAGGTTACAGGCATCAATTTTGTATGTGGTTATTTTCTGCGGAATTAAGCATTTCTCTATATTCACACACCTGGAAGCCACAGGAATGCTGATTTTCCTCAAGCAGAGCTAGACAGGCAGACTTCAAAGTAAAGAAAAGGGAGCCCTTATGAATCAATGCTTTGTATTAAAGCATGTTTATGACAACTTTTTTTCTTCACAAAAGGAGTTATCATAACTAACCTAGAAACCAGTCTAGAGGGTTAATTATAGATTAACGGTAGTCTCCCTCGATGTTTGCAGAACAAATTGATGAGCAGGCAGACGAGGAAGATTAACTCAGGGTTCAAGTCTAGTATTCTGTGAAAGGGTTGAGTGGTTTCCAATGCAGTTTTCAAACCATCTGAGATAAAAAGACATCTGGTTAGATCATTCTGTCCTCATAGCATAAGCCTGAAGCTCAGACATAAATGTGATATGGTCTTGGTCTCTTTTCCTGTAGTCTGCTGATTTTGTGCACTTACAGGAAATTCTCTATTTGGGTTTGAACTCTGCTAGCTTTCGCCTTCCTGAATATTTGATCATTATACTAGATTAAAAAAATATTCTAATTGAGCTTGCTGTCCCTGGAATGCTGTTAGCTCAGTGCAGCATGCAGGGGTTCATGTGCCAGTAGATTTGCTATATAAGAAGCATTTGTCCATTTAGCTTCCTGTATTTCATAAGGCTATGGATTTCCTCATTATACATAGGAGTTGTCACCCTGGATCAGAGCTGTGGTGATTCATTGGCTTAATGCTACTGGAGCCTGAAGTAATACTCACATGAGAATTTCAATTAAAACTCAGAAGAGATGTAAGATATACACTTTTAACAGGGAGGGTGATTCATCTCTGGGAAGGAACTAGCCTTGGAAGCAGCTAATTTTTCATTTGTGTCTGCAAATTAGAACTGGAAGTCTTTCTGAAAGATATGCTGTAGCCAAAACCAGGTTATTGAGTTCATTACAAGGATAGGTGGATGTGAAAATAGATGACATATGTTAGAAGAATGGGCTACATGAAGAGACAGTTTTTTCAATTCATTTGTCCCACATGCAGAAGAACAAAGTCCCTAGGAGCAGGAAAAACTAGCTTTCTCAGTAGGACAAGGGCCACCCTCCACTTCTCCTCCTCCTCCAGTCGTCTGAAGCTGAGAAGGTTTCATGCTGCTGACTTGGTGCTTGCCTTTGACAGAGACCATTGGCACAGCATTGATTCAGTGTTGGAAATGTGCATTTTTACTGAGGAGCTGCGTTTAGAAAATATAGGACCTTCTGCAAAATCAACATATGTTTTGCATGGGAGAAAAATGATATGGCAGAGTGTGTGAATGAGGAGTAAGACAGGAATATCAAATTCACAATTTTCCGTTTCTAGGAACGGTTTCAGGAAAACTGTTCTAGGAAATGCAATGTTTTGGGTTTTTTTTCTGGTGACTTTGAAATGTTCAGTGAATTTGGAATACATTGAGTCATACCCTTACACATGATTGTGTGTTGGGGCCACAAATAGCACCTCTTTGTCTCTGAATTTTTTATTTGTGCAGGACAGAGCTCAGTAGGTGTTTTTGTTTACAATCTCTTCTCTAAGACCGTTGTGATCTCCTGTTGTTTTCTATACTGGAAAGGGTCATATTTCACCCGTGGCAGTAAAAAAAGTACATGTGTTAATCAGGGCTTGGATTAGGCCTCATTGACTGCTGAGGGACAACATCTGCAAGGTGATGTTCTTTTGTGCTCTTATTTTTTTTCTGGGATGGTATAGACACTTTCATTTGGGTATCATTTTTCTTTTATGTTTCCTGGTCTTGCCTCTATTTTATCCTTCAAGATTTACACTCCTGGACAGCCACCATTAGACATCAAATTGCGAAGAGAAATCCCACAGCCCTCCATGTGCTCCAGAGTTCATATCTCCTATAATTGGCAGATTAATGGGAACTGAAGAAAAGATCAGGTGTTTCCAGCAGCTTGAAGCACATATAGCTGCAAAAGTAATAGCTCTTGTCTCAATTATTTACAGGCTTTGGCCAAAATGTTAACAGTTAGCTGCCAAAAGCTTGCAAAATCAGCCTGTAAAAGTACACTACCAATAGTGTCGTGTTGCTCAAAGTTACCGAGTATTGTCCCACTAGGACTCAGAGTGGCTGTAGGGCTGTAAAGGATGTAAAAGATAGCTTTGGCTGCAAGCGGTGTGCTGTGTCATCTGACTTCACCACACCAGATCCTAGGAGCAAAATCCAGCAAAGCGTGTTCACTGGTTCTGTGCTGCATGCAGAAGGGCTGACAGCATGTTGGTGTTACCTTGCTTCATGGCTCTGTTTCAGACAGGGCCAGAGAGTTCTCTTCAAGAAAATGGCAAGGCGTTGCTGCTGGACATGATTTGCTCCAAGCAACTCTTTCCACAAGCAGCAGGTATGAGATATCCTATCCAAGTATTACAGCTTTACATCTCCAGCACTACCTTCGTGCCACCCTCTGTGACCTGCTACACACACTTTTAGCTGCACGCTATAGCGAGACCACTCGGCTTGGCTGCATTTTCAACTTCTCAGATACTTTGCACTGCCAAAGTACTCACAAAGAAGAATAATTTTGTCCGATTGTCACAGGGGTGGGACATGAAGACTAGCTGAGTTCCGGGTGGTTGTGGTCATTCTGATCTACATACATGGAGCAAGGATCCTTCTCTAGTCCATCTTAATGAGATTTATAGACATAGACTAACGTGTTAGGAGAAGGCTCAATATAACAGCATATTCAGTAGAAATTCCCTCATTGCAGAATGCCTGGAAAATGCTCAGACAGAAACTAGCCTGAAATTGTACACTTGTCTGGAGCTCAGACATCTGACCTAAAGTTTCCTAAAGGAAGTACTTCTGCCAAAGTGGTGGCTACAGGTCTGATTGATCTGATGGTATCCTTTTTTAGAAGGTGATGTGACACTCAGGGTCTTCCCTCGAGAAGATGAGACAAGCTGTAGCTGCTTCTTTTGACTAACATGGTGAGACATCAAACTACTAGGCTACAGCTAAAGTCCCAGGGCCTGCCTTGGCCCTGTAGGGTTTAAAGAGAGCCCTGGGAAGGAAAGCAGGGTCCCCTACCTCTCCTTCTGAAGCTATGCCACTGTGCAGCAAAGACATGCTCAATGCTCAGAGTTTTTCCTTAGGCCAATTCTCAGCTGAGGTGGTCACTAACAGGACAGGAAAGAATCCTGTGCTGTATGTCACACAAAGTCTGAAAGCAACCTGGAAAGCTGGGACCATGGATTTTAGTCTAGAGGTGAGCTATCCCAGCCTGGTATAGCCTGCACCGCACACTCATCGGCTCCTGCCTTCAGTCTCACCGAACGAGGGTGTGAGAGTGCCCACTGTGCCTTCTCCATTAGCCTGTCACTTTATATTCAAGTGATAACCTTCTACAAGGTATGGCTTTGAACCATCTCAGGTTTCAAGGATAGCCTGGTGGTCCAATGCTAAATGATGTGTAAATAACAGGTAGAAGTTGCCCAAAACACTCCCACTGCCTTCTGGCTTTTGATAGAGGGAAAGCAGCAGCTAATTAATTTCAGAAGGAACTTGTTGCAGTCTGTCTGGCAGGTTTTGGGAGTTGTGGGACACATGCCATGTGAGGAGGTCTTGGTCTGGCTCAGTTCCTGGACTGTGTAGGCCTGGGCTCACCTAAACATGAATTAAAGCTGCAGGTGCTACGAACTTTATTAAAAATAAGATACAGTTGGAAGCCAGGTGGCAGAGGACCTTCAGTATGACAGTGGGATACTTAATCTCCATCCAAGTTCTTCAAACACAGAAGTTCTCTTTTGTCCTGACCCTAAGTGACCACTTGTCTGCACCAATTTTCTACAGAGAGAAAAGTATTTCACCTTCTATTGGGTTGTTGTTCCGAGCCCTAAAAAATTGGTGCTTAATAGCTGCTAATTTTGAGTGTGAGTAAAGTCTGTCCAGCACTAAGGGTGTTAAAATGTGAAAACTCAGACAGAAATCCAGCAAGGGTGATAGAATGACACATTCAAGATGAACTCTGAAAATTTATGGTCAAGAAAAGGAAGACTACTTCAAAAAGCCTTGCTTCTAATCCCTCTGTTTCTGTTTTCCATGAATATTGAACTAGAGCATGCAGCAGTTCTCTCTGCTGCATTTCCTTCACACTAGCATTGATCTATGTATGTATGATCTCTGAAGACAGTGGCTCTTATTGAATTACTGAGCTAGTCTATCAAACAATATCCTGACTTCATTGGAATTTCACATCCTGAGTTTGATGGTTGTGTTATCTTCTGTTATATTTTTCGTAAGGCTGTCATGGCAACAAAGGGAGAGTGAGATTTTCCTTCAAGTCCTCCCTGTTTGTTATCCAAATGAAGTGATGGTGTGCCTCTGGTGACTAATTGTGACTGCCCTTATGAAACACCTGCCTCATGGGCGTGTCTAACTAGCTATTTGCTCAGCTTCTCTGTCTCATCCCTTTTCCCCTTCCATGGACAAGCATGAAAAGGTACTTAGTCTTAAATAGTCCAATAAATAACCCCCAAAATAACAGGCTTTACTCCATGTAAACTCCATGTGCTCTGCAGCATGGGTGTCAGCACTTCACCTCCGGCATGAAACTCCCCTTTGTCCCACTTGCTGCCGTTTCTGTCCTGTGCTACAAGAGCTGCAAGCAGTAAGAGAAACATGGTTTAAGTATGAAAGGGTAAATTACTGCAGACTCAGGTCTGGAATATGTCAAGTTAAAAAAGAGAGATAAACCACTCCGGCTGCCAAGCACTGCAGTATAGTGAGATTTTGCCTGTGAGATTTTGTCTTTGCTCATGTTTTGCTTGTGGCAAATTCGGCAGCTTATTCTTAGATCCTTCACAGTCAGCTGCTTTCTCCCTGATATTTATATTATATTTTCCGTAATTTCTTCTCCTAACTTCTAACTTTCACCTTCTGTGTGGCTGAAGCAATGCCTTTTCCTCTTTGATAGCTAAAACCAAGGTATTTGGATTGGCGTTACCTACACAAAACCACCAAGCTTCAAAAGTTGTTCATTGTACTAATTTCTCTGTGAGTTATTAAAAACTGATCACAACCTTCATTTCCTTCATTTCCAGGCAGCCTTTTTATAGGACATGAACTTTAAAACCTAGTTCTTAATGACGTGCTATAACGATGAGACAAGGATCTGGCTATTGTCGCATTCAATTTATTTTAAGATCTCGCATTACTAGTCAGGAAACATAGGTGCAGATCATGAACTAGAAATTCCATTTTGCATGCTGATGCTCCCATGAGATTGCTTTCCTTTGTTATATGCTTTGTTGTATTTGAAAGACATTTTGAAAATGCATGCACAGAAAAATTTTCCATTATCCTGGGGTAATTCAGATCCATCAGAGGATGTAAAATATGTCGATAACACATGAAAATTGCACCAAATTAATTAATGCTAAGTCTAACTGTAATTCCCAAGGTATTGCTAGACAAACATCATTATGGTAACGTGAACTGAATTTATTGAGAATGTTATCATCGTGGATTTCTGTGTTAAGAAAGGATGCACTTGCAAAGACTGTGTTTCTTGTTGCTACTTTTGCACATGCAAAAGCAAATATGTAACACTTAAAAAGTTACATTGCCCTTTCGAAGAAACTTCAGATGTTTGTCTATAAGTAGCTATTTTTTATTTTGTGATAAACTGGTAATATCCTAGAGCTCTTCCAGAGTACTTATGCAAAACAGATAATCAGCCAAGCAGAAATCTAGTTCTCTTTAACAATTATTTGCAGCAATTTCAAGAACAAATCGGTATTCTTTCCTGACAGATGCTGTTTTTGAAAACTTTCATTTCCTTTTGTTTGCTTGACTTTTCTGGTACTCAGGACTACAGCTTGCTTCATATTTTGAATTGTTTGTTACCTTAATTCAATTAAACAAATATTCAGCAGTGATGCTTGTTCAATGATTTGGATTTTCTTTCACTAGTTTTTTACTTTATATTGACTTTTCAGCAATTGACAACTTCTGTCTATAATAATCTCTTGGAATAATGTCTAGTAACTGCTCAATCTGGTATCAGGTTGTAATATTCCTGTTTCCACCTTCTTCTGCCACTGTCTTGCAGAGTTTCTGTGTCACTGCTGTCTCAGAGTCATAACTTGTCTCTTTTTTCATGTCCCTAAGTGCCAGATGTAACAAGGTGGAGAAAAGGTGTGACTCAGAGCTGGCAAGATGAATGCTGTATGGGACAATAGCTTAAATGTGTTTCAGCCTGCCTCCTACTCTCACCATGTCTTAAGGCCATGGAGGGACTCAATATGCTCCTCTCGTTTACATCATGGCATCCACTCATGCATATGTATGTTGAGGTGAAATTCAGAAATCTGCATCCTGCAGAGCAGGGGAGCAAGGATAACAGTCTGATTTACTCCACTTAAACTTGGCAGTTCTGGTGCTCCGGATCACAAATTGATACCATGAATCGATGCCAATTTTTCCACACATCCCAAATTAAAGGAGTTTCAACCAGCCACCTTGGAGCGTGCAAACTGCTCCATTTGCCCACCATGCCTCCAACATGCCCACACCACTCCACAGTGCAAGTTCACCCTTCATTGTGGTGTCTCTCACTATGCTCTAAAGGATAAACAAGCCTTTAAAGAAATAGTAGGGTGCTTGTACTGTGGACAATCAGCCATGATCACCACGGGATGGGGACTCCAAAGTGGAAATGTTTAAAGTCCTTGAACACTTCTGAATTTTTTGTCCCACATGCCTTCGAACTTTTGCTGTGCCTTTCCTGCTTCCACTATAATCTGTTGTAGCTGTCTCTGGGTGCTTCAAGTGCTTTACTTGACAGCATCATACCCATGTGGACCAGGGAGAGATGGAAATTACATAAAGCTAAAACAGAAAGGAAGGGTAAATTATAGCACAGTCAGGAAAGTCACAGCATAATATTGGTTAAATGAATAGGACTTAAGTACTGATGAAGAAGCAGCAGAGGAAAGAAACACCTATCTCTGAAAACAACGGAGAAAATAATCGCATGGGATTTTGTCTTTCCAGACAATGGGACAGCAGCAGCTCAGTTTTCTGTCTGCAGAGAAGGCATGTTGGCAGGGGGAAAGTATAACAGGTGTGTTGTCATATTCCCCTCTGGGCTGAGTGACAAATGTTCATCTGAAATCTCACCAATGCAAAGCAGGGTGAGAGTATGAAAAGGTGGGAGAGCGGCATTCCCAGTCTCCTGAAAACATGTGCTGCGAACGAGCAACAGATGAAGCCTCCAGCATCACCAGCCTTTTTAGGCAGGCTTGCTCACATTGCAGCCTTGTCAGGTGTTTGAAACTGTGGGAAAAGCGCTGATGATGGGCTACCCATATCTAGTACCCATATGTAGCTTAAGTACCACTAACAATTACCCCAGAGCATTGAATGTCTGTCCTTTCGTGGCCCGTTCTAACACTGCATACGCACCTCATCTTACTACACACAAGAGGTTTTTTTGGGAAAGCATAGATGAAATGCCTGGATACATGAAGATACTTGCTAAGCTTTGATATGCCAAGTTTCTGCTGGAACAATGCATCTGATGGTGACTGGAACCTGTGCCCTGGTGCCAAATGGGAGTTGTGAGTTGATTGTCCGGCTAATGTTTAAAATCCACCAGCTAGTATCCATCATCCTCCCTGCAATTGTTTCCGTAGTGCAACAGATAGTAACCAGACAAGAGTATGGAAGATGAATCTGTCCAGAAAATTCCACACGCACCCAAATTACAGATGACAGGTGGAAAGCAGAGACACTAAGCTGCACTGGGCTCTGTGGCAAAGCTGCTTCTCCTACACATGGTGATTTGCCCCCTTCCCTAATACAAAATGAGTGGAAGGGCCTACCATTTGCAAGGCCTCATTTTGAGCCTGATGAAGGGATGATTTTGCTCAATGTATCACTCCTATACTTTTTTTTCCTTTCTTGTTTGCTTTGTTTAAATGGTTAGAACTTTGCTTGATTTACTGTCTGGCTTAGAGTTTATTTTCTATTAATTCCCAGACAGAATATCAACGGCTAGCATGCTATTTTAATGAGCTATCCATTTTGAAATACTCCAGACTTATGCCCTAATTAAACATAAACATGTTGCAGGATGGTGAAATTGTTCTGTGATGGACTGCCTACAGCTATAGCTGAAAACTGTTCCACGGGAATATTAAGGAGACAGCTACTGTCTGCAAGACATCTGCTGAAGTCAAAAGTAATAACAAAAATCAAGCACATTTGTGCTTTTACAGTTTACAGTTTGCTTGAGTTGTGAGACAAATAACCCCTGCCTGTGGCAGTGTGTGCTCGGTGGCTGCTGAAGGGGAGCGGCGGGGCTCGGCGGTGCTGCTGGCAGTGGCACCAGCTCACCCAAGTGCTCGAGGGCTTGCTGTCACCGCCTTGCTGTGCCATGGCTGTCACCAGGCCATGTGTTTCCAGAGCTATCGCCTTTTTTTTTACCCTGTGTAAATGAGCACTGCTGTGCCAAACAAAACAGAATGAATAATGATTTGGAGTGTTTCTGAAACATAAATGTTCTTGCAGAGGCTGAAGTGGCAGAGTGGGACAGGCAGCAGCAGGTTGTTGCTCAGAGCAGTGATTTTCAACGCATACTTGAGATTGACCTGGAGGCTCGTGCTAGCCTGCAGGAACTCACAGTCTCCGAAAATATTTTGTGGATCAGTTCTGGTTCAGAGATGTTTTGCATGTGCTGTGTTAGTCTTTGGAGATTATTTGAGAAGGGCCCAGAATCCTTCTTAGGGAGTAGAAAAGGAGGTTGTCTCAAGAGAGGAAACAGGACATTAGGACTGAAGTCTTCACATCTGTGCGTTGAAATCAAATGGTGATCAGAAGGGTGGGGATTTGTGCATTGTATGCAGCTGTCTTGTCTACTCTGGAAGCTCATCCTGTCCCTGTGGCAACCTTTCCCACATGTCAGCTTTGCTTTTCCTCAGATCCAATTGCAGGGAAGGGAAGGGTGAGAGTATAACGATGGCAGCATGAAAGTAGCGCCCCCTGAAGTTTCACACCGGTCCATGTGAAAAAAACCATTATTTGATAACCCTTATAATGTCCTGTATCTGTATATGCTCCATGTGTGCCATCTATTGGTTTGATACATCTATATCTGAACCTGTCCCCCTGGCATCTCCCTATGGCCAGTAGAAAGGAGGAGGTACCTCCAGAGCAAAATTTTTTTTGTCCAAAGACGGATGTTGAAGACAACTCACAGGAATAGCATTCACTGAAATTTAAAACAAGAGGAATTGCATTTTTCATTCCTTGGTGATACAAACCTGGGGAACTTCTATTCCTTCTCTCTCTGTATACCATGTGATCAAAGAGCTGGGATGTTCACCAGCAAACACCCCAGATGTTTGGGACATGTCTTGAGTTCAGTTGGTGGACATTATTTTGAGGTGGTTGTTCAGTTTACCAGGCTGTGTGTCCCTGGGCCATTTGGAGTGACAAAGCGTGCCAGGGGAGCAGTTCGACCTTGTCAGACTTGCATCCTTTTCAAGTAAGGCTCTGTAACTGCCCAAGGTGCTCCTGTGGGGACTATAGTTATTGTAGGAGCTCTAGGTCAGCTTATTAAACCTATAGGCTCATTGCTTTTGGCAATTCTGGGCTTGAATGGATTGAAAAAGAAGTATAAATTTCAGAATAATTTAATTTATGTGAGGAAAAATGGTGAGGAAGTTTTTTCATTGTCTGTATAGTTCTGTACCAGCTAAACTAAATTCTGGAAAGAAGATGATAACTGTCTTGTAAAGAAAGAAAGGAAAATGGTTCCTCATACCTTCTCAAAGGATTATATTTTTATAATTTGTTTTCACAAAAGTCTTCAAAAGCAGTGTAAATATATGTGAAGAACTGAAATGGCAACACAAAATAAAGAAGGCATAGCCTCTCTCCTTTCTGAACATACTGTTGTCTCTGTCATGGTGAGGTGCACTGGGGACTCAGCAGCAGGATCTGGGATCCCACAGGGTTTTGCTTTGCAGCCCTGGAGCAATTTGAACAACCCCATGTCCCTGTCTTGGGCAGTCTAGGCTCTCTGATCCCAGTTTGTAAGCCCACATGCAAAGAGGTTCAGCTTGGGTAACCAGGACAAAAAGCTGGCAGCACAGAGGCTTTCCCAGGCCACCATTTTGGTATCACGCATGTCATAACATAATTCTTAAATGGCAGCTTGACTATGTGACTCGTGCTTCTGATTCCAAGAAGACAGCAGATGTGTTTAGGTGTGCTTCCCAACTCTAAAGACAGTCTCCTCCCATAACTGCCATATAATGTGCATCATATCTAGGGACTTTATTATACTTTTTCTTTTCCTTGGTGGTTCTCAGCAGTGAGTGGTGCTGGCCAACGCCTTCCCTTTGCTCTCCGTTCTGGCTACAGGGGCTGTGTGATGGAGTAACCTCGGGAAAAGGTGCAATGAAAGACAGATCTTCCTCTCCTGGTTGACACTGCCTGCTGCAGTGTGTCCCACCTGCACGCCCCTTCAACACAGCCCCATCCAGCTGTGTGTGACACTGGTTCCTGCACCATTATGCCAGAACTGCCTCAGCCATATCCTGGTCTCACATAAAACAAAAACCGGGTCCTTACAGCTAGATCCTGCCTTTTGCAGGCAGATCTGCAGGCAGAGGCACTGAAATGAAGGGAGAAGGGAGAGTTCTCTGCAGCCTGCCAGCTGCTGCCTGTACAGTATCTCTTTAGTGTATAGGAATAAATAGAACAAGGCCCAGATGGGCTACTTATGATTGACAGGTGTCAGGATGTGTGCACAGCTTTGTCAGTCAAGCTGCTCCATGTCAATTGAACAACTAAATGGTTCAGGGTTCCAGTTGTCTTCCCAATCTGAAATGCTTATTAAAATCAAGCCAGAAGATATAGATCACAGTATTTAGCATTTTTAGCCACAGGTATTTTCTGTGTTATGGAAATTCAGCCAGATTCTTGGTAAATCCTCTCATGTACAGTTTGGGTTCATCTGTGTGAACAAGGATATATGTGTGAAGTGTATTCACAAACTGCATGGGCATCATTCAGCATTTTTATTGCCTCTGTGGGTGATTCAGGAAAAAGAAATGCATTTTCAGATAGCACGTCTTTCCAAAATTTGCATCAACAAATGCACCAATACAGCTCTCACTGCATATTTGTTATGATTGCCACTTTGAGACTAACAACCAACTTTTAACTTAGACATACAAAGAGGCCACTTTTGCAAGTGCTACTTAAGCCTTGTTTGAAACTCTATTCAGCTGTACTAACAAATTAACATGTTGTTAGCTGTGGGGGTTTGGAGGTTTGTTTGTTTGCTTTTAATTATGATTCATTATACCTCTCTTTTAGAAAATGTAGTTTTCCAGGTAGGTAACAGAAAAAATGTTGTCATATATATGTGATATATCACATTAAGAAGAGTGATCAGTGAGTTGAGGTAATTGTTGGTCAAGTCTGCAAAAACACTATCTAACTCTGATAAACTCAATAGGAGACACTCACAAGTAATGATCCACGAATAGCCAATGGTTTTGCCTGTGTACCACATTCAAAAGGACCAGGTCTTCCACCCTCCCCCCAGATGTCTGTGTTGTATTTTTGCACGTGGCTTTTTTCGTTAGTTCCTTCCATGAAGCGAAAAAACCACCGTAGTTGCTGAGTCAAAGCTGTTTTCTAGAAAGGAAGCATAGAATTCATCTCTGTAGTGTCAGAAGGTCTCTTGCTGTCCATATTCTCTGTTTGTGTGAGGTTATGTATGTTTTTGGTCGATGTTGCTTGTGCTCAGCAAGGTAAAGAAATTGTTGTATTAAGAACTTGTTTCTTCATTCAGTTCTCAAGACAAAAAGTCCAAATAAACATTATTTTTCTTGTATGCAGCCAGTTCACAGGAACTCCCCTGTGAAAACATGCGTGTATACTTAAGGCTAGAGAATAAATGCTCTGACTCAGAGTCCTAAGGAATAAGCGGCTGTTGTTCCCACAGCAGGCAGCTGCTGCCTTACAGCTCAGCCAGGCTCTGTTGCCTCCATCAGCTCCCTGCCAGACACATGTACAAAGCACCTTCTGTCTCATCTCTCGGATTTTGCTTTTCTCTAAACATTTGTTTTTGCTGGTTATGTGTTCATTCTATGACTAGGAGAAAAACATTGTTACTTCACCAGGGGTGACACAGCTTGCACAGTTACCTGCGTATCTCATCTTACCTTGGAGTCTTCTCCTTTCGGTTCTGTGCAGATTCTATTTCTTTCGCAAAGAGAGAGAAGGATTCAGTGAACGGGGATGTGACTGAAATCTTTCACTTGATAGCTCAAATCAGGCTATATAATATCTTTGCATAAATTTGGGTGGCATTTTGCTCTAGTACTTCATCGCTTTCTGACTCTGGTGTTTCTTGACATGCCATCATTCTCCCAAGCATTTTAGTTTTATGTTGATGATCTCTTGTCCATTGCAGGAGCAGACAAGCCCAACATCCAGATCTCATGTGCAAAACTGAGTCAGTTGTTGAAACATGTATAAAGCTTAAAAACTGTTCCTAGTTGCAGTGCAGTTCAAGAAAAGTGTCACCCAAAAGGCTTGCCCCCTCAAAAAGCCGCAACATAAAGTAACAACTAGCAGAGAGTTCTTTGTTCTTTGTAACTACCACTGCAGCTTTGAGTCGACAGGGTCTAATAATAAAGACAGGTTAATGTCATCTTGCACTTGTAAAGCTCTTTTGCTATAATAAAAGAGTAATTAGGTCATCTCACCCTCACTATTAAATTTCAGAAATTCATACAAGTTTTCATAAAGATTGGCTGAGAGGCATGCTAGATTTGTCTGAACCATAACAAAAATAGTTTTAAACAAGTCTCACATCTCTTTCAGTGAGATAAGTGGTATGCTTCCAAAAACTCACTTGACTATGCAGCATTTGCCTCTGGCTATTCTTCATGAGCATGTACAATTTCACCTTTTTTCTTACATGAAAGAAGAGTGATATTCAGGAGTTACCCAACTATTTTATTTCATGGAAAGTGATTTTTTTCAACATAGACATTCTATACCAAAATTTAGTTGTTCTTGATTAAGTTTACATTTTATGTGGGAATTGAAAAAAAAAAAGGAATTTTCTTTGGAAGACCAGCCCAAATCCATACACATGGTGAACTGAATGTTTCTGTGTATTTGTGTGAAATCCTGTGGTGACTCACTAAAATAATAGATCAGATACTTCCATGTTCTCCTAGTCCCTTAGAGATTTTTCTCCTTGACTGGGCTATTCCACCAAAACCAAACATTTCTTACAAATTATTTGACCATCCATAGTACAACCTCACCGGTGATTTTGTTTAAAGATGACTCTAAACTTTTAGGAAGAATAGGAGACTAAGATGTCTGAATTAAAGTCTGCATGAAGTTTGCTATAGTTTAAAATGAACACATAACTAACGCTAGCTTGAAATAATCTGTTTTCAGTGTTTTCACAAAGAAAATTATATGTAGATACACACTCAGAGAAAAAGAAATGCTGCTGAATTCAGTGTAAGGCTTCCATATTTAAAGCAACTACCTTAATATCTGAATTTCCCACAGGATGAAAATTTTGATGTTTTTATTGACCCCACAAAAATGCAGCAGTTTGAAGCTCACTTGGGAGAAAAAATATTCCAGGCAAATTATATTAAAAACATAAGCTATCTTTTCTGAACCTATGTAATTTTTATCCACTCCACAGGGTTTTAGGTACATTTGAAAGTGAAACCACTTTTATAAGCTTCAAGTCTGCTCACAGGCCTAGAAGGAAATATCCAATTTTGAAAGTCTTGCTTCTTGGACTTTACAATGTTCCAAGCTCATCTGTAATTAATGAGCCACTTTGTTCTCTGAAGATGATGAAGTTTGTTTCTGAGATATGCAGTACATGGAACTGCTCCAAGCTCCCATTACTGGGATAATTTGGCTGCGTGAGTCCTGTCCTAGGGCCTCCCAAAAGTCTTCAGCTCCATCCTCATTCCTAAATGCATCGTAGGATGCACTGAACATCGCATATCTGAAATGAGCATGACAGCAGCACAGCCTGATAATTCTTACCTGTGCGTCCAGTAGTATCCAAAAGACTTGTCAATAGAAGCTGTATAGTGCTAAGTTTTGATTTTGTCCTAGTTCAGAAAAACGTAGGTAAAATTCACAGGCTGAAGAGGATGCTGAATATTAGGCAGGCATTTGAAAAAATCTGAAGAAACGGGGCTTGTAATGTTGTCTCCAGTCACAGTCCTGTTTAACAGCGAGAAGAGCTTTGCAGGAAAAAAGTGAATAAAGTTACCTGAGTATAAGGTAAGTTTTACCATTACATTGGCAGCGATGATTTAAAAACCAAAATATTTTATGGCTCATAAATCCTGGATAGACAAGTTCCTTATACAAATAACAACCCTTTAGTCCTTTGCCCAAAGCAAACTTCCTCTGAGACGATAAAATACTTTAAATAATTGAGCTTTTACTTGTAGCTTCTGTGTACTGGGGAGGAGTGTGTGTGTGTGTCTAGAGAAATTCAGCAAACATACTGTGCTTTTCAGAAGGTGAACAGTCAGAATTTTATGTGCAAGTTTACTTTCCTGAGATTTCCAACCAGTTTTGCAGGCCTGGGATGTGGATATGTTCTGCAGAATTTCTGGCTGTGCAGCGCCATGAAAACAGAATGCTACAGCTTTGTTGTTGTCTGTAATACTGACGGTACTTGAGAAAATGTAGTCCAGGCAGATGAATCATAGATTTCCAAAGTGAAACTTTTAACATACTGGAGAAAATAGCCTTTTTTTAACATATTCTTAAAAAAAATTTAAAATTAGGTTTTATTTCCTAATATTTTATTAATAAAGGTTTAGCATTTATCTGGTGTTGTCATGTCACTAATTAAATGTTTATCCAGGAGAGAAACATTATTAATCTTTCTTCCCTGTAGTTTTTGGAGAGGCATGCAAAATCGGTTCACAAAAAACTCACCTTCCAGTAACACGGGCATTTGTTTTCCTCTTCTATAGGCGAAGGCAAATACTTTCTGTGCCTTGTTCAAGAAGTTTCTTTGGACAATACACTTGAGTTGTTCTTTAAAGATGTCATCCCTCAGCAGGGTACGAGACCACTTAGCATGCAGCGGGGCAGGCAATAATTGCTCCTGCATAGCCACTGGGTAAACTAGAACAGAGTTGTGAAGAAGGACCTGGTCAAGCTCTTTCTTTTCTTTTCTTTTCTTTTCTTTTCTTTTCTTTTCTTTTCTTTTC